>OX377621.1:143264495-143712862 GCA_947397865.1 Polietes domitor | reverse complement strand
CCCGTGTGTTTGGCCGCATAAGTGATATTTTAAAATTATTATCAATCATACGTACCCTGGATTATAGTTGGTATTAAATTAAAAAGAAAATAATTTAAGTTTTAGACTTATTCCCTTAATTTAGCAACGATTGTAGCAGATGTCACTAAAAAATGCCAGTAATTCACAGACCGTATAATTTTTGCAATGTTTGTCAATGCTTCAATCAAAACAAAAACTCACTAAAATAATTGCTTATTGATTTAGTCTCCTCTCATCAAGCCATAGCCATTTGCCATAGTTTTTTGTCAATTAAAAAACTAATCTAACTAAAAACAAATCAATTCTAATAGCATTTGGTACATTCGCAACAGACTACACTGAGTGCGGACTATAATTGCTATTCATGTTTTTAGGTGGCGATTCTCTGAACGAAAAACAAAAATGCATAAGCTGAGGGGAAAATATCGGAAATCAATATTATTTCATTTATAAATTGAATTGAATTTCATGAATTTACTCAAATCAAACAACACCCATGACGAGTGGTATAGTGTAGTCAACAACTTTGTTTGTGTGGGTGTGCGTGAGTGCGTGCATGTGTGTGCTTTTCTACAAATCCCATTTTTCTTAATTAAATTTTTCCGCAAAACTCAATCAAATCATCATAATAATAATCTGACTAGCAAAAACCATAGCCACACAATATTATAGTATGTGTGGAAGCTGTATAAAAGCAGAATGCATTGAAAGCAAAATAAATTTTCTACGAAATATATTTTCTAGTTCGATTAAGAGCAACAATATGCAATAGAAATGAGCAAAAACTATAATAATATTTAGCAGAAAATTAGTCATTCTCATAGCAACGAGAAGTTGGTTGCAATTTTGAGTAATGCATAGATTTAATGTGAAATTTTATGTAGGTCTATTCACGGATAGGATAATGATTTCACGAAAAAATTCAAAGTTTAGCTATTGAGAAGAATGCTTTCAATCCCATCAAATACTATTCTATTGAATAATACAATGTAACGTATACTTAATTTTAATTAATTAATAGTAATCATACGTAATATAGCACAACTATAAACAATTGTTATTTGAAGAATTATTCATTGAAACGTATATATAATATTAACTAATTAATATTAATCATACGTAACATAGTTCATATATTATCTAAATAATAATAATCATACGCAACATAGTTCACAAAATTAACTATTTAATAGTAATCATACGCTCGATAGTTCAACAATAAAGAATTGTTAAATTCTTAACCAAATTCTTTAAAAATCCTTCTTCATTCCTTGCTTGCTTGCTCGTAATCAAATAAAACCTTCACCCTGTTTAATGAAATGATGATAATATCCTTATGAAATATTCATAAGCGAAGCGAAACTCGCAAAACTACTACTACTCGGCACACGAAATGGACTCTAGAGCTTCGTTTTCATTTTATATAGCAGAGCTGAAAATGGCTTAAATCCCTTTTGCTCTCGCCAACTTCAGTCGCATATAAAAAACTAAAATAAAATTGTTTACCAAATTAAATTTTCAACAAATCACATTTGTAGTTTATCTCGACTCGAAACTGCACATCAGTTCACTATGAACCGGACCCAGCAGCGGCAGCAGCAACAGTCGAAAGTAGATTTCCTATCCTTGCAGTAACAACATCAAAAACATCCTGTCTACTATTCTGGTTAGAGTAAGTTAGTATATGTGTTTGCTTTTTTTGGGGGGGAGGGAAATAATAAGAATGAAGAAAACATTTAACTTAAATCAAGATTCAAATAAAAGGAAATCAAGCGTTCATAGACATTTTGTTAAGCACACATACACTCTCGCATATAAAGAGTGATTTTTTTGAGGTTAGGATTTTCATGCATTAGTATTTGACAGATCACGTGGGATTTCAGACATGGTGTCAAAGAGAAAGATGCTCAGTATGCTTTGACATTTCATCATGAATCGTCTTACAAACGAACAACGCTTGCAAATTATTGAATTTTATTATCAAAATGCGTGCTCTGTTAAGAAAGTTCATTGCGCGCTTCCATTTTATGGTCAGTTTAATCGACCCACTGAAGCGGCTATTCGGGCTATTGTGACTAAATTTCGCACCAAATTTACATTGTTGGACATTAAACCACCAACACGCTTACGTAGAGTGCGAACTGAAGAAAATATCGCAGCTGTATCGGCCAGTGTTAATGATGACCACCAATTTTCGATTCGTCGCCGTTCGCACCAATTGGGTCTCTGTTACTCAAAAACGTGGAAATGCCAAAATTGGACTAAGCAGATGGACCACCTAAGACGCAGCCGCGGTCAACATTTAAATGAAATTATCTTCAAAAAGTAAATGTCATGGACCAATCTAACGTTTCAAATAAAGAACCGATGAGATTTTGCAAATTTTATGCGTTTTTTTTTTTAAAAAAGTTATCAAGCTCTTAAAAAATCACCCTTTACAAGGACGAAAAGGTCGCAACGGACTTTCAAAACCAGGCAAGGCAGTGAGTGCACCAAAGGCAAAAAGGAAAATCAGACTTTACAAATTCATGGCTTTCTTTATATTCGATTCTTGCAAGTGCCCGAAATGTTATGGAGCTGCGACTTAAATGGATAGTAGTAAATAGGTAGTCAACGAATCGAGAGAGCCTTTTGAAGATTTTGATATTGGGAAATATTCTATAAATTGAACAGCAATCAAACATTCGTACAATTAGTTGGTGGAAACACTTTCGGAAGGATTATTTGCCCGCGAAGTCAAGGCAATATTAAGGAATCCAATATCTTTAATCCATCCATAAGGCCTATGTATAGCAATGGCAGCGGTTGTTACTTAAGCTGAAGTGTATAAATCTGCTATTAATATAAATCATACGCACGGTAGTACTCTGAAGAATCAGGCAGAGTCCATACCTAAATTGGAGAGCAATGATTCTTTCACAACTGCTATTAATATAAATCATACGTACTGTAGTACTCTGGAGAATCAGGTAGAGTCAAGACCTAAATGGGAGTGCCATGGTTATTTCACAACTGCTATTAATATAAATCATACGCCCTGTAGTACTCATGAGAATCAGGGAGAATTCAGCCTTTGCTGCAAAGTCTTGGACATCTTGCAACTCTGCGATTTATTACAAACTTAAAGAGCAAATTAATATTTCCAACCTTGATGTATTTTAAGCCACACACACAGCACCAACGACATCAGTCGGACGAAAGACTATTTTAAATATTATCTGGCCCAGAAGTCAGGGAGAGAAAATCATTTGGCGATATTAAGGAATTCAATCAGATGCCATAACAGCTTTGGATTCATATATAAAACTAGTTTGAAAGGCGACAATAGCAATACAAGGTGCTTTTTCTTGAGTTCAAATATATAAATCTGCTATTAATATAAATCATACGTACTGTGGTGCTTAGAAGAATCAGGGAAAGTTCAGTAATGGGCCGCTTACAACTTTGGAATTTGTTACAAACATAACGAACAAATTAATATATCCTTCCTGGATGCATTTTATGCCACAAACACAGACAACAATACCAATGACAATAGTGAACTATCATCATAAAATACATTAGATATTTTACTTAAAGACCCTTTTTCTGTAAACAATAAGTTTTTGTTTTTGTTTTCATACAGGCGGTCCTTTTTTTGAACGACAAACAAAAGGTTAAACGAAAACAAACCGAAGAGATTTAGAATCGCACACTTAAATGTAGCAAAAAAAACATACAGACACTAGGACATAGATCCAACCAAATATCCTCTATATATACACGTTTCGCATTTGAGACATTAGTATTTACTAATGTTTGTGTTTAACTACTCTTATTCCTTCTTTTGGACTGTTTGGGGCGTAAAGTAAGGCATTGTTATCCTGCTGTAGTTGTGGAGTCCTTAAGACACACACACAGATTCCTCAGACCTCTCAGAGGGCGGCAAATAATGATACTATAGCTGCTGATGCTGAGAGTGATGGTGCACAATGCAGCACCATTCATAGAAAGAAAACAGCATCCCAAACAGCTATTCAGACATTGATTTAACAACATTAGAGGCATTTGTAACTTGTTTAGGGAGATTTGTGTGCACGAGCTAATGCCTTGCTAAGTCCCGAAGAACTTTCACAACAATGGTCAATGTCGAAAGTACTACAAACTCAAAATGCAATGCTCACAACGACAAGGCTGAATGTGTTTACGAAAACATAAGTTGGGATTTCGACAAAAACAAGATGATCTTAAGTTTAAAATTAATTTCAAATTAAAGTTTTAAAGAAATAAAAGAATAATTGAAGTTTTACTATATTTATCCTATCGTGCGTATAATTAATATTAATTGGAGTTTATGTGTGCGTATAAGTGCTGTGATATATTAATTCGCTCGGAAATAAGTATACGACCTGGTAGATAATTAGACAGCGTGTTTTTATGCAAAACCATATTTTGAACGGTTGACTATAATTGAACGTGGAATTCATACAAATGAATTTCATGATAAAAATATTAAAAAAACGTTGTAACTAATTCTATTTTAGCATATTTTGCATATGCAATATAACAAAATGGTACAAAAATCCCCTGTCTAAAAACAATGGGACATGTTCTAATAATTGATATATAAATATATTATTAATTATACATTTCGTCCGACCAAAGACGTGGCAGGGATTTGACGATGAATTGCTTCGGTTTCTATTTTAATATTGTCTTGATATTTAACGATTCATTTGTTACATCATTCAATTAAGTGATTGAAATAAATAACTGGTTCATACTTCACAAATATTTTTTACTGAAATTGTGGAAAATTTTACATAAATTTTGGAAACTATTATAAATTACTATTAGGACCGAATAACACTATTCATAAAAAAATTAAGGGTCGGTTTTTTGAAATTATCATCAAAATAAAATTATCGATAAAATCACTCACTATTTGATTTCTATACAAATCAGATAAGAAATATTTTAACTGACAGCTTTTTATGTGCTTTTCGGTAGATACAACGAATTATAGATTCCTGTGGTTTATAGATTTCTCGCACAAATTGACTGAATTTGGATAATAATTAAAAAAAATAGCCTCGAAGGCGTTTTTAAAAATACAAATTACAATATTTCACCCCTGGACGTATAACTAATATTAATTGATATCTATCTATGCGTATAAGTGATGTAATATATCAATGTGCTGGGAAATAAGTATACGCACCGGTACAAAGTTCAATATGTTCTGATATTATTTTATATATTTTTTATAAGTTATGTATTATAACAAAATCCATTGTGAAATAAAAAAACTAATAACAATGTTCTGAATTTAATAAATAATTTCTTGTTTAAATACAAACATTGCTACTGATATTTTATTTATACAGATTATTTTGACAGCTTTATTTTGTTCTGTGACTTATAGTGAAATTTGACGCAGAATATTTTTTCCATTCACACCGCTCCTCCAAACTGTAGTTTTGTGGGACAGTTTAGCGCCAATTCGGAAAAAGTGCGAAATTTACCCTAAAATGAATTTTAAGTTTTAATTTATTTTTGGCATTTAAGTAGAGTTTAGAGTTTTGGTGTATTCAGAGACTTATAGTAGAATTTTATGGCAAATATTTTTGTGGAACATTTTGGGCCATTAATCCCTTGCGTTGGCCGTGTTTTTATCCTTTTGCAAAAAAGACACCGAAAAGACCACTATATTGAGGTGCTAGTGTGTTAATAAGTTTCACAAAATCGTTCCTCGTAGTGTTCTAAGTAATAATGCGGAACACATGATATACTTAAAATGTAAGGATCACAAAATTTCCTGTGACGATTCATAAGAAGAATGTGCAAAAGGCGGAAATATGAAATCACCTCAAAACGCCGATACAGGTGTATTAGTTGTTTACTGCATCTATCAGCCTTGTTACTTTTGAGTTGGACCTCTGCATGTATAATTAATATTAATTGAAATTCATCTATGCGTATAAGTGATGTTATATATTCATATGCTGGAAAATAAGTATACGCCCTCGTAGAAAATTCATTATTTTTTCATTTATTATATAAAATAAGTTGTAAATGATTATAAATTTTGGCTCTATGGAATTTCAGGAATAAATAAATATTTTTATAAATTATATACGAATTTGATATTAGTTTGGGATTTGAAGAATTAAGTTCATTTTAAGATGCTCGATATCCGATTTACTGAATAAATTCAATGAAAGATCCATGATTGAGAAAATGACAAAAACCTGATTTCGAAACACGTATATATCCTTCAACTCTGCTGAAATACAAACATTTTAGTTTCTCACAGAGAGTTGCTTTCATTTTTCGGAATTGATTGATGAATTGAGGATTTTTCCGAATTCAATGAAAGATCCATGATTGAGCGTTTGACAAAAACTTGACAACATTCCTAAATTAAAATCTAACTTCCTAACTGCGAGTTTGTTTAAATTTTTGTAACTGACTTTTGCAGAACTTCTTCGAATTTTGGAATGAAACTTGATGTAATTTCATATCCCATCAACTTCTAATTGTTATTTCGCTTAGTTCAAATTTGTTGTTGAATATTTAACGTTTTTTTTTCAATTTACTCCATTCCCATAGTATACCGTTGAACTTCACTTATAGTTTATTTCTGCATATCCGCCACTTCCACGAAAATTTTCTGATATTTCTATCAATTTATTCCAAAAAATCAGAAAAAGAAAAAACTATTTCAATTCCTATATTTCGTTAGCAACTTCCGTCTATCATTTCCTTAAGCAATTTAATACTTAAAGAGGAAGACGGAAGAAACGAAATTCAAAATCTTTTAACATGCCACATTACATTCTCAAACGCATATCGATGTGAAGAGAGAGCAAAAAACACTCAAATGGCAGGCAACAGTTTCTTCAAAATATTTTCAAAGTCCTTGTAAAGCATGCTTCATTTGGCAGCAACGAACGAATGACTATTTATGTATGTGTGTACGAGTACTATATCATTTCTCGATATATCATTATACTTCCGTTTGTGTTTTTTTTTTTTTGGAACATAGAGTAGAAGTCTACGATTTCCAATGTACTAGCATGTATGTGCCTAAGCCTGGGAGTATTTTGTATGCAAACTATGCATAAATCTTTTAAGCAAGAAGCGAGAAAAAACACCAGATAGTTTATGTGAAAAAAAAACTCGACATAAGCATACATATGTATGCTGTTGGTTCTGGTAATCGCAGAAGAAATTGTAGTAACAGTAGTCGCACTGGCTTACTTTCAGTTTCCTTTTTTTATTGCTTTACTTTGTAAGGCTTTTGAGCAAATATATTCATTGCAACATTTTGTCGTACTTTCCTGCGTATGTGTGAGTGCTCGTGCCTCGCATGCATAGCCTTTACGCTTGAATGGCAAATAGTTACCAAAAGATTTTCATGTTCTTCTGCCCGGGTTTCTGCCTCCACCAGTTTGTGTCATTTGTTAGGAATTTACTGTGCGAGTTGCTTCCTTTTTTTCAATTCAAACTGGTGCTGTGGCAAAATATGTCTTGTATGCAAAAGATTTTCGGCTAGATTTGCAAGAGTTTGAATGTGTGCAAACAACAAAAAACACTGCAAATCTACATATGTATGAATTTGAGATTTCACTTTTTAGAGTTCTCTTTTGTAAAGGAAATGCTTAAATGTGATTAAATTTCAATTTAAATAACAGAGTGAAATCAACAAGATATCAGCAATTTATTGTAATATAAAGATTCAATTAAGTTTAAAAATCATGGCATACTTTTAGGTTGTGTTAGTATATTGTAATAAAGATTAAATTAAGTTTAAACATCATGGCATACTTTTAGGTTGAGTTAGTATGAAGGGCTGTCATTGTTGAGAAATAAGAAAATCTTAAAAATAACATAATTAAATTCCATATTTTAAAATTTCGAATGAAGGAATATATAGGATATTTTCAATAGAAATTTTAGTTTGTTCCGCTTTTTGGATGCTTGCTAAGGGAAATGTTTAAATGTGATGAAATTTCAATTTAACTACGAAAGAGAAATCAGCAAGACTTCATGTGAGAAATCAGCAAGACTTAATGTGATGAAATTTCAATTTAACTATGAAAGAGAAATCAGGTAATCAAGACTTCAGATATTTATTGTAATAAAGACTTTTAGGTTAAGTTAGGCTGGATGGGGCTTTTGAGAGATAAGAAATATTTTAATTTTTATAAAACATAATATTTTATAATTTCGAATAATAATGCAGCGAACATATAGAATATTTTTTTTTTTTTTGAAATATGGATTTTGTATTTGTTTCTCTTTTTCGATATTTTCCTAAGGAAAATGTTTAAATGTGAATAAATTTCAATTTAAATAGAGAAAGCATGAAAACTCCAAAAATTTATTGTAATTTTGATTAAATCATGTTTAAAAATCACAGCATACTTTTAGGGCTGAATCTTTCAAGAGAGAACAAATCTGTTATTTTTTTATAAAACGAATTTCAATTTGACTAGATATTTAAGGGTTCATTTGCAGTTAGCAGTCACATCAATCGATTAAATAATTAATAATGCTTCTATAGAATTATTTTTAATTTTACAGGCCCTGTATGTTGTTAAAAAGACGCGGCGAAACCACTTGAGAAAACCTTTCACAGGGTGCAAATCATGATAGTGGCAGTCTGCAGCTAAGTAATAAATGTCACCGTGCCATTTGAAAATTTCTTTTAGATATAGATGCAATGGTCTTGAGCCAGGACAATATCCCAGTTCAAATGGAATATTGGAAATTTCCATAAATAACTTTTAGGGCCGAATAAATATATTTTACAGAATTATGAGGTTTTTCAAAATAATATGTAATAATACCACTGTACGTATAATTAATATTAATTGCAGTTTAAGTAATTTAATTACGTATAAGTGATTTGATGAGATACTTATTTCTCATCACATTGACGCCCTCGCATAAAAATTAATAGATTATTTTATTTTATATATTTAAAAAATATGTATTATTATAAATTCCACTGTGGAACACAAAAAATAACAATGTTCTGAATTTAATAAATAATATCTTGTCTAAAACCTCAAATTGGTACTAATATTTTATTTATTATATTATTTATTATATTTATAGCTTTCTTTTGTCCGGTCGCATTTTTAGAGTTTCGGATGAAAATGTATTTTACCGTATTTTACCGGTTTTTAATAATGATACTCTATTTAACCGCTGTACGTATAATTAATATTAATTGCAGTTTATCTGTGCGTATAAGTGATGTGATATATCAATGTGTTGAGAAATAAGTATACGCCCTCGTACAAAATTCAATAGATTGTACTATTTGATATACACGATATTTATAAGTTTTTTGTTATTATAAATTCCACTGTGGAACCCAATAAAATTAACTAGGTTTTGAATTTAATAAAACAGAAATTAATAAAATTATGATTTTTAAATATTTGCATCTAAAAAGAGTATTCTAACTTTTAAATTTATCCGTAGATCTTTTACATATTGATACTGTTTTCTGTTTTTTTTTTTTGGAAAAATTATATTTGTTCTTACATTTTTTATGTTCTTTTTCGTGATAACAAAAATATTTTTGTTTTTAAAACCTATTTTTTCTCATTTCTTATGGAGAGCGTTCCTAACTAACCCACGGTTTATATGTGAATATGATACCAGCAATATTTGTAGCCATCTTATGTACCTTTAATTTAACATATAAGAGGGCAAGATCAGATAAATATTTCCACATTGAGAGTACAAATCTTAAAGGTACCTTTGGTGAAAATTGGAGTTTTTTTTAGCGAATATTGGAGTTTTATTAAAAAAATAAAAGAAATTTATACATTAATAAATTAATATCGTTTTCGAAAAATAAAAGTAAATCAGAAATTTTAGCACTTTGGCAAAATTTTTTTTGCATGAAATCTACTCGAAAAAAATTGTATACTTTTAGGGTTAGATAATATCGTTCCTGAATATAATAATACCATATAATTTGTTTGAGTGTTTTGAGAAAATCATGTTTTAAGTTTGTTGACAAAATTTGAATATTATTGCGGTAAATTTAACTTTTTATTATAGATTTTTCGACGAATGACTAATGTCGTTCCTATTCTGCCTAAACGGCTCAAGTTATTATTTTCGACGCATCCTCCTTAAAGAATAAGAATTTCTGCATGCGAAATTATACGATATTTCTATGCAATGAACTTGAAAACATTTATTGTTTTTGTTGTATGAAATCTGGGCGAAAACATGGTATACTTTTAGGGTTAATTAATATTGTCCCCTCAATATAATAATAGTCTATTATATTTTGAATGGTTTGAGAAAATCATGTTTAAAGTTTTTTGACTAATCTCTTGTTTGAATAATATTGCGGTAAATATTAACTTGGATATTTCGAATGATAATGGAGTTCCTATTCTCTAATTGTGATGCATCCTTTAAGAATGAGCATTTTTGAATGCAAAATTATATGATATTTTTTCCAATGAGCTTTTGAACCACTTTGTGGGACTAGGATTTTAACAAATTTTCGTCCAGACATAGAAACAATGACCGAGATTCTAAATAAGCAATAAAAAATAACTATAAAGGCTATTGCTATATTATGATATGCAGCTTTGTTGCAGGACAGAACATTTCTCTTGCAAAAAAATATAATTTTTATTATTAATTTTACTTATTATAATTATAATGATGATGATGTCGAACATATAGAATTAATTTTATTAAAATAAAAAAATAATTAATTTCGTACTATACTGAAAATGGTGCATACTTTCAGTTTGAGATTAAATGATGGCATACATGTAGGATTAATTTTATTAAAATGAAATAATTAATTAATGTCGGACTATACAGAAACTACTACGGACTATACAGTTTGTGATTAAATTATCGGCATGAAAAATTAAAATATCATTTAAAATAAAAAAAAAACAAGAAAAATGGATCAAAATGAAAAAAAGAAACATAACCCAATTAAAAAATCGCCCAAAAATTGAGCAATTTTTAATACGAAAAATCGCCAAAAAATATATTATCTGTGGTCGGTATGTCCAAATCAGGCTGCGCAGAATAATGTTTCCTGAGTTGGCGACTTTCGGCTGTGGGTAAATATTTTCTACTATGTCCAGAGTATTGACAGAGTAAAGGTTTTCACGGTTAAAAATTGCCCAAAATGGTCATTTGAATTTTTTAAATTTCACCCATTCAAAAATATGAAATATTGTCCATTATGAAAATTAATTGTGAAAAAGTCCAAATTTTTTGGATGATTTTTCACTTGAAAAAAATCGCCAATTTTTGTTTTAATTTTTCATAATATTTTGGGTAATTGGTCATTGAGCGATTTTTCGTGCCCCCAAAAATTTATTTTTTTTTCTTGAATTAAAAATAATTATAATTAAAAAAATAAAAAGTAAAAGTCTGACCAACTAAATTTCCTTAAAAATATGAATTTTCCTTGCACTCCAACCAACACTTTGTGCTCTACAGAAAACATCTCTCTCCTCCCCCAGGAAAATGAAAATTATAAATCTTACTAACTTGAAAGTCATCATAAAAGTACCCAAACTAATTGTTTTGCTTAAAGGAAAGCTTAACATCCTGCGAGACAGCGAAACAAACGACTCACCATTAAAAACTTGCAAAAACAATATCTCAAAGAAAGAAGAAAGGACGACGACGACTCAAACCAGGGGACCATTGGGCGATACAAAAATTCCATGCAAAATACAAAACAAAACAAAGTCGGAAAAATAAAAAAAAAAACAGAAACGAAAGAAGATAAGGCAGCAAACTTGGCATAGCTTATTATTAATAACAATGTAAGGACATTGAATAAGGATCATAAGTTCTGCTTGTTGTTCTTGCTGAGTAGGGAGAGGGGGAGGAAGAAAAATCGCAACTACTTAACATAAGAGAAAAGCAAAACATATAGACACTAAGTACATTGACAGTGATTACCCGGACTAAAGTAAAATCCAAGGAAATGTGCACCAGGACTTGTTTTTCTTTTACTGGGGCTACTAGTTATTTAGAGAAGTGAAGATGGCCCCCACTCCTCATCCTGGAAGAAAAATGATTTAAATATTTGCCCAGAGAAAAAAAACGAAAATAAAATCTGCGACCAACATTTTTGTCTTACAATTTTGCATTTTACATTTTGCAATAACTTCGTAGGTCATACTGAAGAAAAAACCAACGAATTATTGATATTCAAATATCAAAGTAAAGAGACAACTGATTTCAGACGACATCCGTTTGGGGGCTAAAAGCAACAGTAAACGACGCCATTTGTCTGTGACAGACCGAGCTCTGGCAACCGATGTCCTGAAATGTTGATATATTAAAAGCAAATAAGTAATAAAAAATAATAATGCCATGGTGCTGGTGGTGCGGTGGTGTTGCTTGGCAAAGGATAAATGTCTTACGAGTATTTTTCAGCTATCCTGCGAAACCCTTCGCTTTGCGATGGCTGCACGCACGGTACGGCGAGAACCTATCAACAGGACTTGGCCACAATGGTGCTTGTCTGCCAATGCCTCTGCCAACCACTTGGGCCAACTGTTGGCTGTGGCTATAACAAAAGAAAAAGGACCTTTTACAATACAAATTCCTTAAAATACTTGAAACCAATATTAAGAAAGCAAAAATATGACGATGATGATGTTGAGTTGAGAAAAAAAACAAGCGACGCGACGGATGGACCCAAGAAATATGCAAACAAAACAAATGTTGTAGAGCAGGACGAGGATGAGAACGACAAGGACCAGCCACATGATGACGAATGTATGGAATGGGGGGGGGATGACGAACCAAAAACACACAGACACACACCGAACTGAGAGTAAGATTTCCAGCTCTTCAGTTCATGCTTCGTTTAGTGCAGCTCCTTTTAAAAGTACTCCTCCCAATTCACGAGAAACCCTTCATCCTTCCGCGCACACACTTTTGTGATAGCCTTCCTTTGCCCCTCCCCCATGTTGTAACTGAGATTCATGAAATTTCGTTTAAGCCATAACGAAAAAGGACATCTCTTTATTCTCACTACTAGTGCAGAAATATTTTAAAGGATTCGGGGGGTAAAACCTCCAAAGCATCATCATATTTCTTAAAAGGCAGACTTGGCCCAAAAGGAGCAGAAGAAACAGGAAATTTGAATGGTCTGTCATAAGAGTACATATTTTTTGTCCTTCTTTCTTTCTTTCTTTGGTTGGTTTTCAAGTAAATTGAAAAGCTTTTGTTTTTCCATCCTTTTCTCGAACGAGTAGGGTTAAGGGCTGGTTTGCTTTCAGCGCCAGCAAATTGATTTAAACAGCAATTTAAATACACACAGAGAGTGGCACACACACACATAGACAGCCGTAGGAAAATTGTCAAGTAGTCTTGTCCGTTTGGTATCCTTCAAAATCTGTGCTAAGGACAATAAGGAATAAAATTATGGCTTGATTTCTTCCTGTGGAGTTTTTTTGCGGAAGCTATGAAATGATAATACAGTTTTTAGGGTAATATTTTTTCAAGTTAAGGCATTATGAAGATGAGTATATATATATATAGCAAAGGATCAAAGAAAGGATTTGGATTGGGCTCGATTTGTCTAAAACTCAATTTTCCCTTCTTTTTATAGTACCCCACCTGTGGTGGCCAATTGTCTGCCTTTAAAAATATATCTAAAAATCTAAATATCAGTTCGAAATATTTTTTGTTTTGCCAGAAAACCACATTTCACATACACTAATCTACCCCAACAATTTCTAAAGATTAGATTCTATTTTCTCTATATCTGCTCTCTGTGCAGAGGCGAACGATAATTACGATAAAAACTAGAATTTTTGTTATAACAAATTTTGTGTTGCACCACAAAATTGTCATATTTGCCACAAAATGTCCAATTACGCGTAATAACGAAACCGCAACATTTCCATTTCTATGTTCGCACACACACACGCGCGCAGCACACGCTCACACAAATAAAGAATTCTCGGCCGCATACAAAAATGTCCATGCAACATTTTGTGGCACAAAATTCCACAAACAAATATATTTATAAAATGCATTTGGGATCATGTTTTTTTTTTGTTCAACTCCGTTTGGGAATGCGTGCATGTGTAGGAAATTTAAATATAATTGTTATGTTATTTTTCCAAATGAAATCTAGAATGTTGTGATACATTCCAAATGTTGATTTCAACAAAAAAACTCCATTTAATGTATGCTGGCATTGAAATAACTATAAATGGTGGCGCATGCACACACACACACACCACCACCATTTGCACTGTAACAAATTCTATTGCCTATTTTTAGGATTTTAGTTTTCCCAGTCAGGCATGCTGCTGCATTGCCATAAAAACTAATGCTAACATTATAACCAACACACACACACATAAATAATTCGATATTTATATGGCCAAGCAAAAATATGCCAGCAATGAAATGAAAATATCAAAATTAAACGGTGTGGAATTCCATGCATTTTTGCTACGATACACATAGATCATTGCCATAAAGTATGCTATATATAAATCAAAATTTATGAGACTCAATTGAAAAAATTCATGATTATAGTTTATGTGGTAACTATTTGTTAAAGGCTTATATTCGTGGATTCTTTATGATGGCAATATTTTGTTTTATTGAATTCTAAAAATTATTGATATTTCAGGGGAAAAACAATAAAACTCCTAAATGTATGCTTGTGAAACTATATTTTATTGAATTCTAAAAATTAGTGATACTTCAGGGAAAAAAGACAAAAACTCCTAAATTTATGCTTGTGAATCTATATTCAGGGTGGATTTAGAGTTTATTTTCAGTTCAGAAATCAATTCAAATGTTTGACATTTGTCAAGCTTAAAGCAGTAGTGGCCTAACCAACTTTACAGTCGATTTTAGATAAATGTGTTTAAAATTTTAATTTCTATAGAATTTAAAATTATTCAATTTGCTATTATTGTGAGCTAACTTAATATACCTTAGGCCATTGTTGTATTTTCGATAATGAATATTTTTTATGCTGTTGATAGGTCAAATAAGCCGCAATTTAGCGAACAAATTTTGTTTTTTTTTTTACCAAATTTTTATCGATAACAAGTAAATTTGATATCGATAACAAGTAAAAGATGACAGAAATCTTCGTCAACCTAAAAAAATTATTCAATTTGCTATTAATGTGAGTTAACTTAATATACCTTAGGCCATTGTTGTATTTCCGATAATGAATATTTCGTGAGCTACTAATAGGTCAAATGTGCTGCCATCTAGCGAACAAATTTTGTATTTTTTCTGCAAATTTTTAATTAATAACGACTAAATTATACAGGGTGGCCACAGAAAGACCTATATTAGTTTTAGTTATCTTTTTAGCATTTCGAGAAAAAGAATTGATGAATTTAATATGAATAACTATACAATCGAACAGTCGTATTATTGGACGTTTAGATCGATTTTTGTTGTTTTTCAATGTGCCAGCTAAAAACACATATTTCTTGGAAACATTTTGTAAAAGGTGTTATAAATATAAGTAGAAGGAATCAATACCTTTCGAATGAAGCATAAATAATGAATATCGGACGAAAAATTACGTTATTGGCTCAATTTTTGTGAAATAATTTAATACAGGTGATGGATTTTCAGAGCCAACATTTTCAAACTCTTTTTAAAAAAACTAGCGTTGTGTCGTCAATTTTCTTCCGATGTTCATCATTTAGGCATCATACGAAAGGTATTGAATTATTTTTTATAAATCACTGCCTCCAAATAAAACAAAATGTTTCAGTTGTTACTATGGAAATATCCAAAAAATGCTCTGAGACAAGAATCAAAATTTATATTTATATTTTCATTCAAGTTTCTATTTATTCAGAAAATAATTGGCTGAAATGCAACACAATAGAATGTACCCGGGAAAAACTTGATTCTTGGGGGTATTTTCAGGAGCGTTTAGCTCACAGGCGGCTTGGCTAGGAACGAAATATTTTGCAAATCATCATTAAACAATCCAAACTTTATGTTCGTGGGGTTACTTGAAAGTGTTTTTCAATTTGTATGGACCGCGACCCAGCCTTATATACATGTCTGTTGATCGCTCTGTATATTTCAGAGGTGGATAGCAAATATTTTCTTTGAGATATCGGCATAAATGTAAAAGCAATATTTATTTATTTTATTATTTTCTTCTTTCTGTTAATCCTGATACCCAACCATATTTTGTAATAATATATAACCATTATGTATTATGGTAGTCGAAATGACTAACATTGGTCATAAAATGAAATCTTCTTCAATCCCGATATCTATCTTCTTCTATATAGATAGTTATCCAAATCTAATCTGACATTCCTAAAAGTATGCTTCGTTTCCGAAAGCCCTAACTTCTTAATATATTTCTGTGCTTTCCAGAAATAATCACTTATCTCGACAAGTTTTTCTTCATGTAAGAGTCTATCTAACAGTATGAAATGTACTGGAAAGAGGTGTGATTTTGGCTGTCCTAGAAATTTAGATTTTTGGAGATCGTATGGATAGTTAGATATTCAAATCTAAAATAAAATAATTTTCGTGTCAGACCCCCTTAGAAAGGAGAGGAAATCGAAAATTAAGACTTTGTTTTAATTTTCTTTTAAAATACACATAGATTTGTGGGTTATATTAAAAATTAGTCATTAAAAACTACATTAAAATATTTTTTCTACTTGTTTCCTATTTTTGATGGGTTATTTCGTAAAAGCAATATTTTTTCAAAAAAAATATATATTTTTTTAATTTTTTACACTGCTTCTCCAAACTGTGTTTTTGTGTGTGAAATTTAAAATTGTAGCGGTCACAATTTCTTTTAATTTGAAGTATAAATTGGTTGGGCATATATTGCCTAAATTATATTACAATAATTAAATGAACTTTCAACGCAAATTTGGATTATTAATAAAAATTTCTTTCAAAAAATGTATTCATAAAAAATTTGGTGTTGAATTTTTCGATTTGTATGCCGCAATGAACACGAAGAAAATTCAGATCTTGAACATTTATATATTTTTATTGCATAAATTTTGCTTATTTAAATGGTTCTCCATTAGGTAAATGGTACTCAATTGTTCAATGAGGGAATTAATTTATGTTTTCAAGAACGTTTCTATAAAAGTTTCCGATATTTATCAATATGCTTTGTGTTAATTCTATTGGTAAAGCTTTGTGAGATATGGCCAAATATCATAATTCCTTAAAGTATGCTTTAAATTTATAAACGATTTTTAAAATTATAAAAACACTATGTTGATGATGTGTGATTCTTAAATTTACTTAGTTTTCATTTCACTAATTTTTTCTTAAATTTCATAATACGATGGGAATCTCCTAATAGTATTCCTTTGGTCCATTGCATACTTACCCCCTTTTTGGGTTTTATTATCATTCTAAATAAGAATATAGAATTTATGTGCTTACCTGGAAAGAGAATGGAAAAAAGATTTCGATTAGTATAAATGAATATAAATATTACAATAAAATAATATAAATAAATGAAATAGGACTCACTCATAGTGAGCCAGAAAGTTCGCTTTATTGTGTAAGTAATTAGGTCAAGCCGGAATATATGTGTTGGCTTGAAACATTTACTGCTGTAATAGGGATTTCAATCATACTTCTGTCAATATATTATAGCAGATCAAATATCGTAAAATAGTGTAAATATTTAGATTATAATCAGAAATTTTTGAAATTTGAAATATTCTTATTATAATCAGCAATTTTCTTGTTATTGACCATTTTTTACCTTCCCACCACCCCCTAAAATAGTTTGTGGGACAGTTTAGCGCCCAGTCGAAATTAATCCGATTATAAATTTATAGTTTTGACTTATTTCTGGCATTTAAGTTGAGTTTGGTGTATTATAAAAGATGTTTTAGATGTGTTTTTACTCTTTAGCACAAAAGGGACCAAAAAGACCCTTATATTGAGGAGCAAGAGATTTATAATGTTCTTCGGAAATGTTCCTCGTAGTGTTTTGAGTAATATTGCTGAACACATCGTATACTTAAAATGTAACGATCTCAAGGTTTTCTATGCCGATTCAACATAGGAATGTGAAAATGGGGGAAATATTGACCCCCTTTAAAATAATCACCGAATATTCTTTTATTAGTCTCCTCTATCGTTGTTATTTGTTTTTGTATTCCATAAGTTCAAGATTATTTTGAGGCTTTTTTGTGATACAAAAATTTCAAAATTTGTTAAATCGTCAAAAATTATGGCCTATTTTTATAAAGTTTATGTTCGAAATATTTACAAAAGCATTCGAGTTAGTCATAAATGCCATGATTACGATTTTACAGTAAATTTACGTGTTTCCTTTTAGCAGTATCAATATATATAGTTTAATTCTATTCTATTCTATTCTATTCTATTAAATATAGATGCAAAATGGTCTTGAGCCAGGACAATATCCCAGTTCAAATCAAATATTAATTAAAAATACAAACGAAAAAACTAAAAGTTTAATTTATAGTAAAAAGTTTTCCAAATTAATATTTATCTAGATACCTACAAGTTTATTATTTTTATTATATTATTACTCATTTACTATAGAATGTTACTTTAAACCATTTTAAGTATACGAACTTCACGCAAAGGCAAGATTTATTACGCTAGCGATTTTCTTTATTGAAAGTTGTACATTTATGTGACAGATAATATCGGAATTATTACAAACGACGCTAAACTTTTGCATTACTTAAAGAGTTTCCTGGCTCCAGGCACTTGTCTTGATTCTTCTGGAGATTAATCGACTTCAGAAAAAAATTGCTTCCTAATTGAGCTGCAAGCAAAAACCCGAAATTTTTATGGTTTCCTTGAAAATTTCTTTTTGGTTGTGCCATTTTTTAATTTAGAATTTTTCCCTCCCATTAATGTATATGCAACAATTTGCTTGTATACTCTTTTTCAATTAAACAAAATTAATTTGGTTCCAGGCAATTTCCGCTGCTAATGAAGCACCCCTTTGTTTGAAAAAAAACATATATTATATTATAATGATGAACACCGTTTGTAAACTCCTAAAAGTATACTTTAATTTGCTGTCAAAAGCAAACACCCGCCAAAACGTATGCTTTATTATATGCGAGCGCCATTATTATTTATTTTAAAAATATTTTCAGCTTAATTTAATTAATTGTTTGTTGTTTTTGTTTTTTCTGGTTTCTACCCTCCGCAGCACTCGACAAAGCTGTGCTGCCGTGGCAACAACCGAGTAACGCTTAAGGCTAGAAAAATAAATATTTTTCCACCACAAAATTAAAAAAAAAAATTGTGCGGCATATAACAACGTATAATATACATCAAAAACATGCAGGGCACACACACACACACCCAGATAGGAACATTGTCAATTTGTTTAATATAAAATTTCAGCAGACCTGACCAGAGGAGCGGTTGACCAGGCCGTGTCGCAGAAATGATAACTTTTAAGGCCTTTGGAAAGGCATTTTTTTCTGATTGCCTGGCCCCTTGATTAGTGGGCCTTTCAAGGCCCGTTTCCGCATCCTCACCTTTTTTTTTAGAAATTTAAGTGAGTACGTGGGTGTATGTGAGTTTGTTGTGTTGATTATTTTCAACCACAACACAGCGAAAGAGATTCACCGCTCTAACCACCGCATTCTATAATAACAGAATGTGATGTTATTATAATTTGGGATGTGTTTTTTTTTCTCTCGGCAGTTGTTGTTGGCTGGCATTGATGCTTGACTGTTGTTGCTTATTTACTTTATTAAAAATTAATACATTTTCGCAAAATACAGAGATTGTGATTAAAATGCATGCCTAAGGCGCTATTTGCACGGATGCAATTCCATTTATAAATACTGAAAAGCATGAAAAAAAACAACAAATAAATGTGTGCTCACTCACTCACTCGTTACACTAGAGTGCACTCGCTCGAAAAAGCACGTTTGCGAACAGGTTTGCATGCAAATATGTACAGTAGGGTGTACTGAAAGAGGAGTGCCCTGTAATCGCGAGATTTGTGACAAATTTATTTTATGGAAAGTAGAATAAGAATTTAACTGTCGTTGTTAATTGAAACCATGCAGACGTAAAAATATGTATTTTTTAAATATTTAATTTTTAAATTTAAATTTTATAATTTCATCCATAGTTTTCTATTATCTATGGTCCCCAACACATTAAAAATAGTTATAAAATATCAAATCAAATCTGTCTTTCCTTCTCCTGATTCAAAATGGTGTCTTAAGGCACTACTTGATTTTCATGCGATGATGAGCAACCACAAGTAAACCCATATTGAACCCAATATTGTCCACAAAAAAAAAAAAAAAAAACAAAGTAAAAATTATAAATCAAAATTCTTTCGCCATCAGCAGACGAAATTCCCAAAAGAAAACCTAAAATTTTGCGACTGTCAATTTATTTTGGAATCCAAATTTTTGCTCATGAAATTATTGTCCATACCAACCCTTGCGCCACCTGCTGGCGAAAGTCCCCAGATTTTTTAAACTCCCAAAAGAAAACAAAAAAATTTTGAGAAATTTCAGCTGACGGCAGAAGGGATGTCTCGCACAATAATTTCATTCGCAAAAATTTAGATACCAAAATGAATTGACAGTCCCAAATTTTATTTTTTTGGTGACGGCGGAAAAGTGGGCTAGGACAATAATTTCATAAGCAAGAAATGGATGTCAATTTATTTGGGAATCAATTTTTTGCTTATGAAATTATTGTACATTTTTTGCTTATGAAATTATTTTTGCTAATGAAATTATTGCCCGAGACAACCCTTCTGCCGTCAGCTGAAACTTTTTCCCCCAGAAATTTTAAAAATTCAATAAAAAAATATTTTTTTTATTTTTATTTTGTTATCCAAATCAAATTATTTTCCAATCCACCCTATTATTTTGTTTTCACATCTGTGTGCTTGTATATGCATTTGTATGTATTTGTATGGATTGTATGTGGCCTGTTGTTCTTTATTTTTTCCCCACGATTTTTTTTGTTTAAACAAACATGAGATATTGGAAAAATTGATATATTTGTATAAAAATTGTGCATGAATGAACATTATGTAAATATTTAATTATTTGTATTTTCATGTAAAATGTAATCAGTTTTAACAGAATATAAGGCAAACGCGCGCGCGCCAGGAGAAGGGAAATTAATTAAAATGTAGTGGCCAAGGAAGTTTGCGCCTAAATGTATGCTATATCTTGACAGTCTTGAATATAGGACAGGCCAGATGGTAAGACACACATTTATGTGGTTTGGAAGGAAATAAAATATATTTTTTAATGGCTTTGTTTGGAAATATTAAAATTATAGGCTTAATTTTTGCTTTTCCCAGGACAACTGGAAGATATTAAGCTTTAAAGTTAATGTTTGCTCTTAAATATATACTATAGTATATCCGCCTTGAATGTAGCCAGACAATAAGAAACATTAACTGGGGTTCAAAGAAATAAAATAATATTAATTAATTAAAACCATAATTTTTATTTTTTCCAGCACACCTGGAAAAAAATAATTAAAAATTATTTTTTCGACTAAATATATACTACAGTTTATTTACCTGGAAATGTTGATAAGGTTAGGCAGTAAGATAAATTTACTGGGTTTGTAAATAAATTAAATAAAGAAATAAATAAAGTGTGTTTACATTAATTATTACGGCCTTATTCGGAGATAAAAAAGCTTAATTTTTATTTCTCCAACTGGACAACAGGAACATATTAAAATTAAAAGTTATTTTTTCGCCTAAATATATACTAAAGTTTATCTGTCTTGACTTGATGATTAGGTCAGGCAGTAAGACACATTTACTGAGTTGAAAAGAAATAAAATAAAATTTAGAGGAGACACATAATTTGTCAAGTCCTTATTTGGAAACATTAAAATTTAAATTTTTATATTTCCCCTGCACATGTGGAGATAAACGGAAAAATACTAAAAAAAAATAATTGTTAGCTCCTAAATATATATATATATATCTACTTGGAATTGCTATCAGGTCAGAAAGTAAGACAAACATACTGAATTTGAAAAGAAATAAAATATAAAGGTTTCTCAATATATAAATTATCAAGGTCTTTATTTAAAAATATTAAAAATATATATTTTTATTTTTCCCAGCACACCTGGAAATAACTGGGCAAATATTAGAATTTAAAGTTAATTTGTGCACCTAAATACATACTATAATTTATCTGAAATGAATATGGACAAATTTACTGAGTTAAAAAATAAAATAAAATTTAGATATGTTCCTCATATAATTATGATGATCTTTTTTTGGAAATATTAAAATTAAAAGTAAAATTTTTATTTCCCCAGCGCACTTGGAAATAACTGGACCAGTATTAAAATTAAAAGTTAAGTTTTGCGCCTAAATATATACTATAGTTAATCTAACTGAAATTGATTAGCCGGTTAGGCAATAAGAGAAATTTACTGGGTTTGAAAGGAAATAAAATAAAAGTTATTATAGTCTTTATTTGGAAATATTAAAATTTAAAGCCTAATTTATATTTTTTCCCAGCACAACTGGAAATATAGCGGAAAAATATTAAAATTGAAATTTATTTTTCTGCCTGAGTATATATTATAGTCTTGGAATTGCTATCAGGCCAGGAAGTAAGACAAATGTACTGGGTTTGAAAATAAATGAAAATAAAATTGTTAGGTATTTCTAAATATGTCTTCATTTGGAAATATTAAAATAAAAAATAATAATAAAATCCCAGCACATGTGGAAATAAACGGATAAATAATATAATTTTAAGTTATTTTTTCGCCTAAATATATATTATAGTTAATCTAACTGGAATTGTTTAGCCGGTTAGGCAATAAGAGAAATTTACTGGGTTTTGAAAGAAATAAAATAAAATTTAGAAGTGTCCTTGTGCAAGTTATTATGGTCTTTATTTGGAAATATTAAAATGAAAAACCTAATTTTTATTTTTCCCAGCACAACTGGAAATATAGCGGACAAATATTAAAATTAAAATTTATTTTTCCGCCTGAGTATATATTATAGTCTTGTAATTGCTATCAGGCCAGGAAGTAAGACAAATGTACTGGGTTTGAAAATAAATAAATTAAAATTGTTAGGTGTCTCTAAGTATATAAATTATCAAGGTTAGCTCCTAAATATACACTATATCTACTTGGAATTGCTATCAGGTCAGAAAGTAAGACAAACATACTGAATTTGAAAAGAAATAAAATATAAAGGTTTCCCAATATATAAATTATCAAGGTCTTTATTTAAAAATATTAAAAAATATATATTTTTATTTTTCCAGCACACCTGGAAATAACTGGGCAAATATTAGAATTAAAAGTTAATTTGTGCACCTAAATACATACTATAAATTATCTGAAATGAATATAGACAATAAGACAAATTTACTGAGCTAAAATATAAAATAAAATTTAGATATGTTCCTCATAAAGAGTGATTTTTTTGAGGTTAGGATTTTCATGCATTAGTATTTGACAGATCACGTGGGATTTCAGACATGGTGTCAAAGAGAAAGATGCTCAGTATGCTTTGACATTTCATCATGAATCGTCTTACAAACGAACAACGCTTGCAAATTATTGAATTTTATTATCAAAATGCGTGCTCTGTTAAGAAAGTTCATTGCGCGCTTCCATTTTATGGTCAGTTTAATCGACCCACTGAAGCGGCTATTCGGGCTATTGTGACTAAATTTCGCACCAAATTTACATTGTTGGACATTAAACCACCAACACGCTTACGTAGAGTGCGAACTGAAGAAAATATCGCAGCTGTATCGGCCAGTGTTAATGATGACCACCAATTTTCGATTCGTCGCCGTTCGCACCAATTGGGTCTCTGTTACTCAAAAACGTGGAAATGCCAAAATTGGACTAAGCGGATGGACCACCTAAGACGCAGCCGCGGTCAACATTTAAATGAAATTATCTTCAAAAAGTAAATGTCATGGACCAATCTAACGTTTCAAATAAAGAACCGATGAGATTTTGCAAATTTTATGCGTTTTTTTTAAAAAAAAGTTATCAAGCTCTTAAAAAATCACCCTTTACAATTATGATGATCTTTATTTGGAAATATTAAAATTAAAAGTAAGATTTTTATTTCCCCAGTGTACTTGGAAATAACTGGACCAATATTAAAACTAAAAGTTAAGTTTTGCGCCTAAATATATATTATAGTTAATCTAACTGGAATTGATTAGCCGGTTAGAGAATAAGAGAAATTTACTGGGTTTTGAAAGAAATAAAATAAAATTTAGAGGTGTCCTTATGTAAGTTATTATGGTCTTTATTTGGAAATATTAAAATTAAAAAACTAATTTTTATTTTCCCAGCACAAGTGGAAATATAGCGGACAAATATTAAAATTAAAATTTATTTTTCCGACTGAGTATATACTATAGTCTTGGAATTGCTATCAGGCAAAGGAAGTAAGACAAATGTACTGGGTTTGAAAATAAATAAATTAAAATTGTTAGGTGTCTCTAAATATAACTTCATTTGGAAATATTAAAATTATTTTATTTTTCCCAGTACATGTGGAAATAAACGGGTAAATAAAATAATTATAAGATTTTTTGCCTAAATATATACTATAATTTATCTGAATTGCATTTAGGACAGGCAGGCAATAAGACAAATTTACTGAGTTGTTAAATTATTAGGTCTTTATTTGGAAATATTAAAATTTACAGTTAATTTTTGCACCTAAATATATGCTATATTTTATCCACCTAGAATTTCTGATAAAGTCAGCCAGTAAGATAAATTTAATAAATTGAAAAAAATATAAAAAAATAGAAATTATCATGGTCGTTATTTGGAAATATTAAAATTTTTATTTTTTTTATTTATTTTTAAATTATCTGCATTGAATTTAGGGCAGGCAATGGGACAAATTTACTGAGTTGAAAAGAAATAAAATAAATTTTTATATGGAAATTTGGAAATATTAAAATTTAAAGTTTATTGTTGCTCCTAAATATATGCTATAATTTATCTTTCTGGAATTTCTGATAAAGTCAGCCGGCTGGATAAATTTACTGAGATGAAAAATATAAAAATTGAGGTAAAAATTATCATGGTTGTTATTTGGAAATATTAACATTAAATGCTTAATGTGTATTTTTTTAACAAGACTTAAAAATAATGTGGAAAATATTAACATTAAAAGCTTAATATTTATTTTTTCCACTGCATACATTAGAGCACTCATTACCTGTCAGCTACTTCAGGCCAGTTTTCGGCTTAAAAATGATTTTTTCCGTATTTATCATTTTACTGATGGTCGTAAACAAAACCAAAAGCTATTAATATATAATTTGTATTTATATGTGCACAGCAATTAATATCATACACCATCACGATGAAGGACTTGTGCAACACATTAAGTCCTTTTTTAAGTCGACACATACACATAAACGCCAGCATTAAATGATGAATTTAAAACAAACATGAAAAATTATTACAAAATTTTACAATAAGCTTATTATTGGCATGATTAAAATAAGTTTGTTTTTGTTTTAAATAAAATACACACGTTGAAAAAATTGCAGAATTCAATATTTTTTTTCGCCTGATTAATAATGCAAAACTGTTTAATAGAGTGCACACAATTTTAATTAGCACTCAAATGAAAATGGCAAAAATTTAAATTCACTTTAAAAGTGGGATTAAATTTTAAAAGATTCTTTAAAAAAATAAAACCTCCCCCTGTTAAGGCGTGTGTTTGATTTCAAGTTGTTTTTTTTTTGGTTTGCTGCAATGACAATGATTCTTTTACTACTTTTCAAGATTTGCTGCCTCTTGTTATCTGTGTTCTCATAACTTCAATTTTAATGACAGTTTATTTTTTCTTTCTTTCGTTCTTTCCTTCCTTCTTTCTTATACTTCTACGGAATAGTCCTTTATTTTGCCTCATGCACTGCACTCATCGTATTGTTGTGACTTGAAACCTCCTACTCAGAGCCTTGAGTATATATTTCCACTTGACTTTGCCCGGATGGCTGTCGCTCTTCTTATTCCTCCTCCAGAGCTGATGATGATGATGAGTGTGGATATATAACTGCCATCAAGTACAAGATTTAATGCCCAGAGTACGATGATGCTGCTGCTGTTGATGATGATAAATCGTAAAAAAACTCAAAGAATGGAACACAAAAGCTTTTTAGTTTAATAGCCAAAGCCTGAAACTATGCTTTAAAAACGACGATATGGGAAACGAAGCGAAAACATCTCATACATAGAACAGCATCTTAGTCTAAAGGAAGTAGTCTATAAAATGGAGGTTTGTCTTCGTATTTTCAATAATGTTGTACGTATCAGTGATATAATGGAATTAAAACAAAACGAAGTAAAGCATACCTTTTAGGGGCTATGACGTTTCATAGATGGAATGTTATTAAAACATTAAAATGTAGAGCATACCTTTTAGGGGCTATAACGTTTAACTAAAATGGATGGAAGACACCAGGACTATTGTTATAAATATTTTGAAGGAGAGTAAATGTAAAACGTGAAAATATGCTACTGTAAAATTAAATTTCTTAACGATTCAATTACTCGTTGAAATTAGGAAATTCATTTCAGCAAAAAATACTTTCGCATAAATGGCGGATTTATTTATATAAAAGTTATGCTGTGACCAGATCTCTATAAAGTGTCATAAGAAATGCCGAGAAATTTCTTCTTAAGATAAGATAATTTACTGTTGCTATCTCTCTTCTAATATTCAGAAATATTCCACAAATATAAATATTTTTCCAAAAAATTCAGGGCCCGTTTACACTGTGCCACAGAGAAATAAAAATTTCGCGTCGGAGATAAAAAAAATATTTTTTGTGTGCATTGAGGTATACTGAATGAAGAACAAAAATATTTCTCGCAAAAATATCAAGGCCCGTTTACACTATGCAACAAAAAAATAAAATTTTGTATACGAGACCTAAAAATGTATTTTTTGTGTCTATGGAGGCAATTTAGACATAAAATCAACATACAAAATTATTTTACGATTTTTTTATTTTCTTTTACCAAAATTCCAATTTCCGCCGAAGATACCTTAATATTTGTATTCTCATTTTTGAAATATAGGTCCAACAATACCCGTTATATATCGGATTAGAGTTAATTAAGATGGCTGCAAATATGGAGAATATTATATAGTGGTTTAGGATCAAACAAAGGATTGATAAAGAAATATTTTTTTTCGAAAAAAAAAAATCCCATAAAACTAGAAAAATAATTGGAAAAAATATTTTATTCTAATTCTCAATAGCTAAGAATTTCACACCCAATGAATTGAGAAATTGCTGACTCGAAAACAAAACTTAAAATTAGAAAAATAATTGGAAAAAATATTAATTTCTGTTTTTCAATAACTAGCAGTCTAACGCAGAAAATATGACAACATGTAAAAGATCTCTGAATAAATGTAGAAGTTATCCACTCGTTTTAAACGCAAAAGAATAAATTATGATTTTTAGTTAAAGTTTAAGGGTCATAACTTCTACATTTTCAACATATCCTTAACATTTAGTTATTGTTGTCTGCTATTACAAAATAGAACATTTTTTTGTTTTTTTTTATGAATTGAAAAAAAAACAATAAATTTTTTATCGATTCTAAAATAATACAGTTGCTGTTATCTAATTTGTAATTGTTTTTTAAGTAAATTTAAAAATAATAAATAAATAAATAATTACTTGTACATAATATAGAAATTGTTTTCTTCGTCAGAATGCAACAAAATATTTTTTCCGCTATTTTGCCATTTTTGTGGTTTTTTCGTGCCAGAAAAATATTTTTTAGTAAAAAATTAAAAAAATATATATCTACAATTTTTTTATTAAAAAATTCTATAATTTCCATAATCTTTCTATAATTTTAAAAAATTCTATAATTTCCATAATTTTTCTATAATTTTATGTATATTTTTTAACGATACTAAAAGTGAAGAAAGCCAAAATACAGAAAAAAATCTTATTATGACCCTTTAGAATCTTATATATGACCAAAAGATGTGCAGCATTTGCTTTCCATTATTATAAGACTAAAATTGTTCTAAATTTGTTACAGAATTTTAAATTTTAATTTGTAGAACTTCTCCTAAAAATATGCTTTATTTATTTGTTCACGATTATTGTCGATATGCTTAAGATATTTCACAAAAACATAATTCTTCATTTACCGACAGCCACAAACCAGAGAATTAACAACTTTCTTATGAATTATTCCTATATATAGATGTGTGTGTGTATGAGCTAAAGGCTATAAATACTTAAAAGTATGCTTTACACATGATAATTAAACTAGCAATTTTACAAATATTTACAATGGCACTTTTACACATGCACACTTTTGTAAATTTCTAACAAAACGACTTGACTAACGCTAATGCTTAGTAGTTGGAAAACTTAGCTAGATGTTCATAGTTATTTCACACACAGTGGGCTATATTTAGAAAATGAGAGGAAACATTTTGCAAAGATCAGATAATTTTTTAAATTTCTACAATGAGAATTAACCACTTTCTTACGTACTATCTCCATATATGTAAGAGCTAAAGGCTGGCAAACACCTAAAAGTATGCCCTACACATGATAATTAAACTAACAATTTTACAAATGTTTACAATGTTACTTTTACACATGTACACTTTGTAAATTTCTAATTTTTTAAATTTCTACAATGAGAACTAACAACTTTCTTATGTACTAATTATATATTTTTGTATGTATTTAAGGCTGCATAATACCTAAAAGTACGCCTTACACATGATAATTAAACAAACAATTCTACAAATGTTTACAATGGCATTTTTACACATGCACACTTTTGTAAATTTCTAACAAAACGACTTGACTAACGCTAATGCTGAGTAGTTGGAAAATTTAGCTAGATGTTTATAGATATAGAACACAGTGGGCCAAATTTAGAAAAGGAGAACAAACAATTTTCTAAGATCAGATTAAACAATGATTTTTTTTAATTTTTAAAATAAGAATTAACAAGTTTCTTACAAACTATTTCTATATATGAATGAGCTCAAGGCTGCCTAACACCTAAAAGTATGCCTTACATATGATAATGAAACTAGCAATTCTACAAAAGTTTACAATGGCACTTTTACACATGCACACTTTTGTAAATTTCTAACAAAACAACTTGACAAACGATAATGCTGAGTAGTTGGAAAAGTTAGCTGGATGTTTATAGTTATAGTGCACAGTGGGGCATATTTAGAAAAGGAAATCAAGCAATTTGCAAAGATCAGATTAAACAATGATTTTTTTTAATTTCTTCAATGAGAATTAACATCTTTCTTATGTACTATTTATATATTTTTGTATGTATTTAAGGCAGCATAATACCTAAAATTACGCCTAACACATGATAATTGAACTAACAATTCTACAAATGTTTACAATGTCACTTTTACACATGTACACTTTTGTAAATTTCTAACAAAACGACTTGACTAACGCTAATGCTGAGTAGTTGGAAAAGTTAGCTAGATGTTTATAGATATAGAAACAGTGGGCCATATTTAGAAAAGGAGAGTAAACAATTTTCTATGATCAGATTAAACAATGATTTTTTTAATTTTTACAATAAGAATTAATAAGTTTCTTACAAACTATTTCTATATATAAATGAGCTTAAGGCTTCCTAACACCTAAAAGTATGCCTTACATATGATAATGAAACTAGCAATTCTTCAAAACTTTACAATGACACATGCACACTTTTGTAAATTTCTAACAAAACGACTTGACTAACGCTAATGCTGAGTAGTTAGAAAAGTTAGCTGGATGTTCATAGTTATAGTGCACAGTGGGGCATATTTAGAAAAGGAGAGCAAACAATTTTCTAAGATCAGATTAGACAATGATTTTTTTTCATTTTTACAATAAGAATTAACAATTTTCTTACAAACTATTTCTATATATGAATTAGCTTTAGACTGCCTAATACATGATAATTCTACAAATATTTTCAATGACACTTTTACACATGCACTGTTTTGTAAGTTTCTAACAAAACTAACGATAATGAGGAGTAGTTGGAAAACTTATCTAGCATTTCAGAGATATAGCACACAGTGGGTTATATTTAGAAAAGGAGAGCGAAATTTTTCAATAGATCACATTCTACAAGAAGGTTCACAAATTTTATCTTTTACATTTATCCACAATTTTTGTTATACAAATAATATAATATATAACAAATGTAATTTGTAATATAGAGAGGATCATAACTTCTACATTTATCCATAATTTTTTTACATATATATATTGTTTTCTTCGCTTATATTAGCTATTAAAAATATTAAGAAAACGGGAGGAAACAAAGGATTGATAAAGAAATATTTTTTTTTTCGAAAAAAAAAATGCTTGTACGAAAACACCCATAAAAAAAGAAAAATAATTGGAAAAAATATTTTATTCTTATTCTCAATAGCTAAGAATTTCACATCCAATGAATTGAGATTTTTTTAAATTAGCTATTAAAAATATTAAGAAAATGGGAGGAAACAATTTTGCATAGAAGATATTCTGCAATAATGGACATAACTTCTATATTTATCCACAGATTTTCTTCAAGGAGGCCTTGTTCTCTTCGTTAATATATTACTAATCAAAATTTAAACTAAATTAATATTCTACTAACTAAATTTCAAAAGTTTTTAGCCATGTTGTACTATGCTTTGCATAAAAAACTTTTGCGTCTACAAAGAGGTTCCTAACTTTCACAATTATCCATAGATTTTTCTCAAAAAGGCATTGTTTTCTTCCGTAAAATGTTAGCTATTGAAAAATAAAATAAAATATTTTTTCCTATTTTTTTATCTATTTTATTTTGTTTTTCGTTCCATAAAAAATATATTTTTTGAAAAAAATAATTGTTTTCTCAATTTTTGAGGACCGTTCCTAAACTACTTTCTCTATGTGATAGTTAAATTCGCAATATTTGTAGCCATCATAAAGACCTTTAAGAAAACATAAAAGCGCTTGGTTTCAAACTTATATTCCCAAAATTAGAATATAAATATTAAAAGTAACTTTGGCGAAAATTTGAATTTTTGTAAAAAAATTAAATAAAAAATATCGATAACATTATTTCTTGTTGTTTTCGATTTTAGAAAGTCAAAATACTCCAGAAAATATTATATATAGCCCTTTGGCAAAATTGTAAATTAGCATAAAATCCAACTTTTGAAAATCTTTGAAAATCCCGCACTGTGCGGCATCAAAAACAATTCATTTTCAAGGCAATTGTAATTGTGACGTTGGATGTGAATGTGTGTGTGTGGTTGTATAGACGACATACGCAAGTGTACTTGTGCATACATACATACATATATATGCAAACATTTCAGCCGCAGACATGTTAATTTTTGAACTGTTAACACTCTAATGCCAACATAATTACGCTGACATGCAGTGCAATTTGAAATGTATGTATGTACATACATACAAACATTCAGACATACAGATGTGTCTCTATTTGCATGTAAGTCATGAGTGTTCATTTGTATGTTGAAAGTGTGATTGTGTGTGTGTGTGCGTGTGTTTATACTCACTCAGGGACAGAATAAGACTAATGACAGTGTGCGAAGCACGAACATGCAACAAAAGCCTAATGAAAAACTCCAGGCAGGCAGCAGGCAGGCAACATTTGCCAATTGCGGCTACACGTTGGTAGCTGTTGTTTTATGAACGATGGAGGGGTTATTTTTTGCAACATAAACTGTTGGAAAATTTATGAAACTTTCACAGTGGGAATGCGACGAATGTCGTGCAGCGTGTAGCGGCGGCGGTGGCGTATATGTGCCGAGTAAACCGCAAAGCCATTTATTTATATTTGCATAGCATAACATTAGGCATATTTCACTTTGTGAAATGTTAAAGAAGTTTTCAAGTGTTAGAGCATTTAATTGTTAACACAACATAACTTGACTTTTTAAGTCGCAGATACAACAGAATGAGTCTATACACTAATGCTCAAGTCTATATGTGTGTATATTTATGGTTATTTGAACTGAGGGGTGCACACAGCAGCACAAGCAAATGTTAAGCCTCGAAATAGGCTATACAAAGAGTAGAGCAGAGCTTGCGAAAAAATCACATAACATTTAGAACTCGTCGTACTTTATACATATAATGTTAAGCTAATAAGCTGCTATTATCATAATGGAGCTTAGCAGCATAGGAAGTATATAGAATGACTTAGAATGCCAACGTTTGGCAACGATTTTCGAAAACCTACGCCCCTGAGTCATTATGTTACACTTAGTTAACTCATTGTTGGCCGTGTTGTAGCTACAATAGCTACTTGTAGTTGTTGTAGCTGTAGTTGTAGTTGTTCATTAATAGTTAAGCATAATGTATGCATGTTTTGTGGTTATGCCATTAGCATAAATGTTCAACATGATGATGTTATTATCCATTTTAAGTAAGTAAGTGTTATTTAAACACCTTTAATGCCTCTTAAAATGTACATATGTACGAGCCGAGCGAGTTGAGACGAATTAAAAAGTTTAAAATAACTAGGTAATCATCTCATTAAATATTTACTTAAAAGTCATGAGATTTAGAAGTGAGGGATGGAGAATATTGCAATGTAAGCAAAGGAATTGAAAATTCCTTTGCTGACATTCCATAACTTGAACAGTTTGTGGTTAGACTGAAATAAAGTTAAGGCAACTGGAAGGTTGAATTTCATGCCATACCTTGAGCAGGTCTTGGTAGTTTATGGTATAAATTTAGGAAACATTTCGGCTGGGAATGAAATCAGCTCTATAACATTTGCCATATTTATTTTATTTTATTAAAGGCGCAATTGAATAAGTTTAAGTTTAAGTAAGTTTAAGTATTAAAAACGCTTAAACGTAAGGCAACATGAAAGCTGAATTTCACAGCATACTTTGAGGAGTTCATTGCAGTGTAGGATAAATATTTCGGTGGGGAATGTCAGCCTTTAAAATTTTTTTCCCTTTTTTTTAAATCTCAAGTGAATAAGATTAAGTAGCATTAAATATTTACTTTAAAATAAAAAAAAAGAGATACAAATAGGCGAGGGACAGAGAATATTTTAATGTAAGCAATGGAACTGATATTTTATAATTAAAGCATACTTCGAGGAGCTGTTCTTCATAAAGGAAGGGCCATTTAACATTTGAACTACCGATTACTTTGACTTTGAAAGGTAGAATAACATTAATTTTTATTTCCAGGGTTACGTTTGACATTTGCTGGATTTTGAGCTGTACTGAAAAATTGAGTTGATCGGATGAGGTACTGCCGAGCCAGTCATATGAATGATATTGTATTCCATTATTAAATGACGAAGTTCAATCTTTCCAATAAAAACAGAAATTTGAAAAAAGTATTCGGTTCTTTTTTTATAGGTGATTCTAATTTAAAATGGCCCACCCTATATGTGCTCAATTGCGACCATACTGGTAGAAGGTAGGTATAAAGCCAAGGCACCATTCTTTGCTTCATTTGTTTGATATGTTCCTAGAAGCCTAACAATATCTACACGAATCTTATAAAATAAGAATTCGGAATTTATAAATGCGGTATCGGTTGGGTGGATATTATTTTGTTTCGTTGGTTTCAAAAAGACATATAGGCGATTGAGCAGTAAGACATCGTGATGTATAATCAATGGTCTACGTACGAAACAGTTCAAAGTTTTCGAAGTGTTTAAGATGATTATTTGTTAAGAGGGTGTATTTGCCTCGTGAAGTAGAGTGGTAACGTAAGTAATAAATTATTATATGATTTCAGATCAGTCAGACACCTCTTTGTAGGCGGGAAACCCTTGGAGCATTTAGAACACTTCTTGCCTCATGACGTTCAAGTTTCTGTTGATGCTTTTGTTTGATGTTTTGGAATTAATTTTTGGCAAGAGGTATATTAAAGTCTCTCTAAATATTTTCGTTTATCATGTACCAGTAATAACCTTTAGTGTCTTTGATCGATCCATTTGAATTTCTTCGATGTTGTTCGAGCATTCACTACCTCACTGTGGAATATTTTCATACAATAGTACGGTCCATATAATTTAATGTTTGAAGATTATTTCATGCAAATGTCCATCACATGGTTCATCCGCTTAGTCCAATTTCGGCATTTCCACGTTTTTGAGTAACAGAGGCCCAATTGCTGCGAACGGCGACGAATCGATAATTGATGGTCATCATTAACACTGGCCGATAAAGCTGCGTTTAAACCAGTGTTGCCAAAAAGATAATAGCTAAAAAATCACCCTTTACAACTAATATATATGTCAAACCGTTTCTTTATTAATTAAAAAAAATATTGCCCCTAAAGGTATGCTGTACAACAAATTTGTTCAATTGTTGTGCTTTAGCAAACATGTATAATTTCGGAATCGTTTTTTGCATTTTTCTTCCCTTTCTGAGATTCTAGTGTATCAGGTTTTGTAAATGCTAAAAGATCGCTCGGCCTGACGATTATAGTCTAATACTGAAGAAACGGACAAACTTAAGGTTGTCATTATATAAAAAAATATAAAGACACTTTTTAAATGCAAGAGAACACCTCAAATGATCCTGTTTTCTAGGAAATTTAAATACTCCATGGCTTCCCAGATACATCAAAAAAATAATAATCTCTAAAATAAATAACTTTTCATTTGAATTTTAACATTTATGAATCCCAAAGCTATAATTTTAATTTTAAAGTTGTCTTCTATGAAATTTGGAATTTTAACATAGCACTAAAATATTTTAATAAATTAACGGGGTAAACAGTCTTCCTTCTTTAAATCCTTCTTTATCATATTTTTCATGTGTCCTCTAGCTCTCGATGGAGCATAGGGTCTCAACAAAACTTCGCCAACTGTATCGATTATTTGCTATATTATTTGTTGTATATAATATTAGAAATTTCTGCAAAATATTCTATACAAAAATATCGTATATATTTTTGTTATTCTTTAAATCTCATTTGTATACTACCATTATTAATAAATAATTTCAAATTAATTCTAATCTCATCGCAGAGCTTTAAACACTGTTGAAATGTAGCATATTTTATGGCGTTTTAAATACCAAGTGTTAATAAAATTTATGACCTCCATTGGGAGGTTGTCTGGAGAAATAAAACACCACAGGCGAAAAGTCCCCCACCCCTCCACTTTTTTTTTTGCCACATTGCACATATGTAAAACTGTTTGTTAATATGTTAATTAATAAACTGAAAAGAAAAACATTTTATATTGTTTATGCACATATATGTATGCAAAACAGTTTATAGATATTTCATGTGAAGCGTGAAAGCATTTTTCTAGTTTTAAATAAAACTAAAAGTTATAGAATTTTTTGGGCAAAAAAAAAACACAAGCTTTGCTTATTTGAGTATATGAATAAACAAAAATAAAAGGTATGGCCAGTTATTTAATGCACGTCGGAATCGATTTCGAGTAACTACATTGCATTAGGGTATTTTGTTAATGTTTACACGCGCTATAGTTTTTATAATATTTGTTATACATTAACATATACAAATATTTATTGGGGGTGGAGGGAGCGAAAAATCTATATTTTCGCAAGCAACAACAGTTGTGGATGCTTTTGTTGTTTTATAAAACAGCAGCGGCAGCAGCAGCAATGAAATGAACTGAATTCTAAGCCAACCGTATAAATATGTAAATGATTTGTTTTTGTTCCACGTACGGACACACGCACACACACGGGCACGCATCAGTTTATATGCGAACCGCCATATTTTTCAAAGTATGCGAATATGTATATGCGAATGTGTGTGTGTTTTTGTTTATATGGGAGTATGATATTTGTTTAAAACATTGTTGGCAAAATTTGCATAATGTAAGTAAATGCGTATAGATGTATGTATTTATGCTCTTATACACATATGTGTATGTTTAGAGGTATGTATTTGTGTATTAGTGTTTATGTTAGTATTTCAAATGAGCGCATTTTAAGTAAGTAGTCGTCGGCGGTGCGTGTGTGTATGTGTTATATTGTAGAAAAGCTGAATAAGTATGGTAATGTATTGTAAAAATGTAAATATACTATGAAGGGCCAAAGGTGGTCTGTTAAGTATGGGAAATAGGAAATAATGGGGAAATTTGTAAGCTAGCCCTGAGCAAGAAGTAGCCCAGCAAAATCACAATATGTCTAATATTCAAAAGAAGAGAATACCATAAAATAAGAAGTAATTACTTGATCGAAATTGTTGGAAATTCGAATATAATGCATTCAAACATATAAAAATTAATAAAATCGTTCACTAAGGAAATAGCACAAAAGAAATAAGAAATATAATATTATATTTGAAATTAATTTATCTACAATAACGTTATGTGCTGTATTGTTAAGTCTATGGTTAAGAATTTGTGAATGCAGAAAAGAAAGAAACATAATACCCGCAAAACCTATATTAACGAACCGAACGACGCTGCTGGAAAAGTTCCAAATTAGATGCGCCCCAATATATATTTCTTAATGAATTCTACAAAGAAGTAAAGCATACCTTTTAGGGGCTATGAAGTTTCAAAGATGGAATGCAATTAAAACATTAAAAACAAAAGCATACCTTTTAGGGGCTATAACGTATAACTAAATTAGCGGAATGGAAGACGTCAGCACTACTCTACAGATAGGTATTCTGGGGGCAGTTAATATAAAACATGAAAAGCTGTAGAAAATTTAAACTAAAATTCGAATTCGGAGGTGCATTTTACATCTGTACTCTCATTTCGGAAATATAGGTCCGATCATATTCACTTGTATGTTAAATTAAAGGTAATTATATTGGCTACAAATGAATTTGGCTTTAACATAGAAACAGTGGCTTAGGAACAGTCTCCAATAAATTGAGAACAAATTTATTTTTTTGCTGGCAATATAAAAAATCATAAAAACTAGAAAAATTACTGGAAAATAGTTTGTGTATTTATTTATTATATAACATTCTGGCAAAAAACAACGTCTATCTGTAAAAGATCTATGGATAAATGTAGATGTTAAGACACTATTTGTAGAAACAAAGAAATTTAAGAAATCGTATTTTTTTAAATTTTAATTAAAGAGCTCTGAAAAATACAAATTAGATAAAATATCAAGGATCTCAACGAAGAATACAAAAAAGTTAAGGGAATTTAAGCAAAAAGTAGAAAATCATATAATTTTTATTTTTTTTCGTCTACAAAGAATATCATAACTTCATCATTTATCCACAGAACGTTCCCGTGAAGCATATTCTAAAAGAATTTGGCGGTATCGTAGAAAAGAAAACAACGTCCATCTTTAAAAGATCTGTGGATAGGAATTTAGTAAATACAAATTAGATGAAAGGCTAATAGAAGGGATCTCATCGAAGAATACAAAAATTAAGGGAATTTAAAGAAAAATTAGAAAATCAAATTTTTTATTTTTAAATTCATCATTTCTCCACTGAACGTTCCCGTGAAGCATATTCTAAAAGATTTTGGTGGTATCGTGGAAAACATTTGTTGTGGATGCATTTAAAAATCATAAATTGAAGAAATCATTGATTTAGAGCTTATTTTATTGGCCTATATATCGGAAGCCAAATATCGTATTGGAATTTCGTTTAGTTCAGGGAATACGAGAGCCCGTGAAGCAATAAAAAAAGGTATAATATCCTTTTCAAACAGTGGTTTATCTAAAGGTTATCCTTACTCTGTGTGTTTCATTTTCTGCAGTATTAAAATTATAATTGCAAGGCCGATCAATGCCTTGCTAGTTACATATATTGATGCACTGGGGTCTCAGTTATTTTTTGGAGAAACCAAATTCTAAATATTTAATTACAAAAATATAATAATACATGTTTGTTGCATCAACATCAACAATTGAACAATTTTTAGAGCATATCTTTAGGAGCAGTATTTTTTCTGGCATTCAAATATTTCATGTGTACCTTAAGGTCAACAATTGACAGCGCCCTGAATAAGTGCGCATATTAATCATTCGTATAAGTAATTATAGTCAACAATAATATGTAATCCAAGTCTGTTGTCTCACTTAAAAAGGTAAAGATAGCGACGTTTTCATCTATAAAACCTTCCCTTTAATGGCGTTTCTAGTCCTATTTCTATCTGATAACTTTTGCTTTGACAAACCATGTCACAAAACGAACTTCGACTTCTGGGAGCTCAGTTTTTTAATCTTTTCAATTTAAAGAAATATCTCACCTGGTATGAAATCCCACTAACAGAGGTAAAGCAATTGAAAATATATATTGAGGTCCGTAATGAAATCCCACTCTTAGGGGATACAAGAAAAATATTCCACTTATAGAGGAAAATTCCAAAAATATGAGAGACCCTCTTAAAGAGGTTCAAATTCCCGCTTAATGAGTTGTTTCGTATGAAGCGTGCAGGGACCATAAAAAAATTTCCGACATAGAGAGAGAAGATTCCCACTTATGCAGGTTTCAGTTATATTTACAGGTTCCGCTATAATAAATTTATTTTAACCCTAAATGTATACTTTGCAAAATACACATATTCCCAAACAGTCGATAAGTTTATAGGAATGAATTCACAGGATATTTGAATTGACAGGATATTTTACTTTTTGCAAATGTTGAGCTGATTTTATAAACCTTAGTTATTTATTAGAATACAAGTCCACGAAAATATAAAAGGATTTTATCTCATATTTCGAAAACGTAAAAAATAAATATTTGCATATGGGCCTTCGACGTGACATTGGAAATTTCTATTTAATTAAATATAATTAAATTACTGAGCCAATATTTAAAAAGTGATTGAGTACTTAATAAATTCAATATTTTATTATTGCTCGTATGAGAAACATGACTTCTTATTTGAAACCATGGCCATTATGCCATATTTTTTACATTGAAAATCTACATTTCCATACTGTCATATACCGTATTATTAGTTTCTTTTATATATAGTATTTTTAATATTTTTTTCTTTTCTTTTATTTAATATATTCTATGACATAAAATTGTATATCTTGCCTTTGCTTTCTTCATTAGTGTAATTTTACCCTAATTATTATACCACCCTCGCCACGGCAATAGCTGGCTTATGTGTATACATGCGTACATGTGCCGGCTTATATTTAAGTTAATTGTGGAAATCTCGCTTTTAAGCAAATAATAATTGTTTTATGTTTAAACATGCTTACACTAATACACACACATTTTCATACACATATATACTCGTGTATGTGTGTGCGCGTAATTACACAATTGGTATTTTGTTGGCTTATTTGATGTTTCAGCCAAAATTTTGTGGATCGCTAATGAAAATTTTTGGTTTTTGTTTACATTATAAGTACTGGTAGTTAATTAAAATTATTTGTGATTAGCATATAAATAATAACACAACAGCAACGAGCCCGCGTGTGGTCGGTTCGGCTGTGAAGGAGGTAGAACAGGAGGAGGATCAAAGTTGTAGGCATGCAAGCGTGAAATGAATTTAAAAATTTGAATATTCGTTTTTTTTTTCGAAATATTTTTAAATAATATACACGGAAGTTATGGCAGCTGATATGAAGGAGTGCCTAGAGTTGAAAAAATATATTTCAATCTCCGAAATGGGGAGCCACAAGAACCTGGAAGTGAAACACAAAAATCGTCTTTAGCAATTTTTCGATTACCTGTCATTCTCTTTGATGCAATATTTTTACTCTTTAATTATCAAAAATGTACATTTATATTTGGTTGTCTTACCAAGTATGTTTTATAAATAGGTACTTTATTTCCAATGGAGGCTTTAGTGGTTTGTCAAATAGAATCTCACCTTGGATTGGCCAAAAAATTAGTTCAATCTCCGCAGCGACTCTTTACAGATTTTTAGCAATTTTTCAATTATCTGTCATTCTCCTTGATGCTATGTTTTTAATTTTTAATGATCAAAAGTTAATATCCAAGTTTGTTAGCCTTAAAGTGCCTGGAGCACGCACTGTAACACATTAGTTTTAAACTTATTTAATACGAAACCTCTTCACATAAGCATGTAGCTGATACACAACCATTGATTACAAATTAAAATAATACATTATAGTTTTAAGTTTCCTTTGTTATTATTCCAATATTATCTGTTTAATGTTTATAGAAGTCTTTATAAAGCAAATCTTAAATCTTTGTTAGCCTTAAAAGTATGCTAAGAAATTGATACTTTATTTCCACTGGAAGCTTTCATTTCAAATCGAATCTCAGTATCCCACCTTTGACTTTGTAGAACTTTGAAATTTCCTTGTTTTTCTGCAGCATATATTAAGGGTGGAGTTTTTATTTTTTCGTTAACGAACACATGATATTTTATCTGTTTTGATTTTATTCGTATACCAAGAAATAAACTCTCAAAAAGTTTTTAGTTGCCATACAGCAGATAGAACCTTTATGCCATAATTGTTTCGGCCAACTTTCTATTCCCCTGCGCTGGGTGTGATGATCTCAGAGGCTGAGTGTGGCCTTCATACACACCCGCCGCTTAATCACCTATAATTGCTGTGCGCACACTTCATTTAACATGTTTTGGATTAAACATTATCGAGCCGGTAATGTGGCAGCCACAACTTGATTTCAGTTTAACATTTTTCGTTTTTTTTTTCTCCTGCTACCAAAACACTTATCTGAACTTTTACCTTTTGGCAGCGTTGCGGCGCTTATATGTGTGTGAAAGCCTCCCAAAAGTATGCAGGAAAAAGTTTTTGTCATAAGTGCCTAAGTGTATGCCACAGTTTTTTTATCGCATCTTTGCGTCAGCATTTTTTGCTTTTATGGTACAATATCTGAGCTGTTGTTGTTTTGTTTGTTCGTTGCGTTTCGTATTTTCATACAACATGTCTTATCTTACTCAGGTGTAATAAATTATATTTTTTGGTAAAGTTTGGTTTACGGGGAGGAAAAAGCGAAACTTTGTGCCGAACTGGTTTTAACAGAAAAAACAACCACAACAACAAATTTATAAAACTTTGGCGTATTGGGTTACGGGTTAAAGGATGGAGAAATTTGAAGTGAGGTAGGGGGCTCAGGCGAAAAAACAGTTTAAGTCTATGCCGACCATATTTACCTTATTGTCTGCCGAGTATTTTGCTTACTTGCTTGGAAAAGATGTACAACAATAATAGCAACAATGACTATGTCTGAAAGCAAAAACAATGCTTCAAAACTTTAACGATACTTGAGAAAAAGTGCGAAAAGTTTGGGGCCAAAATACAGGGTCGGCCAAGGCAAGGTACTTCTAAGAGTTCACTGGAAATCTGGTTAGAGATGGCAAATTGGCACAGTAAAAAGTGCAAAATTTTATGCTCCCCAATCTCTTAATTTTTAATTGAATTCTGCAAAGAACATTCCAATAAAAAGTAGTCTAAACGTTTTTTTTGGCGATATCATGGCAAAATATTGCTGTGGATGCATTTAAATTTTAAAATGTTCTACTATGAAATATTCATTATTTTCGATGTTATTTTATAGGCCTTTATCTCAGATGCCATGCGTCGTAGTGGAATTACGTTTAGCTCACGGAATACAACTGCTCCTGAAGTGTTCTTTTGAATTAAAATAGTTTATATAATCTAAATTTTAGTAAAATAAATAAAAAAGTATCCATAATTTTTTTGCGTTAATTTTAAGAATCACTGTGCCTCAATACACACAAAAAATATTTTTTAAGTCTCGGACACAAAATTTTTATTTTTTGAATAATTTATTTTAATCGAAATTTTAGTAAAAAATGAAAATAAAAATATTCATAGTTTTTCTTTGCTGATTTTAAGAATCACTAATAAGTCTCGTACAAAAAAATGTCTATTTCTTTTGAATAGTAATATTTTACTAAAATTTAAATTTTCGTCGATGATACTTATAGCATTTGTACTATGATGTAGGCAGTATGAGTCCAATTATGCCCAGTTATACGTCAAATATGTATCCCTACCTCCAACAAATCCTTTGAATATAACCTTGAGCTAGTTGTAGTACTTCAGGAAGTTGAAAAAATATTTTTTTGAAGTAAATCGTTTTTGTTAACACGAAAAAAATCAAGAAAAATCGAAAAAAAATAGTTTGTTCCATTTTTTAATAGTTGCCATACCAGAGAAGAAAATAATGTGGATTTGAAAAATATCTGTGGATAAATATAAACGTTGGGACCTACTTGGTAATAGAATTAAAAGAAAGTATTTTTTTGGTTCAGTAAGAATTGCAAAAAAAATAAAAAATATTTCCCTTCACGTTGTTCGAGTGGTCCAGGAAGAGTTGGCAGAAAAAATGAAAAATATTTTTTGAAGTAAATCGTTTCATCTTAACACGAAAAAATCCATAAAAACAGAAAAAAGTACGAAAAAAATATTTTGTTCCATTTTTTAATAGCTTACATCCCAGAGAAGATAACAGCGTGTATTTGAAAAATATTTGTGCATAAATATAAACGTTGGGACCCACTTGGTAATAGAATTAAAAGAAGTATTTTTGGGTTCAGTAAGAATTGCAAAAAAAAATAAAAAATATTTTCCTTCGCGTAGTTGAAGTGGTTCACTTTCTAAAAACTGCCATCCCACAGAAGAAAACAGTGGGCATGTGAAAAATATCAGGGGATAAATATAAAAGTTAGGATCCTCTTTGTAATAGAATTTAAAGAAAGTATTTTTTGGTTCAGGAAGAGTTGCAAAAAAATAGAAAATATTTTCCTGTACGAAGCTGGAGTTGTTCAGAAAAAATTGTCAAAAAAAAATATTTTTTTTTTTGAAGTAAATCGTTTTTTGTTAACACGAAAAAAATCCATACAAAATAGAAAGAAATCGGATCAAATATTTTGTTCCTTTTTTAATAGCTGCAATCCCAGAGAAGAAGACATAAAATTATAAATATAAAAGCTTCTTTGTAAAAGAATTTAAAGAAAATAGTTTTTGGTTCTGTAAGAGTTACCAAAGAAAAAAATAAAAAATATTTTCCTTCACAAAGTGGGAGTGGTTCAGGAAAAGTTGTCAAAAAAATAAAAAAATATTTTTTTGCAGTGAATCGTTTTTTAACACGAAAAAAATCGGAAAAATGATAAAAATATTTTTTTCAAGAAAATCGTCTTTTTTTAACACGAAAATATCAGAAAAAATAGAAAAAAATGGAAAAAATATTTTGTTAATTTGTTAATAGCTGCCATCCCAGAGATGAAAGCAGCGTGTGCATTTGAAAAATATCTGTGGATAAATATACAAGTTTGGACCGTCTTGGTAATAGAATTTAAAGAAAGTATTTTTTGTGAATGTATTTAAATTTCAAAATGTTTATATACACGAAATTTTAATTATTTTAGAGGTTATTTCGTTGGACTATATCTTGGAAGCCATGTATCTTATAGGAATTTCGTTCAGTTCATGGAATACAAATGCTCTTGAAGTGTTATTTTATATTTAAAAGTTTTCATTTTCCTTTTCAAACAGTGCTATACCTGAGGGCTGTCCTTACTCAGAGTATTTAAATTTCTCCATTATTAAAACTATAATCGCAAGAACAATCGATGCCTTGGCATTTACAAATATTGATACAATGGGGCCTCAGTTAATTATTGCCATAAGAAAATTTTGCTTAATTGCAAAATGGGTAAAACAAAATGCAAAACCCAATTTGAAATTATTCATGGTTACAACAGCCATAAAAACAAATTAACAATTTTTTGTACAGCATATCTTTAGGGGCAATATTTGTTCTAACATTCAAAAATGTGTATTCATTTGTAACTTAAGGACCAAAAACAAAGGAAATAATTCAATAGTAAAATAATTATAACCCCAAAAGTATGCATTATAAGTTTATAGAAAAGTTTATTGTATCGATAAGTTTAAAGAAATAATTTGGCCGGATATTTGGAATGATTTATAAATTAGCAAAACACTGTCAGACATTATCCTCTGATTTTTTGCAAACGTTGAGCTGATATATTTAGGCTTAGTTATTTATTAAATTATAATAGCTAATTATTTTCAAATAAAATATACAAGGAGTTTTATGTGAGATTGTGAAATAGGTAAAAATAAAAATTACCTTGCATGTGGCACTGACAATTTTCATTTTATTGTGAACTCAAATGCAAGTACTGGCAATGATTTTTATTAATGTTCACATTAAAATAAAAAATATATGTAGATTTTTCCATTTTATATTACATTCCAGCAAAAATGATCATCCCAAGAAGAGAAATATATCTTCATCTTGTGATCCGGAAATTGTGAAAAATTCGATCTTCATTAATAAATTTAGCATGGGGTTGTCAGAGGAAGGAAGTCCTTCTTCAAAGGAGTCTTCTCATAATTTTGCAATCGATGCTCATATGTTATGAAATTTCTATTTTTTTGGTGTTATTTTTCGTCGGTGCAAAGAAGCCAATTTGTATAACAACTTAGGGAGTAGTAAAATATTTAAATAAAAAAGAATGATTTTAATATAAATAGTATATAACTACATTATAACTACGTCAAGACCGCAAAATAAAAAAATATTACATGGGCTCGATAGCATTAAAGCTCACAAAATAAATAAATTCACTTTTAATAACATTTGTGGAAATTAATAAAAACAATTTTATGAGAACATTTTTTTTTTAATTTAACAATATAAGGAATGAGCGTGAAAATTCAAGATTCTAAGTCTATTCCTTTTAATTTTCCCTGCAGTTTGTATGAAGATATCCAGGATATTTGAAACTGCTTCAGAGAAATTATTCAAGATTCTAAGTCTATTCCTTTTAATTTTCCCCTGCAGTTTGTATGAAGATATCCAGGATATTTGAAACTGCTTCAGAGAAATTATTTTGAAAACATAACGCGCCAAAGTTTGTACAGCCCTCAAACTGCCAGACACGGTAATGAGACGATGGCCAAAACTTTACAGGGTAGCTGGCAGCAGCCTCCATGCAACCTTTAATTATTTTGTGATAAATGATGACATTTTTAGTTGCACTCCAGGTTGTTTTTTACGTGTGCGGTGTTTTTTGCGAAAAGAGTTGCCAGGTAAAGTTTGTAACCACCATGACACCATTTCATTCACTTCAAAACAAAAAAGAAAACCTGGCCGCGGACATATATATACATTTCCCCCTTGCTTTTGACCAGAGTCTCAGTTAACAAAACAACAAAAAATACCCGCCCACAACCACTAACGGAAATAGAAAATGAAAGTTTTATAATTTGATTAAATTGAAAAGTTTTTAATTGCATTTTTCAGTCTTATATTACTTACATTACGGCAGCATTACTTTTTAGAAGCCCACAACTTTTTGGTAACAAAAAAAAAAAGAAAACAACAACTAGAAGAAGAAGTAAAAACCACCAACCCCACCTTAGACAGCTTGGTTTGCTGGTGACATCTTTGGCGGCTGAGGGCCATCATTTATCTTGAGCTTGAGATGGTGGTTTTGTAACATTTCCATGATGACAGTTACAAAATGAACACTTCATTAACACCTGTCCGGATGGCTGTAAACAACCATTAGCCAGGGCCAACAGTCCTCCCCCCCTCTCCTAAAGATGATCCAGTTTAAGACAAACAAATAATAGTTTTATCATTATGTCATGTCAGGCTGGCAGACTGAAGAAAATGATTGATTGTGTAAAAAATAAAATTGTCAGACAAGAAAAAACACAGCCAATGTACAAGAGAATTCATTTTAAATTTATTTTGTCCCTTTATCCTCTACCTTAGGCGTCTGTCTTTCCGGTTCTTAAGGCGCCCGTTTATCCTGTTGCTTGTTGCCAAACAATATGTTGACACAGCTTCAGTGTACTTTGTCATTTGTTAGTCTTCACCATGCAAGGGAAAGCAACCCTTTGCTGAGAAAGCTACTCCTGTGACAGTATAACAAATTTCATCTTGTTAAATTTCAGGTTTTCAATTTTTCTCCTTTGCCTTAAATAGTGTGTGTGTGTGCTAGCTGGGCTAATACATATTTTATGTAAGCAGCCTAAAAGCATGCCATGATTTATGATGTATATATTGTTTGTGCGTAGCAATTTGCTCGCTGTGCAACTTGAAACAATTACTCAATTTTTCGAGATTATTCTAGAACAAACAGGACACGGAGGAGTGAAGGTGGCGCTTTTTTTTGTATATGACAGATAATATATATATAGTATGTTTTGTTTTGTATTTTTTGTTGATTAAAAAAATGAATTTTATATGGCATACATGTGGGCGTTGTTAAGATTAATGATGAAAGAGTTACTTAGATACGTGTGCATACGTTTAGGTATCATTTTAAATGTATACAATTAGTTGAAGTGCTTTTAGGGGTCATAAATCTAAAGGATCATATACCAAACAAAAAAAAAAAAAAAAAAATATGACACTGAGAAAACTATGCACGGTATGATGACCTTTCATCTTCTGAGCAATGAACTGATGAATAGCATGTGACATTAGGAAAATTAAATTAAATACTTGTGCGACCAAGAAAGCTTGGTTTTGCCCTAGTTTACAAGCATTTTAACAAAAGACTGTGTATACAATTTTCTGATGGCTTCTTCCGCCTTAAACTCAAAAATGATATTAGTTTTTTGGGAATATTTTTCTATTTTTATACCCTCCACCTCCACCATGGTTGTATACTAACTTTGTCATTCCGTTTGCAACACCTAGGAATATCGATCTGAAACCCTATAAAGTATATATATTCTTGATAGTCTAAAATAAAATTCTAAGACGATCTAGCCATGCCCGTCCTTCCGTTCGTCTGAAAGAACGCTAGCATCTAAACAAAAGGAGCTAGGACGTCCAAATTTTCAATAATTGGGTCTTATAGTCGTAGGTTCGCTTGCAACTGGGCGAAATCGGTCCAAAGGGAAAATTTTTTCTCTCACAAAAACTGAAAATACCCATAATAACCCCAAATATTTTAGAGTATTTAAGTCTGTTTTTTCATTATGTCTGCTTGTACTTGCGAGATATTGGGTATGACCATTCCCCCTATATCAAAAACGTGCACCATAAAGTGATTCTTATTTGTAGGGGGTGAAATGGGGCAAAAGGGGATAAAAAATGGTACCTGTCAAACGACAACAGCACGAAATTCGGTATGTACAATGTACATGCCTCTAATTGTGTAGATATATAATATAGGGTCCGCCAAATAACTTTTTTTTTTCTCATATTTCTTTTTTATTTGAAAGTACAATCCTTCCGGTTAATAATGGAAAATAATTTCATTCAAATGGCTGCCTCGGGCAACCCACAAATAATAGTCCAACGGTTGAATAGTTGTAAAAAAAGTTAGATGGTGGACCCCATATAAATTTATTTTTTCCAAATTCGTACTTTTAAGGGGTTAAATGGGAATAGAGGGATAAAAATGGTACCAACCAAACGGCTGCATCTAAAATAATGAAATTCGGTGTTTACATTCCTCTGATTGCGATGACCCGTAAAATAAACGGATTTTTCGAAATTCGTAATTTTTGGGTTTATAATGGAAAAAGGGGTAAAAATAGTACCAACCAAATGACCGCAGCTAGAGTCATGAAATTCGGAGTAAACATTCCTCTGATTGTGTAGACACCAAAAATAAACGGATTTTTCGAAATTCGTACTTTTTGGGTTTAATGTGGAAAAAGGGGATAAAAATAGTACCAACCAAATGACCGCAGCCAGAGTCATGAAATTCGGAATATACATTCCTTTGACTACGTAGACATAAAAATAAAAGGTTTTTTCCAAATTCGTACTTTCAAGGGATACAATGGTACAGAGGGATAAAAATAGTACCCACTAAACAACTACAGCTAGAATGATGAAATTCGGTGTGTACATCCCTCTAATTGCGTAGACACGTAAAATAAACGGATTTTTCGAAATTCGTACTTTTTGGGTTTAATATGGAAAAAGGGGATAAAAATAGTACCAACAAAATGACCGCAGCCAGTGTCATGAAATTCGGAGTATAGATTCCTCTGACTGCGTAGACACGAAAAATAAAAGGTTTTTCCAAATTCGTACTTTCAAGGGACACAATCGGTACAGAGGGATAAAAATGGTACCACCTAAATAACTACAGCTAGAATGATGAAATTCGGAGTGTACATCCCTCTAATTGCGTAGACACGTAAAATAAAGAAATATTAGAAAGTCATACTCTTAAGGGGGTAAAATGGAAAAATGGGATAAAAATGGTACCAACCAAATAGCAGCAGTTAGAATCATGGAATTCGGTGTATACATTCCTCTGACTGCATAGACTCGCACAATAAAAAGATTTTTTTTCAAATTTGTACTTTCAAGCGATACGGGGATAAGGGATGGGAACAGAGGGATAAAAATGGTACCAACTAAACAACTACAGCTAGAATGATGAAATTCGGTGGGTACATCCCTCTAATTGCATAAAAAAATTTAAGAAAGTCGTACTCTTAAGGGGGTAAAATGGGTAAAGGGGATCAAAATGGTACCAACCAAATGGCCGCAGTTAGAATCATGGAATTCGGTGTATACATTCCTCTGACTGCATAGACTCGCACAATAAAAAGATTTTTTTCAAATTCGTACTTTCAAAGGATACGGGGATAAGGGATGGGAACAGAGGGATAAAAATGGTGCCAACCAAAATGCTCATGGAATTCGGTGTATACATTGCTCTGACTGCATAGACTCGCAAAATAAAAAGATTTTTTCAAATTCTTACTTTTTTACTCTTACGTCAAACATTTGTGGAATCATGAAGTTAGGTTATCTTGCACTGTGTACTTGAGAGATAATGGATTTTCAATATTTTGGAATTAAAATAGGATGGTAATACTACCAATTGTAGCACCCACTATCTACCAATATTTATGGTATTTAAGTTTTTTTTATAAGATTGCTGTCTTATAGTTACTTTTTGAATTGTTTGGTAGCCTTGCCCTATATTTATATTTATTTATAAAATTTTTCATTTTTTTTCAATATTTTTATTAGTTTTGGATTAGCGATTAAAAAATGGGCATTTTCCTGTAATGTTGCTGTACTTCTACGAAAATCGACAGCCTCTGTGGAATGAAATCCATAGTGGTTCGGCCCGGGCGAACTTAACGCCTTTCTTACTTTTTTATTAAAATTCAAATTTTTGTAGGAGAAACCCTTTAAACCCTTGTACGATGTATTCGGGAGTATAAATCCAGACAATTTTTCGTACACATTCTAAATATTTTATATACAAAAAATTGAATTTTATTAGAAAAAAAAGAAAAAAATTATCCATAAATTTTTTCTATCTTAACTTTTTTGAATGAAATTTTAAGGCCATAAAAATAATTTGATTTATTTTCAGCTAAATAGTGTTTTAAGCTAATATAGTATTTTGCCTCACTTTAATAGCTTCTCGTTTAAATTTAAATTGCATGTATGTAATATTCCTAACAAATTGAGTTCCATTTGTTATGTATTTATTTTTTTTTTATTTTAAATTTTCCAAATATTTTTCTAATATCCTTTTTTGTTAGCTTGACGTTGTTCCATTTTCTTTTCGCATAACTCAAACGCCAACATGTTGTAATATGCTTGCTTTGCTGGTGCTGCTGCAACAGCATTTGAAAGTGTTATGGCTGCAACGATGTTGTTGCAGCATTGCAAAACTTTCAAATATTTCTTACGCTATTTCCTTTCGTTTTACGTTTTACTATTTCTTTTTTGTTGTTATCTATTTACGCTATTTGTTGTGCTGTCTCTTTACATTTTTCTAAGACACCGAAGACAAATACACGCAGACACACACACACAGACAACATATTTGACATATAGTACATAGTATAGTAAGGTGGGGAAGGGGTGAAACTGTGTTGGGGTTGGAGCCAGCCAGCCAACCAGTCAGTCAGTCTAAAATTACTTTTGCCACCTCCAGCTCCTTGCCCAGCTTGGTTGGCCATGTGAAAAGTTTGCATGTTTTTCATATTTTGACGCGCAAAACAAAAATGTTGGGAAAACAACGATCCGCCATACTTGGAAGATACAAACTTGGGCATACCTTGGGCCAAGGGGGTCTGAGCACAAGGGTTTGATGCCAAGACAGAAAAGGTGAGTCCAGGCCATGCAAGGAATGTCTGCTATATATACACATGATTGTGTTTAACAGACACCTTCGCACATACACCTTCGCACACACATACATACGTGCGTATTATAGAGGACAACAACATTGAATGCATACCCGAAAAAACACCTTTACCTAAAATAACAATGCACAGTGGTTGTAAAGGAAAATGGTGGGCATAAATAACTAAAAGAATTGAAATTTGCCTAAACATATGCAATATTTTATAGAAAAAATATTGAACACTCAACGTATGCAGTGATTTCTAATAAATTAATGTCAAAGTGTGTGTTTATTTTTGGGTTTGAATATTCCAAACTATTTCGGAACAGGGTGACCAAGAGTTTTATTTTTGGGTTTGAATCTTTCAATTTATTTCGAAACAGGATGATATAGCCTAACTCTTTCTCCTCTTCGTTTTAGAATTATTATTCCTGTTTTTAGCTTTTCAAACCACTGTGCGACGCCACCAAACACATTATCGTACACAAGGTCTAGGCGACATTGGTTGCCGGCAAAGGTTCAACATTCTGCACACTCATCATTGAGGTGGAGCTGAGGCATGAGTAACGACGATGCGAGTCTAACATGCAGTGGAGTGGTTTGGAAAGGATGAAAAAGTGCGAAGGAAATTATTTAGCAAAAGTGTCAGAATTTCTTTTTTTCTCGAAAGTGTCTTCTTTTCACTGTTGTTGTTGCTGCTGTTGTTACGTTCATTGTAAAAGCAATATTTTCGTAATGTAGGTAGTAAAAATGTGTATGTGTTTGTTTATATCTCTGTCTAAGTGTCTATGGTGGAATGTGTCTGTAAGTGTCTAGGGTGCTGTTGGTTGGTGAATCCTGGCTGCCTTCTATTAAAATGTTTCACGCAACACACACACACACACACACGAAAAAAGAAAGAGAAACTTTATTTATGACGTTGTTTTTCCTTACAAGTTCTTGCAATATGCTAAGGTGTCAGGAAGGAAACAATGTAGCAAATACTTTGTAAACATATTTTGCCATAAAAAGAATGAAAAACACGAAAGCAGCAAACAGCTTCTTCTCTGCCCGTCTCCCGGGTAAAAGGCCTGGGAATTCCGCACCCCCCTCCCCCCTGAAAGAAAAGGTTTGTAGCTGAAGCAATGAAAGTGATCTTTTCAAGGAAATAAACATACGCCATAAAGTATACTTTGATATTAGATGCCGTTTGCTACATCCGAAAGGTTTTAATACAGCGATGTAATATTTTATTTAATAACACCTTGAGTTTTGATAACTCAAGGAAGGGAGAAAATGGCGAAAAAATTGAGCTGTCATTCAAAAAAAGAAGGCAAGAAAAATATCACACCAAATGAAAATAGTACATGTAGCTGAGGCCCTGGCCCTTGAATATATTTCTAACAAAATTCGAATAACAGTGTGGAACAGAAAAAAATAATAGGGTTCTGAAAACGGAAAAAAGAATATACGTGTATCGGGGTTTTTTTAAAGTCTAGGTGAAAGAAAAAAAAAATAAAACAGAATATTTGTTTTCATATTTTTATGAATTTTTTTCGTGGCAGGAAAAAATATTATTTTTTGATTTTTTTTAAATTCTCAAATTTTAAGAGACTTTTCTTGATCCAATATTATATTATATTTACAGCGTTCCTTTGTTCGGCGACTTGTAGTGAAATTTGACGTAGAATATTTTTTCCATTCAGATGCGGGGTCAATATTTCCCCCTTTTGAACACATTCTTATGATGAATCGATAAACCAAACCTTGTGATTCTTACATTTTAAGTATAGCACGTATTCAGCAATAATACTTATAACACTACGAAGGACATTTTTGTGGAACGTTTTAACCTTCTATCTCCTCAATATAGGCGCCTTTTCGGTCCCTTTTGTGCAAAAGGATAAAAACACGACTAAAACATGAATTTAACGTATCATCAAAGAAAAATCCTAGTGATCCTTACCTTTGAAGTATATAATGTGTTTAGCAATCTTACTTAAAATACTACAGAGGGCATTTTTTGTGGAAATTTTTAAACCTCTAGTTCATCAATTTCGGGGTCTTTTTGGTCCGTTTTGTGCAAAAGTATAAAAACACGACTAAAACATGAAATTAACGTATTATCAAAGGAAACCTTGTGATCCTTACGATTTAAGTAGGTAATGAGTTGAGGAATATTACTTAAAACACTATGACAGACATTTTTGTGGAACAGTTTAACCCTCTAGCTCCTCAATTTGGGGGTCTTTTTGACCCCTTTCTTGCAAAAGGATAAAAAACACGACTAAAACATGAATTTAACGTATCATCAAAGGAAACCTTGTGATCCTTACGATTTAAGTATATAATGAGTTGAGTAATATTACTTAAAAAACTATGACGGACATTTTTGTGGAACATTTTAACCCTCTAGCTCTTCAATATTAAGGACTTTTCGGCCCTTTTGTGCAAAAGTATAAAAAACTCGCCTAAAACATAAATTTAACGGGTCATCAAAGGAACCTTTGCGTTCCTTACGTTTTAAGTTTTCAGCAATATTACTTAAAACACTATGACGGACATTTTTGTGTAACATTTAACCCACTAGCTCCTCAATATATGGGTCTTTTTGGTTCCTTTGTGAAAAAGCCTTAAAATCACCCTTACAGCAGGGTTTTATCAGGTCAAAATATTCTACAAAAATATTCGCCATAAAGTTCTACCGTCTCTGAAGACACCAGAATTCAAAACCCAACTTAAATGCAGGAAATTAGTGAAAAAGTTAAAATTAATTAAGTAATTATGATGACTAGAAATGTTGTAATGTTCATTTTCACATAGAGACATTGGTTCAGGAACAGTCTCCAAAATTTTTAGAAAAATATTTTTTTATCGAAAAAATCCTTCTTTGCTGTCACGAAATCATAAAAATTAGAAAAAATTAAAAAAAAAATAATATTTTGCTTTATTTTTCAATAGCTAACATTATAACTAAGAAAAATTAATGCCTATGTGTAAAAGATCTAATGATAAATGTTGAAGTTATGACGCTCTTTGTGAACGCGCCAGAATTTTTTAAAAAAATATGATTTTCTTTTTTGGTCAAATAGGGCGAAAACTTGTTTCGAGTAATTAATAAAAGACTATTTTGTTATTTTTTGTTATAGCTGGGATCCTAACGAAAAAGTCAAGGCCTAGTCGAAGAAAATCTAATGATAAATTAAAAAGTTATGGCCCTTCTTGTAGAAGTACTAGTGGTATGACTCATGTATGACTAAATTAATTTAAGCAAAAACTCGATTTTTAGAGATTTTCTTCTCCTTTAATAGCAACATATTTGAAATATTTTTCATTTCACAAATAGAAGTCCAGTCAAAGTACCAAAAGGTATTGTAATATGCCTAAACATATGCTATAGTTAGTAAATAATTTTGGATACTTAAAGTATGCAATGTTTTTTAACAAATATGTTTTAAATATTTTTTATTTCACATATATAAATAGAGTTAAAATACGAAAAAGTATTGAAATATGCCTAAACATATGCAGTAGCTTGTATAAAATATTGATTACTTAAAGTATGCACTGATTTCTAATAAAAAATTTAATATTTTTTAGTAAAAGTTAATTGAAAATCCTTTCAGAAATATTTATTTGTTTTTGTAGACCCTTAAACACGAAATCTTTTTAAGAAAGATTTTCGATTATCAAGAGTATCCCATTTATGGCCACACAAAACAGGGCGTCTTTAAAAATATGCTGTGCTGGCAATATATTTGAACTATTTTTCATTTCACAAAACACTTAAAACTATCGAAATTTGCCTAAACATTTGCTATAATTTTTATTTAGTAATGACTACTTAAAGTATGCTGTGATTACTAATAAATTGGCATTTGTGGCTCGTCGAAAAAAAAAATAATAAATTTATTAGTTAAAGTTAATTGAAACTTGTTTCAGAAATATTTATTAATTTTTGTGGACCCTTAAATATGAACTCTTTTTAAGAAAGATTTTCGATTATCAAAGGTATCCATTTCATGGTCACATAAATCAAAGATTCCTTAAAAATGCTATATTAACAACATATTTGAAATATTTTTCATTTTACAATAGTCCAGCCAAAAACATTTAAAACTATCGAAATTTGCCTAAACATATGCAATAGTTTGTATGTAATATTGATTACTTGAAGTATGCAATGATTTCTAATAAATTGTTGTTATTTGTGACCACCCACAAAGTATGCAGTGATTTCTAAGAAATTGGCATTTGTGGTCAACCAAAAATGTAATAAATTTATTAGATAAAGTTAATTGAAACTCATTTCAGAAATATCTATTTATTTTTGTACAACTTTAAATATGACGTTTTAACATTTTTTATAACAACAAAACTCAAGGTTTTCTTGAGAAAATACTGCATTGGTAAACCAATTTGAAATCCTTTTTCATTCCACTTAAATTGGTGGCTTTAAAATCTTCCCTCCCCCAAACTATTTTAAATGTAAAATCTGTTTAAATTCTCAACTGTCACATCCTCTGGCATATCAAAAACAAAAAATAAATCTAATTCTATCATAGTTTCATCATGAGCATGAGTATGAGTGTCAGTTTGTAGGGGGTTCTGTGCAGTGTTTCCGTTTTTTCTATGGTTTTTTATTATTTCCGTTTTTTTTCGGAAACTCCGAAAAATTTTCACCACATTTATTTTTTCCCATTTCACCCACAACTACGTTAAACACAAATCGGCAGAGACATTAGATTTGCAGCCATGTGGGTTTTTCTCCGCCCTGATGTCTGACTATGCGGAGGAGGAAGGATATTAAAAGGATGTGGCTCCAACGCCAGCATCATCATTCAGCCACATGCATACATACAGACAGACAGACAAATAGATATGTCCTCGCATACATATGCATAGATTTTGGTTATATATAGGGTTTTTGGTTGGTTATATTTTGTCGTCTACAAGTGTCACTTAATTTTGAACAACATTATTTTTTCCCTGCGTTGTTGTCATTTCGGTTCTTCTATTTTTTCTACTACTACTTTTGCTACACCATGTGGTAAACCCTAAAAGTATGCATCATTTTTTCCAGTTATCCCTTAAGTTTTCGGGATGTTGGTGCAAGTGTGGGAGAGTGCATGTGTGGATAGATATTTTAATTCCATTCAATTCGTTTTGTGTGTATTATTTTTTTCGGTGGAGTTTTGGGGGAGGTTAGAGAAAATAAGGATATTTTATTTTCGTAGAACAGACAGTGATTTGACAGACGAAAAATGTTCAGGGACTAGTTTTTTTCTTTTTGGTATAGCATACTTTAAGGGATTACATTTGAAAATGTTGGTGAGACAATAGTTTAAAGAGAGAAAAAGTCACAGATGAAGTCTAGGAAATTAATTTTAAATTTAAATTTCAATTATTGTGATAAAGATTAATTTCGGTAGAATTAATTTTGGTAGAACAGACTGTGATTTGACAGACGAAAAATGTGAATGAACTTTAAGGGATTACTTTAGAATAGGATACTTTAAGGGATTGGTGAGACAATCATTTAAAGATAAAAATTAAGGATGAAGTATAGAAAACTTGGGTCAATATGTCGCCCTTGTGAACATTCTAATGATGAATCGACATAGGAAACCTTGTGATCCTTACATTTTAAGTATAAAATGTTTTCAGCAATATTATTGAAAACAATACGGGGAACATTTTTGTAGAACATTTTAACCCTATAGCTCCTCTATATAGGGGTCTTTTTGGTCCCTCTTTTGAAAAAGGGTAAAAATCACCCCTAAAACGGCGAATTAAAGGGTCAAAACGTTCTACAAAAATATTTGCCATAAAATTCTACTCTAAGTCACTGAATACAGCAAAACTCAAAAGTCAACCTAAATGCTAGAAATGGAACATAACTTAAAATTAATTTTAGGGTTAATTTAGTGCTTTTCCCGAATTGGTGCTAAAAATTCCAACAAAACTGTATTTTTGGGGGGGTGATGTGAATGGTAGAAATATTCTACATAAAATTTCACTATAAGTCATAAAATTTCACTATAATTTATATAAATAAAATATCGGTATCAATTTGGGTATTTAAACAAGAAATTATTTATTAAATTATAATTAAATTTTAATTCTATATCGTTTTCAAACAATGTACAGTATGTGTCAGCTATAAGAGAATAAATAGTTGTGCCTTTTTCGACATATCCACACGTCTCAAGAAGTAGTTTACCTAGTTCAACGAACTCTGCTGCCAACTGATACTCGAAGAAATCCATATGAGTATTCAAAAAAAATTTTCGCTGACATATGATAGCTAGATTTTCAAAATCTCTTAGCATGGTATCGACGTATATTTAAGCAGTAGGGGAACGATGACTGCCAAAAAAGTAAACAATTTCTTTAATTCTTTGCCATGCGACAGGGAAACCAATATTCTACAAAAAACAATGGGAGTCAAGAGATAAAGGGCCGTAAGGCGAGTAATTGTGATTGGACTTCCGTGTGTATATTTAAATTTCTACAATTAAAATCAGAATGATCGGCTTGTGAATCCTTCAGTCTGCAAAATGCACTTGAAATGCGAAATAAATGCTTTGAAATTTCCTAAACATAGGCAACAGTTTATATATAATATTGACTACTTAAAGTAGGCAACAAAAATTGTGTTTAAACTTTTAAGAAAGTAATACTTTTGAAATCATCCCATCTTTTCTAGAACCCAGCAAATTAATATAAATTTCAAGAGGAGATGGTGAGGAGGCTCAAATCCCAAGGGAAAGATGATCAGATAAAGTCATCCTTTTGAAAAACAGAATAAATTGATTGAAACTTAATAAACTAATGGATAATGGAATGTACAGTTAATATATTGAAATTTAAATAAATTAAATATATGCAATAGTTTCTATATGATATTGCCTAATTAGCTATGTAATCATTTTATTTTTTCAAGAACATGGCTGATTAAGATAAATTCTAAAAGGAGCTGGTCAATATTATTGAAATTAAAAGATTTTTGGAAAATCCCTTACTTCTTGTTACAATAAGGGTCACATGTTCTACATTTATTCATAGATTTTCTTCAAGGGAAAGAGAATTGTGGCCTAACCCATAATTACTTTTGAACCTCACTTTATTTTGTGAAAATCACCACGATGTGTGGTTAAATTTAAATCTTTATATTTAACAAATATTTAAATTTTATTATTAAAACAACATAAAGTGTCAGAGGTTTTTGTCGGTGGATCTGAAATACATTTAGTGTCCTTTTTTGTCGTTACGTTAAATAACTCAATTTCGACTAAAATCATTGCAATTTTTATGCTATTTCAACAGAAATCTCTCTCTCTCTCCCACCCTCTCTAACACTGTTTAAATCACAATTCGCAACATTTCAACACTTTGTAAATGTGTGGGTGTTCGTTCGTTTTTTACAGTTTTCCTTTTTTTTGAACGTTGAACAAAAATAGCATTTTACATGATTTATGGATTTTCACACGTCAAAACTGTTACCTAAACTACAAACAACCGGATATGAATGAACGAACGGATGGCGAAGAAATAAAAAAAACAGAAACACCACCACAAACACATACTGCCAACAACTAGCAAGCCGGCAATCAGCAGCGGCACTGAAACGGAAGTATGAAATTTTCAGAAATACGGTAAAAATGTTACAAATTTCTCCAATGCCGTTGTTGTTGTTACTTTTTTCCCGTTAGGGCCACATTCACTTTATGGCCAAAACTATAAACCGAAAAACAACAACAACAACAACAACAGAAATACAGAACAAGGACGAGAGTTAGATGGTTTATGGCAGAGTATGAGATCGTGATGATTGGGATTGTGGGTGGGTGGCTAGGGGCGAGAAGAAAACAAGAATTTAATGTCACATACTTTCAGGCTAACACTTTAGCCCAACACTTAAGTCTTAATACTTCTCCTCTATGCATGCATGTGCCATAGTTGGTAGTTGGTGCCAAGCAATATATGGATGTGTGTGTAAGTGTTAATAGAGTGTGTGAGCGGGTGTGTTTGCTGGCTGCTGGTACTGCAATACTTGCTCTGGCATAGCTGAGATTTTGTTGATTTGTTGTGTTTTTTTTTTGGCCAACAAAAAGTTCAAAGTTTCTCCTCAGTTATAACTCTTTTTTAACGGCTGTTTTTGTTTATGTCTACGCATATGATTTATTGCTTTAGAAATAAACAATAACAACACGGCCACACTAACATATCCCAAAAAACATGCATGATGCATGTACATTAGATGTGTCCGGACAGAAATAGAAAAATAACAAAGTAATGGTTGATAATGATTGATGTTTTCCCTTTGTAGCTGCAAATAAATTATAAAAATATTTAGCGAAAAAATTTCATGAAATTTAAGAAAATTTTAAATAAAATAAAAAATCTCTTAATATTTTTTTCTTGGATTTTTAGTTGTTTTAATAATAAACCAACGAGACATTTCATATCATTCTGTAGACATTTTAAGTACATTTAGTGCAGTTTTGCAGATTGTATTTTGAACAACAACGTAAAAAGGGTCTCATTATTTCACCACTTCCAAACCCACATAGTCTATAAAAAATGCGTTTAAGGATAACACTTCGATATTTTAAAAAATTAAATAATGTAAACGTTTTGAAAATCAGAATAAATTGATTAAAACTTAAAAAAAACTAATGGATCAATACCATGCCATTGTGCAAAATGCAAAAATTAATGCAATGAAATTTTCCTAAACTTATGCAGCAGTTTCTATATGATATTGACTACTTAGTTATGTGATCATTTTAACTATTTTCTATAACACGGCTGATTAAGATAAATTCTAAAAGTAGACGGACAATAGAATACAATTTCGATATTTCAGAAGTAATTGAAATTAAAAAGTGATACGATTTTCTGAAAATTCTCTGGTTACAATAAGGGTCAGAACTTCTACATTTATTCATAAATTTTCGTAATTTTTTCTTCGTTCAGATCCCAGCTATTATAACTAAACATTCTGTTATTTAACTTACAAAGGGCACTTTCGTGCTATTTAACCAAACATTTAGAAAATCATGACTTTTTTAATTATTTTGTGTCTACAAACGGGGCCATAACATATACATTTAAGGATAGATCTTTAACATGTATAAACTATTTTCTCTGTTGTAAAGTTAGATATTAAAAACTAAAACAAGATATTTTTTCCCAATTTTTTTCGTCTTTTTTTTATGGGAGTTTTCCGGGTCAAGAAAAAATCTATTTGATTTCCTCTATTTGAGACTGTTCCTAAATCTCTTTCTCAATATTATTTCCATTGTTTGAGACTGTTCCTAAACCTCTTTCTAAATGTGAAAGTAATATTCTCCACATTTGTAGCCATTATAATTCCATTTAAGTGGACATTTAAACGGATGTGATCGACCCTATATTTCCAGAATGAGAATACAAATATTAAAGGCAACTTTAAGGAAAGTCGAAATTTTGGAGAGATAAATTTTAAAAATATATCCATAAAAAATTGTGTTGACTTTATGAGTTAGTATTAGCGATTAGTATATTAGCGATTAAAAAATAAAATATTTTTTCTTATTTTTTTCGATTTTTTATGGATCCGAAAATCAAAATTTTTTTTTTGAAAATTATCAAGTTTTGGAATTTTGTTCCTGAACCACTATTTCTATGTTAAAGTGAAATTCACTACGTTTGTGGCCGTTATAATTACCTTTAATTATACATAAGTGCCCTTGTGATCGGGCCTATATATCTAAAATGACAGTAAATATTAAAGGTACCTTCGACGAAAATTGGAATTTCAGCGAAAAATTAAAAAAAATATATCCATTAAAAATTTTCGAGTGGGTTTGATGACTCTCTATGGCTCGATGGACAAACATATTTATTTTTAGGCCTCAGACACAAAACATATATTTTTTGTTGCATAGTGTAATTAATTTATCACATATTTTTAATAATAAAATAAATTAAAAAAAATATAATAAATTGCAGTTGATCCTGTAAATATGCAACACTTTTAGAAATTTTCATTTAAAATGAAATAAGATTTTTCAAAAATGTTTTAGTGTTTTTCGTTTGTATTTTCTTTGTCTGTAATAAATATTTGATTTGAACTGAATCTTACCGAGTATCAGCATGAAACCTTTTGAATATTGATTTTGGAATTTTAGTAAAAATTTAATAAATCTAAAATTATTCAAAAGAAGAAATATTTTTCAGGTCTCGAATTAATTTTGATCAGATAGTAAAAAAAAACTCTCTAATAAGACAGTCGAATTTTTTAATTTATCCCTCGAATTCATCATTTATATTTAATAATAAAATAAATCCAAGAAAAATATAATAATAGGCAGTAAATCCTGTAGATATGCAACACTTTTTGAATTTTTCGTTTAGAATGAAATTAAAATTTTGAAAAATACTTCAGATTATCATGAAGAAACTTCGAATACTGCTGCATTTGGTTGGTGAATGTAATACTTTTGAATTCCAGCTACTTCGATCAGTTTTATTTCTTCTTATGAAGGAATTTGTTGTTTGGGGTCCATAACATAATACCCTAAGATATGCACCTACTGGGTTTTTATCAATCCTTCACATATGCCACTCTTGAGTATATTCAATCACAATAAAATAATACACGTGTTCTATTCCCAACTGAGAAACTTTTTGTATAGTTTTGTTGGCCTCATGCTGCATAAAGTAACAACGAAAAGTATGCACCACTTCTTTTACCAATCCTGAGAATAGGCAACAGTTTTTGAGAAATTAGCAGATTTCACAAACTATAATCCCACTTCTGGCAGCCCTGTTCTAAATAAATATCTGAACCTAGAAAATTGCTTTAAATTTAAGTACCCCTTAAAATTAACTAACGATGTTAGTCAATAGATCGGATAACAAATAAATATATCTGCCCGAAACTTATTCTTTTGTTATAAAATTTTAACAACAAAACGTAAATTTTTTAGAGCCAGTCTAATATTGCATATTGCATACCCTGGGTGTCTGTGAATGTTAGTGTTTGTGTCGTTTTTATTTTTCTTTCTTTTTTTTGGACACGGTCCTGGTGTAAAGCATTTGTTTGAGGTTATGACATTTTCACACAAAACGCAAATTTGTCTATTTCATCAAAATGTTGCATAGACCAAATCCCTCCCTCCGTCACACACACACTACTCTGCACATGAAGGAAGCGACAAACAGAGGAAACAAAAACAAAACTGAAACGGAAAATGACACTAGAAAATATTTGCTCATGTATAAAGCAAAATCTGTTTATGACATTTTTACCACAAAACTAAAGCAGCGACAGCAGGGAACAAGAGCTGCCATTGCTGCTGCTGTCGGTTGTGATGATGGTGGCGATGGCGCCCAACATCCAACATTTCATCAGCACCAGCAGGACAATTGCATTTGCTCTCTCTCTAGCACCTCATATGTCATTGATGTCCTTTTTCTGTTTTGTTTTCACAGCTTGAATATTTTTTTGTAAAAAACGAATAGAAAATAAAATCGTTGGAAAAAATGCGAAAAACTTTTACAATTTTTACATTATTTCAAGGAACACACCCACTTCACACAAAACAGAACAGAACAGAAAAAAACCATTCACATGCAATGCATTTCATGCATATTTCATTTAAGCCATTCGTGTAGCAGTATTGTTATATTTTCGGTGTTAAACACCAAGTAGCTACTTGAAAAATATGCATTGGGAATTATATCAGAAAAAATTTTTAGATTTGTTACACTCTATACAATTTAGATATTGTTATTGATGTTTATCCCATTCACCATAAAGTCATAAATAATATTTCTAAACATGCCGACATATTTGCAAATAGAAACTCTAACTAACACATACATAAATATACTCGTGTGTAAGTAGTGTAGTGTAGTATAGGACTTGAATTGACGTTGTAGAGTTGTAAATAGTTTTGAAAATATTTCTCTCATACTAAGTGGAATATGTAGAGAACACTAGGCTGCAAGAAATTGAGGCAGAAGTATAGAAATATGATTTATAGTCTTTAGAAATCGCTGTATAAAACATGAAGCCAAATGGAAATTTTATGATCCTTAAATTTTAAGAGTAGACTGCCTTTAGCAATATTACTTAAAACACTACGAGGAAAATTTTTGTGGAACATTTCAATAAAGGCGTTTTTGTGTCGCTTTTTGTGTAAAGATGTAAAAAGCACCCCCACATTCTTATGATGAATCGGCATAAGAAACTTTGTGATTTAAGTATAGACTGTCTTTAGCAATATTTCTTAGAACACTATGAGGAATATTTTTGTGGAACATTTTAACCCTCTAGCTCCTCAATAAAGGGGTCTTTTTGGTCCCTTTTTGCAAAGGGGTAAAAAGCACCCCCAAAACAGGCACATTCTTATGATGAATCGGCATAAGAAACTTTGTGATTTAAGTATAGACTGCCTTTAGCAATATTACTTAAAACACTTCGAGGAACATTTTTGTGAAACATTTTAACCCTCTATCTCCTCAATAAAGGGGTCTTTTTGTCGCCTTTTGTGCAAATATGTAAAAAGCACCCCTAAACAGGCACATACTTATGATGAATCGGCATGGGGAACTATGTGATCCTTAAATTTTACGTATGGACTGCCTTTAGCAATATTACTTAAAACACTACGAGGAACATTTTTGTGAAACATGTTGACCCTCTAGCTCCACAATAAAGGGGTCTTTTTGTGCACATGGGGTAAAAAACACCCCTAAACAGGCACATTCTTATGATGAATCGGCATAGGAAACTTTGTGATCCTTACATTTTAAGTATAGGATGTGTTCTGCAATATTACTTGCAACACTACGAGGAAGATTTTTGAGGAACATTTTAACCCTCTAGCTCCTCAATAAAGGGGTCTTTGTGGTCCTTTTTGTGCAAAGGGTTAAAAAACACCCCTTAAACAGGGATTTTACGGGTCAAAATGTTCAACAAAAATATTTGCCATGGAATTCTCTTAATATTCTCTGAGAACAACAAAACTCTAAATTCAATTTAAATGCCGTACTTTTTCCGAATTGGTGCTTAATTGGCCCAGAAAACTGCATATTAGGGGGGTGGTGTGAACGGAAAAAATATTCTACATCAAATTTCACTATAAGTTACCGAACAGAAGAAAGCTGTAGCTATAATATATATAAATAAAATATCAGTAGCAATTTAAGTATTTAAACAAGAAATTATTTAATAATTTTTTAGATCTTGGTAATTCTATAAGAGAATGCATGAGTTTGATGAAATCGTTCACCTTGTTCATCGGACTCTGTATGTATATTCAACCAAAATCCCTTATCAGAACTTTGTTATTTTCGAAAAAGTAACATTTTATTCCTCAGTGTAATAAATTAACTCCACAAGCAATTTAATATATAATATTTCATCCTATAAATATGCATTACCTTCGTTTAGAAGACTATTAAAATTTGAACTGGGACATTGTCCAGCCCAAGACCTTTTGCATCAATATTTTATAGAATGCAAATTTATTTTCAAATGGCAAGGTAACATAAATACCTTACTCTTTCATACTGAGAATCATCAAGAAGGCCTTCATCATAATACCGAAAAATATGTATTGCTTTGTTTCTCATCAGTCATTGAAATTCTTGTTTTCTACATAGTCCTTTAGAAGAAGAAAACATTCATGTTCCCTATTTCCTTTGAGAACAACAATTTTTGCTGATCTCATGCTGATGAAGTAACATCGAAAAGTATGCACCTGTTCTTGTGGGTTTTTCTGTCATTCCTGAAAATAGGCAACACTTTTTCACAAACTCTCATCCCACTTCTGACTCTCATCCTTACGCTGTTCTCGCTGGAGCATAAAGAAATATCCGTTCCTTGAATGTTGAGTTTTTTTTACATTTTTTGACTTTTTCCCTCTTTTATATTTCATTTCTTATTATTACCTAAACAAAGTATCAAATTAAAACAAACATTTGGCAACAATATAAATACAGAGTGCGGGAAGACAAATAAAACGGAATTTGTTGCTGACACAGGGGAGGAGGAGAAGGCAACAGCGAAAAGCGCTGGCAACAAAAGGATGTTCACATACAACTCTCGTTTAACTCTTGCAATTAGGATGCTTTAAACCTCACCAAAAACACCAACCATCGCTTGTCGATGGCTTTAGCAGGAAAAGGGTGGAAAACCGACAACTGAAACATCAAGCCAGGATATTACCTCGCACAACAAAAACAACAAACTTAATAAAATGTGAGAAAAATGTACGGCAAGAACAATAAGAACAAACTTAAGAAAATAAAGAGAAAATGTAAAGGAAATGAAGAAACGAAAGGCATCAAACATGCCAAAAAAAGAAAAAAATAAAGAAAAACAACGAATTCGTACTAATTTAAACGAAAAGTAAAAATATCAAAGAGTGGGAGTAGAACTAACAAAAAAGGAAAGAAATGAGAACGAGTTGGACTGTATGGCACTTCTTGAAGGGATATCATGGCTGATGTTTTGGCCGTTTCTTTTTTTTTTTTTGTTTTGCTCCGGCTAAATATTGTTGCTATATTAACAGCAAATATCTCGATTTTGAGACAATACAACTCCTCCTCGACTACCACAACACAACAGTTGAGAGATAAAAGATAAGGATCTTTTACAAAAATACAATAAAACACACACACAACAACCGGAGTGAGGCTAGAAAACAAGTACTTGTGTTGCCACTTTGCAGCAATTGTGTTAAAAATCAGCAATTATTAAGCAGCAACAACAGAATCAAACAGACAGAATCACACAGACTTCTGCTCTTGGCTGGAGTTACCAGGTCCTAGATGAGGTTTGGTCGTTGATGTTGATATTGCACAAATGTTTTCCTCATTAACACTGGCAGCTATTGAGTCTGTGGGTGTGTGAAGTTGTTCACAAGGATATGAAATTTTCCTGTATCTTCGTCGATTGCTTTAATTTGTTTTACGTGAAATATTTACTTTTTCTTTAATAAATTGCTTGGCAACACATGGCGTGCCTGGAAGGAGTGATGAAACGCAATTGTTTGCTAGAGATTGAAGCAAAAAAATAGAAAACGAGAAACAGAATCTAAGGAATTTCAAACAATTTTAATTAGGGGTGTTTATTTTTGCTATAAATTAGGTTCACTTGTTATTTTAGGGAAATATCCTTAGAATGTTTTTCTTTGCACAAAAAGCAAAGCACAGTTGTTGTAGTAAAATCTTAAAAGAAGTACATGTAGCTGGAGAACACGAAACAGATTCGCCGGATCAATCATTTGTCACTCAATTGGAAAATAAAGACGTGGGTATCAAATATGGTTGTCTACAAAATAAAAAATTGCCTGCTCTTGGTTCAGAACCTATTTTCCGGTTTAGGAATTCCTACTTGTATAAGCCAAGAACTTTTCTAATGATATAGTTTCCTAAAAGAATGCACTTATTCCTAATCAACAAGGTAATTTGTAATTCAATTGGAATACGATTGGAAAATAAATACGTAGGGGTCCAATAAGCTACTTGACATTTGCTGTCTGGTTGTCTACAAAATGAAAAATGCCTGCTTTCGGTTTGGAAAGCATTATTTGTATAATTCGTATTTCTAATTGTATAGTTTCCTAAAAGTATGCACTTATTCCTTATTAACAAGGTAATTTATACAGCTTAAAATTCTCCTAGAAGTATACAATATTTTAACAATCTTAAAGCTTTCACTATTAGAGTGTTTTTTATAAATATTTTCTAATTTTACCTCTCCTTTACGATTCTTATTAAATTTCTACAAATATGTCCTTTTCTATATGTCGAATAAAGCTGAATTTTTCGATTTCAAAAAAATTTAGATACTAGAGTGGATCGAAATGATTTTTGTTATAAGGTAATTAAAAAATTTTAACTTTTTTGTAAAGAGTGATTTTTTTGAGGTTAGGATTTTCATGCATTAGTATTTGACAGATCACGTGGGATTTCAGACATGGTGTCAAAGAGAAAGATGCTCAGTATGCTTTGACATTTCATCATGAATCGTCTTACAAACGAACAACGCTTGCAAATTATTGAATTTTATTATCAAAATGCGTGCTCTGTTAAGAAAGTTCATTGCGCGCTTCCATTTTATGGTCAGTTTAATCGACCCACTGAAGCGGCTATTCGGGCTATTGTGACTAAATTTCGCACCAAATTTACATTGTTGGACATTAAACCACCAACACGCTTACGTAGAGTGCGAACTGAAGAAAATATCGCAGCTGTATCGGCCAGTGTTAATGATGACCACCAATTTTCGATTCGTCGCCGTTCGCACCAATTGGGTCTCTGTTACTCAAAAACGTGGAAATGCCAAAATTGGACTAAGCGGATGGACCACCTAAGACGCAGCCGCGGTCAACATTTAAATGAAATTATCTTCAAAAAGTAAATGTCATGGAACAATCTAACGTTTCAAATAAAGAACCGATGAGATTTTGCAAATTTTATGCGTTTTTTTTTAAAAAAAGTTATCAAGCTCTTAAAAAACCCTTTAGTATGATTTATAATTTCAAGCCAGCTAGTTTTATAGAAAATAGTGAACTCTTAAAAAATATTTTTTTAATTTTTTCGTATTTATTTTTTATTTGTTTTACATATGTAACTTTTTTGTGGTATGAGATACGAATATATATATTTTTCTAATTTCAAGCAAATTTCTTCTTCTTTTATAGAAAATTGTGAAATCTTTAATAATATTTTTTGTGGTAATTTTCCTCCAGTTTTACAGAAAATTGTGAAATCTTAAAAAAAATATTTTAATATTTTTCTTATTTATTGTTTTATTAATTTTATAAAAAATACCTTCAATTTTTCTAAAATAAAGATTATTAATAGTAAATAGTATCAGTAAGATGCTGCAAAAGTATCATGTGGAGTTCCCGTTACTGACTCTAAAACAATTATAAACGGGATTAAAGTCGAAAATATTTCGGCATTAGTACTGTCCATTAACTATTTATATAAAATATTTTAAATGTGAACAGCAATCACTTTTATAATTGTTTAAGAGTAAAGACCGCATCGTGAAACTTAAGAAGTGTTTTATTGATACTATTAGCTATTGACAAAATTTTGTCTTACAAAAATCGAAGATATATTTTTTGTTTATAAAATAAATAATAAAACTAAATAAGAAAAAATATTTTTTTTAAGATTTGACAATTTTCTGTAAAACCTCATCATGAAACTTATGGATCTTTCTGACAAAAATCGAAGATCTTGATTATAAAATAAATAAAAATAAATAAAAACAAATAAGATTTGGTAATTTTCTGTAAAACTAGTTGAAATTTGCTTAAAATTTCAAAAAATATATATTTGCAAAAAAGTTAGCCACAAATTAAGGCGCCAAGAAGTATGCAATATTTGCATTTTTATCGTGTTGTCTAGAAAATAAAAAAAGCTATGTTTCCGTTCTAGAGCCTATTATCCATTCAATTAGTTCATATTTGAGTTTTTATATTTGAATTTTTATAAATACTTTTATATCTATATTTTGAATTTATATTAAACGAATTTATTCAATAACGCCTTCAAGGCGCTGGGGCCAAATTATATATGAATGAATCCATTACAAAATATATATTTGAATTCTTCTTATTATTAGAAATTTGTTTCTCTTATTAGTTCTAAAAAAATATTGACAAGGTTAGATTTTATAATTGAATTTTATTTATTTAAATTTTCGACTTTATTTATATAAATTTTCGATTTTAATATTTGTAATTTCTATAATAAGAATTTTATTAATCCACCAACTCTCTAACTAAATCATGGTTTTAACTTACTCACTTTGAGGAGAATATAAATAGTTATATAATAGTAGTGATATAATCACGAGAGCTAATAGTTTAAAATGAACTATCAGTCACACAGTTTGTTGTCTATTAAATTCCCATTGTAATAATTAAATTCCAATTTGTAATATTTTAAATATCCTGATGGCATTGCAAAATAGTCAGCAAATATTAGAATCAAAACAATTCAATGTGGCAGCTTTATTTTTATTTATTTTTTAACATCAAGAGACACGTTGAGATAATGTCAAATTATTATTATTAATAGTTAGGTAAGCGCCTAAATGTATGTAACATTTATTTTTTTAGTGTTCGCTTATATTGTGGCAGATTTATTTTTACTTGTTTCTTTTTTAACATCAAGTGACACGTTGAGATAGTGTCAAATTGTCCCTATTATTAATATTTAGTTAGGCGCCCAATGCAGCATTTACTTTTTTCTACTTTTTCTTACTTCATGTTGACTATGTGAACACCAGTGTCAGCAAATTCGTGAAGTTTTTTTGCGTTTTATTTCAAAGCGTTTTCCTCCAAAATGAGTATTAACTATTTTGTTACGTTTTGATTTGCCAATCTCTCTTAGGCGCCTAAAAGTATGCCCTTGCTTATACCTACTATTGACTTGGTATGATATATTTATTTGCCTTCAAATATACTCGTTATTAATTATATCATATACATTTTGCGTGACTTCAGTTCGTCCTGCAAATATGATAGCATATCTTGATAAAGCGCCTCCAAATAGGCTACATTTCATCTTCAAATGTATAGCAATTGTAGTGCTCAAATATAAACCTTATGTATTATTATAGATAATGTCAGCACGTTTCTCCTAGTAATATATTGTACAAAAGTTAAGTCCAGCCTAAATGTATGCAATATTTAGTTTAATGTCTGGTTTCCTACATTCAAGAGTTTAAGTATGGTAGATGGATGGCTACGTTTTAGGATTTATTTTTTGATAGATAGTTAAGACCTTGTGAATAATGTTTTCTAAATCTCCAGACATAACTTATTGCTCCACATAAATTTAATTCAGTCTAGCCAATTTTCTAAAGATTTATAATTGTCTACATGCCTTTTAATATGCAATATTTTAAGTGATATTTAAAAGATTAAATAGCCCAGAAGTATGCAATATATATTAGTTGTTACCAACAAGGTAATTAATTTTGCATCCGATTCTCCTAATAGTATGCAATATTTTAACAAAGTTAAAGCTTTCCCCAAAAGTGATTTTTTATAGTTTGTATACCTAAGAAAACCTTTTTTCTTTTCAAATTATCCACAAATTAAGTCGCCCTAAAAGTATGCAATATTTTAACGTAGCTACCTCTGAATTTTCTCTTTTTTCAAACACACTTCCTATTACTTCCACCTGAGCTATTTACCGACTTTCGTTTTTCTCTTTCGCCCTAATTGTCTTCGATACGAACTGCACTTGTGCTGAGTGCACTCAACTTCTTTCATCAATTAATTATTTTGTCTCCGGTGAATTGTTTTTACTAGTGTTGTTGTTTTGCGGGGGCACTTTTCCAAGTAAACAATAAGACAAATTGCAAAAATATTACTTTTGGACATTAACCCTGCACATTCTTCGCAAAAAAGCTATATTGTTGCAACTGATGTTGGTAATTAAATTCCAATGAAAAGAAAACGCGCAAAAGTCTAGCCAATTGTTTTTGTTGTTGGTGTTTTTTTTTCTTCCTTGAAATCCCCAGGCATGACGAAGAGAAATGGCAATTAAATAATTGATTAACAAGTGAACTTACGATTTATAATCATCATTTTTCTTTTAAGTGACAAGAGCACAGTGTACAAAGAAAAGAAAAGTAACTTACCTGCAAGAAAAGAAAGAAAGCATTAAATGATTAGTGGAATTTAAGTGAATAGGTATTAGTTTAAATAATGCAATTAATTTTAAGCATATAATAGATAGTAGGTGAGACAATTTTAGATTTGTTGATATACATATTAAATTAGAGATATAGATATTTAAATAATTTATTTTAATACTTTTTTGAGCCATTTGATGTGGGCATCAAATGAAAGAAAAGAATATCGGTTAAAAATACTTTAAATTTCAGAGTTCTACCTGTATTAGTTTAACATTAACAACGGTTTAAATTTTCCCTCTTTGTTTACTTATTTTATTCATGTTTATTTTTTAAGGAGGAAATGTTGATATAATTGTGAATGCTAAACTGATACAGCTAGAATCATGTAATTTAAAGTATTTTTTAACTGATATTCTTCTCTTTCATTTGATACGCATATCGTTAGACGTTCAAAAATAAATAGTTTTCCCCGCTTATTTATATAGTTTATTCATGTTTTACTTTTTAAGGGGGAGAATTTGTAGTACTTGTTAATGCTAAACTAATACAGATAAAAATATGAAACTTCAATTATTTTTAACATATATTCTAGCCTTTAATTTGATATCCTTATCGCAAAAGTATGAAAATAAATTATTAAATCATTAATGTTCTTTGGAAGTAAAAGTAGTTTATTCATGTTTTGCTTTTTAACGTGGCAAAATTTATATCGTTGTTAATGGTAATGTAATACAGGTAGAAAATAATATTTAAACTGCTTTTAACAGATATTATTCTCTTTCATTTGATACCCATATCGTCGTTGCAAGACTCGCAAACGTACTAAAATAAATTATCTTGCCTTGTTCAGGTCCAAAAAGTACTGTCACATGGTGTTATTTATTTCGTATCGAAATTTGTTTTCCCATGCCCCGTAGATCACCCTCTACTGAGAATAGTTTATAAAATACTTGCAGCTTCAAAACTAAATTCTGCAGCAGATATATGGAAGTACTGATTATAAATATTTTTGAAAATGTATTGTATTCCTCCCAAAAAATTGTGATTTTGCTTAAATTTGTAGCACTTGAGTAGGTTGCTCTAAAATCCCCAAATGTAGGCTTTAATTTTATATTCGCATTTGTTTGCTTAATAATTTCAAGGGTTCCTTATGTTTTGAATAATTAATTTAGAAGTTTGTTATAGAAAAAAAACTACATACATATTTTATTTCTTATATTTTTTATTTTCACTGGAAAACTTCATATTTCAATTAGTTTTCGAAAACTATTAAAATTCCCCAGAACTACTTAGACCTCTAAATGTAGGCTTCAACTTTTTATTAGGATTTGCTTGTATAATAATTTCGAAAATTTCTTAATTTTATATTAATTTATTTATAATTTTGTCATAAGTAAGGCAAAATAAATATTTATTTTTTATATTTATTGCTTTCTGTTGAAGTCTTTATCTGTAAATTAGATTTAAAAAATACTAATTCCCTTAACTCTTTAAATAGGAAAATGGACATGACCTGAAGAGCAGCTTCTACTGAGAATAATTTATAAAATTCTTGAAACTACAATCGTAGGGGCTATGTTCTGAAGCAGATTCCTATATCAGTGGCAGAACATAGCATCTACGATTGTGATTATAAATATACTTAAAGATGTGTTTCCTTTCTCACAAATTTTTGTCATTTTTTGTGTACAATATCAGTTGCTCCACAAAATCGCTAAATGTAGACATTCACTTTGTATTGGAATTTATTTGTCAAATAATTTCGATGATTTCTTAAGATTAGATCAAATAATATATTATATAAATATTTTATTTCTTATATTTGTAGCTTTATATTAGGCTTCCAAGAGTACTACGTTCACAAAACTACTTAAGACCCCAAATGTAGGCTTCAATTTTGAATTAGGCTATGCTTGTCGCATATTTTCGAAGATATCTTAATTTTTAATATTAATTAATTTATTATTTGGTATAAACAAAGCTAACTAACATTACCATATTATAAAAAAGAACCAACTCATATTTTTTGCAAATCGAAAATTAAAAAACACGACAAGTTCGGCCATAATTAACAAAAAATCGATTTCTGAAAAATTATGAGCTAAGTCCTTTCTTATATTAGGGTAAATATATTTTATTTTTATAGCTTTCAATTAGGCTACAAAAAGTACTACGTCCCCAAACTACTTAAATCCCTAAATGTAGACTTCAATTTTGTATTAAAGAATGCTTGTGTAATATCTTCGAAGATGTCTGAATTCTATATTCATTAATTTATAATTTTACCTTAAATAAATATTTGTATTAGTATTTCTTTGTTTAATAATTTCGAAGATGTCTTAATTTTTATATTAATTAGTTTATAATTTTATCCTAAACAAAGCTGCATATTTATTTTATTTCTTATATTTATTGCTCGAGGAAGACATTATCATTCAATTAGTATTCAAAAAATACTATTTGTATTAGGATTTGTTTGTTATTAATTAATTAAAATTTTTGCCATAAATAAATCAACATAAATATTTTATTTCTCATTGCTTTCAGTGGCAGGCATTATCTGTAAATTAGCCTTCAAAATTTACTACGTCCCTAAAACCCCTAAATATAGGGATCAATTTTGTATTAGGATTTACACTTATCCAATGATTTCCATGTTGCTTTAAGTTTTTAATAATTAATGTATTATTTTGTCATAAATTTATTAATTTCACTGGAAGGCCTTATCTTTCAATTAGCCTTCACAGATTACTACAACTCCCTAGAACTCCTTAAATACACAAAACGCCTTAAGTCTTCTATTATCTACATTTTCCTGCTTTATTTTTTTGTTTTGTTTTCGAAATCTCTCTCTCTCTCTTGCCGACAATGTAGGCTTTGGCATTCTCCGTTGGTCCTTTGTTTTAGAGTTTTAAACAAATATTTAAACAAGATTTGTTGCCTTTTGCTAGGCGTCACACAAAAAAGTGCATTCTAGGCAAACACAAACAGAGGGACGGACGGATGGACCGAACGCTCCATAGAGACAGCCAAACAAGACATCTCTTGTCCATGTTTGTCAACCTGCAAAAGAGCATTACTTTATTTGCAAAAGAATGGAAAAAAACGAAGAAAAACGAAATAGAAACGAAATGAATTTGCAACAGAAAAGAAAAAAATATATAATAACTAACCCCTGATGGATATGCAACAGTTTTGTAACTGTTTTTTGTCATTCATTCATTCATTCATTGCGAACACTGGGAAAACGAATGTTGTTTTCAGTTGCCTTTTCTTGTTTGTCAACGAAGCATTTTGTTGTATATGGACAAATTTGTAACATAAATTGTTTTATGCGAACTCACTCATGCACAGCAGAACATTTTATATAGCATACTTTATGGCTGTATGAATAAAACCGAACCGGACGAGTTGACAAACTTAAAGGTACACACAGAGGGGTAGAAGATCAAACAAACATAACGTGGAGCACAAGCCAGAATGCGAAGAACGATGGCTCAAAACGCTTCACATGAGTGGATGCGAATAAAGGCGGGCAAAAGATAGCTGGGCCGTATAGGCTGTTCATTGTTTTTAATGTCTTCAGCGGATAGTAGAATCCTAAAGGAAATATTTTTTTAATTTTCTAATGCCAACATTAAAGCCTAAAAAATTAAATAAATTTGAAGAAGAAATAAAAATTTTTTAAGGAGAGAGGGATTTATGGGAAACCAAATCTTATTTAAATAAATATTTTTTTTCGGATATGTTGCATCAAAATGAACCACACCACTTTCTTTACCTAAATAAAATATTTTTTTTTAATATTCACATATCAAAAAAGCCTAGAAATTTAAAATAATTTTAAGGAAGATTTTGGGAAAATAAATAATAATAATAATCAAATCTTATATTGTTTATTATTCGACCTTTTATTTTATAAAAGGAAATAAATATTTTTATAGGGATTCATGGGAAACCAAATCTTATTTAAATAAATTAATTAATTTTTTCGAATATGTTGGCTCAAATTCACCACATGACTGGCTTCGAATACAGGCGAGGAAAAGATAGCTGGGTCGTATAGGTTTCTCGTTGATTTAAATGTCTTCGCCATATAGTAGAATCCCAAATAAAATATTTTTGTCACTTTCACATAACAAAATTAAAGCCTAAAAATTTAAAATAATTTGAAGTAGTTTTTTTCGGAAATAAATATTTCTGATTAAACAAAATCTTATTTAATTAAAATAATGGAATTTTTCAGATACGTTGGCTCAAAATGCACCTCATGACTGGCTTCGGATAAAGGTGGTGAAAAAAGATTGCTGGGGCAGATAGGCTGCTGATTATTTTTAATGTTTTTTCCATATAGTGCTCTAAGTAAGATATTTTTACTTCCAAATCCCAACATTAAAGCCTACAAATTGAAGATATTTCGAAGAAAATTTTTCGGAAATAAATATTTTCTGGGAAACAAATTACCACAAACAACAGATTTTTTGGCCACTTGATAATTGTTAAATTTAAATTATTTTTAAAAAATATTCTTGTCTTTAATTTGATATCAGTATCGCCTTTTTAGGGCTCGCAAAAGTATGAAAATAAATTATTAGATGATCTATGTGATTTGGAAATTTAAATTAGTTTATTCAATGCTAAAACAAATCAAGGAAGAAAATAAAATTCTGTTTTTAACAGATATTCTTCCCATTCATTTGATACCCATATCGTCGTAGCAAGACGTACAAGACGACATCGCAAACGTACAAAAATAAATTATATTCTATTGTTCAGGTTCAAAAAGTACTGTCACACGGTGTTATTCATTTCGTATCAAAATTTGTATTCCCCTGCTCTGAAGGGTAACTACTACTGAGAATAATTTATAAAATGCTTGAAACTACAAAAGTAAATTCTGCAACAGATATATGAACTTGGGGACCTTAAATATATGTATTTAAATGCGTGTACTTCCTCACAAAATTAAGTTTTTAAGATTTTTTCTTAAAGTTGCAGCACTTGAATTGGGTGTTCTATAAAATGCCTAAATGTATACTTTAATTTTATATTAGCATTTTCTTCAAAATAATTTTAAAGATTTCTTAAGTTTTGTATTATTAACATATAATTATGTTCTATCCAAAGCTACATAAATATTTTATTTTTTATATTTATTGCTTTCAGTGGACGACTTCATCTTACTATTAGTCATCAAAAAGTCTACGTCCCTAAAACTCATTGAAATACCATGTCCTGTAGAGCAAATTCTACTGAGGTTATAATATTGAATTAATTTATAATTTTGTTATAAGCAAAATCCTTAAATATGCCCTGAAGTGCAACTTCAACTTATAAATTGCTGAAGCCACAATTGTTGATTTTAAGTTCTGCAACAGATATTCCTATATTTGGTGACTATAAATATATTTATATTTTCTGAAATGCAGGCCACTTAATAATTTTTATTTTATAACAACACACATCGTTGTTGTCTGAGCCATCAAAACATTTGTGCAGATTAATATTATTTTACAAACAAAAAATAAAAAGTGTTGCCTATATTTGCCCGATTTCGAATTTATTGTAGCATACTTTTCGGCAATGTTGAAATCACTATATTTAGTGTTTATTTGCTTAAAAATATATTTATGATATATGGATATTTACGTAGATTTCGCAGTGAAAATAACAAATATGGTATTTGGAATAATTGTAGATTTTTTTCCTAAAATTGCAGCATACTTCTAGGATTAGTTGCTGTAAAATTTATGGTTATACTCTCTATAATGCTTTATTTTGCAGAGGTTTACAAAATCTTTTTCTATTTTATGTGGAAAAAAATTCTATGAATTCTGGCCATATCCATTTTATACTGAAAAAGCAAAGCATACTTTGAGGCCCTTGATAATATAAGCAAACATAGCATAGCATATTTTTGGGGATTATTGCTGCAAACAAATCTCTGGGTGCTTATTTACATATTATCACAACAATGTTTTTGTTAATTTTCATAGCAAGAGCACACATTTTTCACAAGGCAGGGGATTTTATTTTAAGGCATTGTTTGCCATTGTGTAAAATGTTTACTTTTTATTTAATGTATCAATTAAAAAATTATTAAGTTTACTAATATGTTAAGGCACGTTTTTTGGTTTTCATTATTAGCACAAGCACCACCACCACCACCATAGTCATCATCGTCATCATCACCGTTTTCTTTTCACAGTAAAATATTTTTTCTTGCAGAGCTTGGATGATGATGATGATGAGGCTTCAACATCTGCCTCATCTCTTCACATTCAGCCTGGAATTACATTCATTTACTTTGCCATTGTTTACTTTGTATAATGGTGATGCGGTGTTTTTGGGGTGATGTGCCATCGGAAACCGAGCAACACCCTCGTCCATCCACCGACTGCCAATTTTGTGAAAAATCTGGGCAATATTATTAAGCCGGCCCGTAAAGGTCTTTATTATTATAATGAAAATGCTAGCAACAACAACAACATATCGACAATGTAAACGTTTTCGTTAATGTTTGCCAAGGATAAAGGACGATACGCAGACACACACACACATTCGCACTCGAACACATTTCAAATGAAATGATGTGCATGAGTAGGTAAGAGATTATTTGAGGTTGTGGTGGTGGTAGTAGTAGTGGACCTTGCATACATTTACATTAGGCGCTAGGACAAAGGACAAAAGATTTTCGGCTAGTATGTAGGTATAGGTGTAAGAGTGTGCCAGAGCACGTGTTTGTCTGTGTGTCTAAAGATTTCTTAAGCTTAATTTGTATAGCAAAGTAATATAAATGCAGCTATAAACTCGGACTCTGTTCAGTGGCGTGTGTGTGTAGGGCAGACAAAGGGACTCCAAGTGTGGGCGTATGTGGGGTGCGTGTGTGTAGTCCTCTGGTCTAGAGAACATTAGGTGTTTGTATGCTGTTGCCATTGCAAGAATCGGAAGACACCAACCAGTAGGAGTAGTAGTGAGTGGCAAGGCAATTGTATAAGATAGCTTTAGTGGTTTTTGTGGTAATGTGTGTTTTGAGTTAGATGCCACACACAGTGTGGAATATTAGCATGGATCTAAGCGAGGTCAGTTTGAGAAGTATTTAGAGTCTCATAAATATAATCGGAATTTAATAATCAAATTTTGAATATACATTGTATTTATATAAACTTAGAAGCAATATGAGCTACAATTAATAGAACAATATTTGAGTTATTCCACTTCAAACCGGTCAAAAAAATCTAAATAATTTTCTTGTAAATCTTCCTTCTTTCCTGTATTCTTCTTGAAAAAATTCATATGACTCTGACTTTTCTGAATCGCTCATGAAATATTCTTGCTCAAAAAATATTTTATACGTGTCTTAGGCAAAAATCTTATAATTTTATTTGGCAAGTTATAGGTATTTTAATTTACACAAACACAATTGAAAATCCCAAATCCCTTTATTTCCTAATTGGCTTAGCCGATATTAAAAGTATATTCCTTATTTGAAAGGTTTAGAGAATTTCATTAACACTATTAATATAATTAATGAACATTTAATAATTTTTAATTTTGGTTTCGATTTTTAAAAATGATTATCATTCCAGATATGTTTCTATATTCTCTGGCTTTTCTGTAAAATATTTTCTTCTTCGTAGCTCCTGGTGGCTTTGTGATTCCCAATTACACTTGTTGTTTCATTGGGCTTTATATTTTTTACTACTTGTTTGGCAAAATTGCCCATTTTAATGGAAATAATTTTTATTTCCTTTGAAAAAATTCGATGAATAAAATTTTATATGACAATATATTAGAATCTATACTCAATGGAATAATATAAACTCTGTTAAATTGTTATAGTTTTCTATGGGCAGATCTGCCCATTCACTTAACTTCATCGCAATTGTCCTATTGAATTTAAAAATTATTTTAGATTTCATTGACAACTTGAATTTTGCTATGAACAACTCTTTCACATCATCGCAATGTTCCTATCGAAATTAAAGATGATTTGAAAAAAAAGAGAAATAAACTTTTATATGTCAATAGATTAGAAACTATGTTCAATGAAATAATATTAAGTCTATTAAATTTGGAATTTTCTATGGGCAGAACAGCCCACAGAAAAATTCACTTCACTACATCACAATTTTGCTATAGAATCTAAGAAGGATTTTAGATTTTATAAACAATTGGCATCTTTAATGGATAACTCTTTCACTGCATCGTAATATCGAATTTAAAGACGATTTTTAAAATCTAGATTTCAGAGACAAAATTGAATTTGACAATTTGAAAAATTCACTGCATCGCAATTTTACAACGGAATTTAACGTTGATTTAAAAATTAGAAAAAACTTCATTGGTATTGAATATATTCGTACTTTTTTGGAAAAATCTACCATTCCAAAGAGAATTTTTAGAGGAAATATTTTTTATTTCTTCGACAATTAGTCTGCAAAATAATACCACGAACAAATTTAGTTAGACAATGAACTAGATAATTTTTTTATGAACCAATTTCCCACTAAGAGGACAGATCTTGTTATCCTTTCCATCGAAAAATGGTAGATGAAATAAAATGTTCAGTTTAGATTTTTCTATTGTAGCTTTCAAATGGACCCAAGACTGACTTCACCACAATTTCATTTGTTTCAGTTGCAAATTTTCTATGAAATAATTCCACTTTAATTTGTGAATGGACTGGATAATTTTCCAGGCAAATCAACAAACTTTCACTTTTCATCATTAGATAAAAGTTTCCGAAGACACCTTCACGTCGCAATTGTTGTCCGATTGTCATGAAACTTGGCAGAAGTTATTTTTCTGGCCAAGGACCATCGGTATTGAATTTGGAGGAAATCGGTTCAGATTTAGATATAGCCCCCATACAAATGTCTCTCCCTATTTCAATTTTTCCGCTTTAGAAACCACATATTGTACCCGATTTTCTTTAAAATTTGCACAACATCTTATAATCCAACTAGAAACATGTATGCAAAAATTGGGTAAGATCGGTTCAGATTTAGATATAGCCCCCATACAAAATTCGCTCCCGATTTGACATTTTCCGCTCTAGGAACGACATATTGTACCCGATTTTCTTTAAATTTTGCAGAACATCTTATAATCCAACTAGAAACACGTATGCACAAATTGGGTAAGATCGGTTCAGATTTAGATATAGCCCCAATACAAATGTCGCCCCCCCGATTTCACTTTTTCCGCTTTAGAAACCACATATTGCACCCGATTTTCTTTAAATTTGGCACAGCATTTTATAATCGAACTAGAAACACCTATGCTGAAACTGGGTAAGATCGGTACAGATTTAGATATAGCCCACATTCAAATGTCGCTCCCGATTTGACTTTTTCCGCTCTAAAATCCACATATTGTACCCGTTTTTCTTTAAAATTGGCACAACATATTATAAACCAACCTATGGTGAAAGTGGGTAAGATCGGTTCAGATTTAGATATCGCCCTCATACAAATGTTGCTCCCGAATGTTTAACCGATTTTGACCAAACTTTACATATTATATCATCAAATTTTGCTGATCATGGTATTTTTCAACCAGGAATACCTACCGTGAATGAGAAATATATAGGCCCATGTTTTGGACCAGGCCCAAAATGTAGTTATAGGCCCCCTTTTGAAATGTCGGTCCTATTCATCCTATTACTACTGTATAATTTGTATTTGTCTGTCGGATAATTGGATCAATTACCATATTATTAACCATATTCATTAAATATGACTAAAGATGAATTTAAAGTATAATTTATATGAACTACATAAAATTGCTCCCACGAAATAAATGGGTTTAGTAATCAAAGCGAGGTACATACGCAGGGAGTGGTGTAGGGTATTATATAATCGGCCCCGCCCGACTTTAGCCTTTCCTTACTTGTTTAATATCGTATTCGATTTTATAAATTCAAAATACCTCAGAAATATTATATTATTCGGAAAATTGATGTATAGTGTTATTAATGGAAAAGATTTCCCGAAAAATTTGCGTGAAAAAAATTTCACAATTCGCTTAAAATTTATATAGGAGAGAAATATTTTATATTTTAATATTTTCATGGCAATTTTCCAAAATAAACTTTTTTACTTCAATAATTTTTCTCATCGAAATCAGTGGCTATTTTGATCAACAATATGAGCATGTACTTAATTTATTCTCATACAGAAGGAAGGAACTATATGTTTTTCGTGAATTATAATTTCCTATTCTCTAAATTTAAATTGATATATTTTTGGCATTTTTTCTAAATTGCCACATTGTTTTCGTAATTTTCCATGATCTGCAGTGCTGAAATAGCATGATGAGATATTACTGCCTGACTATATAGTCAAAATAGTGAAAAAGGAATATTTTTTATAATATTTTTTTAAGTTTTTAAGCCGTAGTAGACCAAGAACTCGTATGCAAAGGTTATAAAAGAAAATTTTCTGATTCAAAACCCGTTACATTTTCCCATGAATAAAAAATGTATATTTCTTCGACAGTTTGGAAAGATTTTCTCATTTCATAATTCAATTTATTTCACCTACAATTGTTATAGTTTATCGCTCTTTCCGACCCTCGCATAAAATCGAAGAAATCTCTTTATTATCTGTGCAAAAGCTAAACGAGCAGGTCTACTGGCATTTTAATGAAAACGTATTCAATGGCAATTAACATAAAGCAAATACATTGCATATGATAGATATGAGCACGAGCACCGAAAACCTTTTGTCTGACCAGCCAGACAGGCGGGTAGGCAACTCCCAACTCCAACGCCTTAACCACAACTCCAGTGTTGCGATGTTACCTTTAATGTTGGTGGTGGTCTGCAGTGAAGTCTAAGGCAAAATTGTGAGAACACAATGACAAGGTGGGCTGGCAGGCTGGCAGGCAGGCAGGGTGAATGGGAGGGAGACTGGGATGAAGGTCTTGGCTGGGAGGATAACAGTCGGGACAATACATACTGCACTTGCACAAGGTCCTTATTGTTTCCCCAAGACAAACAAGTTCTGTGTGCGTGTGTGTGCGTTATAAACGATAAGGCTGGAACACAGAAAACCAAACGTTCGACCGACCATCAGACCGGCAGACCAACCATCATCATCATCATCACCATCATAGTCATCGTCATCAACAGGCGTTTTCACATACAATAATGCATACAAGCATATACTTTTTATATATGGATATATGTGTGTATATCTTCATCTGTACATATGTATGTGTATATAGTCTTGTGTTGTGCAACTTAGTATTGGTATGTTCGCACATGTAAAAGAAAAATGTGTTTTTTAATTTAAATGCAAACACATGGATGGGTCATGTGAACAGTGTACGTAGGTATGTCTGCATGTGTGTGTATTATAAGTGTGGTTATAAGTCCTTTGGAGCTTGCCCTTGCCTTTCCTACTACACCTACATGTTGCTTTCACAGCTGTGTGCATGTGTGAATGTGCGAATGAGTGTGAATGGGTGTGTGTGCCAGCCTGAAAAACTGAGAGGGATTTATGTGATAATCGTTTAAGTGAAAATTTAATTGCATACTTTATGGATGGTGTTTTTTCTTCTTCCTCCTCCTCCTCCAGGCTACGACGACTTAGGCTTAGTTGGTACGAACATTCACTTCTCCGACAATACAAATGTGTGAGTGCTTTTGTGTGTGTGATTGGATGTGAGTGGCTGGGTTAGCATGTGCGTGCTTTCAAGTTTTAAGTAATATTAAGAAAATTTATGTAAATGTTTATATAAAAATTGCATAAACACACACACACATCTTTCGACAGTTTTAAAGCTCTCCTTTCTGAGAGAAAACAAAAAATCGCAGCCATAAAACCTAAGCGGGGTACAGGTCACACGTGTTGAAAGACTCATGTGTGTACAAGTTTGAAAGACACCCATAAACACCTCAAAACTTGGTCATAAATTTACAGTTTTTTTCACGTACTCCTAAGAAAACTCCCTCTCTCTCTCCCTCTCTCTGTCTTTCACACATGTGTATTTGCATAACCTTTAAAAACTGATATGAGCGCCAAATACAGCCATAATCATAAAAAAACCAGTAAAATTACAAACTTAAATACCCACCCTTCTCACACAGCCTCATATATACACACACACATGAGTCTAATAATGTTTTATTTAAATTTTAATTAGAAAACAACACAGCGCGTGGCATAATTGCGCCCATGATCCCAGCCAGCCAGCCAGCCCTCCATAAAGTATGCTTTAGTTCTTGCTTTATTTGTATTTATTAATATTTTACCCTTTAGCCACATTCTTCCGTTGCTCTGCAACTCTTTGGATTTTTATTTTTAATTATTTTACGCACCAGAGAGAAAACGCCAGGCCATGCCACGGCCAGGCAAAGCAATGAAATGGTTTTGGGTCAAGTAACTTATTACTTAAAGTTTTCCTTAGAAGTCTGAGAGCGAAAAAAAGAAACATATAAAACTTTTCCAGGTTTGTGTGTTTTATATAAAATTCAACGCCTCGGCTAAATATGATTAGTGTTTAATTAAAAATATTGTTATATTCGTAGCATTTTGTTTAGCCCAAATTTAATTATCTTAAATCTCTGTCTTTGTCCTTTGACAACAAAATAAAGCAGAAGAAGTAAAAGAAGAAGACACAAGCACATTACATACTTTTAGGGGTTTGTTTTGCCATACACTACTAGTATTGTATACTTTAATGGTTACTACAGCTAAAGCGTATAGTTATAGGGGTTTCTTTTTTTTTTTTGCTGCAAACTAACAGTTTGCCGAATTTTTTTGGGGGTTAGTTCTCAGCGAGGGGGATTTTCAAAACACAAGCATTCATTGTTTGACATGATTTGAAGGCATAAAATCTCATGGCTGCGCGACAGTTGTTTCGATGTTGGAAATTTCATTCAGCACAGTGGGATTATGTTTAAAATTCGCACATTTGTTTTATTGTGCTGTAGACAAGGATTTCAGCTGTGTTTTGTATCAAAGAATTCTATCAATATTCTTTGGACCGTTTTCTAATTTTAATCGGCTGCTGATTTATTTTCGTCAACTCATTGGGATTATGTGTAAAATTCGCACATTTATTTAGTTGTGCAGTAGACCAGGATTTGAACAGAGTTTGGCCTTTGTTACTGTTTCTTCGAATATTTTTCCCAATTTCAGGAAGTTTATGTATTTACTGGAGTTGTGAGATAACACTGAAATATCGCAATGAAAATATCCCAAAAATACCAACCCCTAAAATACAGGGTGGCGCAGAATGAGCTATATGGTTAATAACATTTTTATTTGTATTTTAATTTATTATTATTATTATTATTATTTTATTTATTATTGTAACTTTTTTATTTTTAAATACAGCACATATTATTAGGGAATTTTTGCAATTAGCTGTTAAAAATAATATCCTGTAAGTGATGTCAATTTTCTGCTTCGCACATACGTGCTCTTTTAAGCATATTTTCCATAACTTTCCGCAAAATTTCGGTTGTAATGGCTATGATTTCGTTTCGAATGTTGGTTTTTAGTTCGAGTATGGTTCTTGGTTTGTTAACGTACACTCTTTCTTTCAAATATCCCCAAAGAAACTGTCAGGAGCTGTTAAATCTGGAGAAATTGTAAATTAAGTCTGGATTTTCCTCCGCTTTTTCACGGAAACGAAATGCATATTAAAGCCGTTGCTGGTAGTTTGTCGATATGTTCCATCGTGTGATGATTCATAATTAATTCCCCAAGTATCTTTCACAAAATGCCGAAAAAACAAGGAAAGATTAATAATTAAAAAAGTTATAAAGAATTCAAACCATAAAGCTCATTCTGCGCCACCCTGTATAAGTATTTTCTTAAATTGTAAACAACATTTGTTATTTCAATAATACTTAGAATCTCTTAGTAATCTCTAGTTAATAATTATAAATTTCTAGTAAATTTTCATAGCAGCATTTTTAAATAGAAATGAAAAGAAAGACGAATTATGCAGACTTTATCGATTTTTGATAACAATTTAACTTCAAATGGATTTTTTAGCATTTTTTGTTTCTTTATTATTCCCTCTAATTGCTATTTTTTTGAAGGTACGAACATTTTCCTTAAGGATCCTTCAGGAAATAAATAAAAATTTCTATTTAATTTCTATAGCAGCAATTTTATATAGAAATTAATAGAAAGCCATATTAATCCGATTTTAGCGATTTTTTTATAATAATAAAAGTTTAAACGAAATTTTAGTATTTTTTGTTTGTTTGTTTGTTAAATTTTTCATTTCGTTTAGGTAGTTTATATATTTACTGGAGTTGTACGATAACACCGAAATATCCAAAGGAGTTTGGATCTCACTTCTTCTTTACATCAACCCCTAAAATTTAAGTATTTCAATAGTAGTTCACTAATTTAGGATCCTCCAGGAAATAAATAAAAAATTCTATTTAATTTCAATAGCAGCAATTTTATATAGAAATTAATAGAAAGCCGAATTAATCGGATTTTAGAGATTTTTTTATAATAATAAAAGTTCAAACGGAATTTTAGTATTTTTTGTTTGCTTGTTAATTTTTTCGTTTCGTTTAGGTAGTTTATATATTTACTGGAGTTGTAAGATAACAGTGAAATATCCAAAGGAGTTTGAATCTCACTTCTATTTTACAACAAATATCACAAATAGTTTTCTAGTCACTCCCTCTTTAACAACATTCCTTATTTCAATAGTGTTCAAGAATTTAGAATCCTCCAGTAAATAAATAACAATTCCTATTTAATTTCCATAGCAGCAATTTTAAATTAAAATTAATAGAAATCCGAATTAGGCGAACTTTAGCGATTTTTTACAACAATTTAACTTCACACGGAATTTTAGTATTTTTGTTTCTTTATTACACTCTCTCATTGTTAATTTTTTTCGTAGGTAGTTTCATTATTTAGTTGTTTCATCTGTGGGATTAAATTAAAAATTTGCATATTAATTTTTTTATATCATATATTTTTTATATATTATATATAAAAGTTGATCAGCGTCATTCGGACATTATAGAGGCTAGCTTAAATTTAGTTGACAATATAACCAAGGAATTCAGCTGTGCTCTCTGTCATATTTTTCAATAAAAAGTCTTCGAATATTTTTTCGTATTTGTCAGCTGATTATTTATTTACTAGAGTGATAATACATTATTTCATTATAATGGTCCTATGATCCCTATAGGAATATCAGGATTAAATAAATATATTTCCATTGAAGGCCACTAAAAGTAACTCACGATCGTCTAGCAAATAACTAAAAGAATTCTAGTTCTTTTTCACGTCGGAAATTTTAAATAGCTTGGAAAAAGGCCAAAGGCAATAAGTTTTGAATAATTTATATTCAATCGGAATGTTAATATTTTTGACCTCTTTATTAGTATCACTAATTCTTTATTTGTTCTTAGTAATTTCTTTATTAAGGCCACATTTTTTCACAAATTAAACATTAAAGAAACAAATAATGAGAATACTGAGTGAAAAGGGAAGAAGTGGAATATTTTGATTTAAATGAAAATTATAAAAATATTTACAAATTCCAAAAAAGAGACTTGTACTGGAAAGTCCACTTTTTCTTAAAAACTTTATTAAACTCCTTACTATCAAAGAGATGCTGAAATGTTTTGAGCAACAACAATATTCCAGTTCAATTCAAATTTCGAGTTCTTTCCCAAATCAGAAATATTTTCTTGTCTGCAACGGAAAATTTAGACTTATTTCTGGTTCATTCTCATTTATTTTATTTTTTTCTGAATTTATCTTATATCAAAGTAAATATTAATTCAGAATTTTGTTGGCAAAAATGTAAGATACTGACCCAAAAAATAAAACTCTCAATAAATTCGAATATAATGGAAATCAACTTTTCAAGTCCTGCTTTTCTTTTAAAAAACATTGAATTCACAATCAAAAAGAAACTTATAGAACTGTCCACAAATTCGGAAAAAATGGATATTGTCCTATTGTCAAATTTTTATAATTTCTGTTGCTATTTTGAAATGAATTCATAGTTCACTCTAAAGGAAAGTTTCCAGAGCTGAGTAATTTATGATATTTTAAATTTTATAATATTTTAAATAATTTCGTGTGAGACCAATCAAGAGACTAAAATAATTTTGATTCATAAAATTTCCTATTCGAGAGCTGAGCAATTTATGAGAGGTTTATCGAATTATAAATATTTGCAAAAATACTTTCGTCTGCCATTAACAGCCTTTTAACAGATTTTAAAAATGAAAATATAATTATTTTCAGGTTGATTGATCTGAGCAATTTATGAGAGATTTGTCAACTAAATTTTTTTTTACGAAATTTATTCCTTCGTATGTCATTGAAAGTCTGGAATGAAAATATATATTTTTTCGAAATCTTTAATTTCACGAACAATTTAAAGATGTGGTGAAGCAAAATCATGGATAAACTTCATTAAATTGAATTCATAGTTGAGCATACAATAATGTAGCTAAATCGAGAGCTGAGCAATTTGTGAAAATTGGAAGTAAATTTGTATGTGGCACACGTTGACATAAATATACAAAAATGTGTTTAATATCAAAACGTTTAATATCCGCTTTGATATCCACCACCATCTGGAGTTTTTCATTGTTTATGAAACTATTTTTAGAGCATACGAAAATCATATAAATACTTATTTTACAGGAAATGTATTAAATAAATATAATTATAGTATTCTGGTACGAAAAATTAACCGATATTTCTGTAGCAGAGCTCAATATGTGAAACTCTAAAACTCGAAACAAAACGAACAAAAATATTATGACCACAAAGGGTCGAATATCATATTTTTTATTAGCCAGAAACATATTTTTGGATGCATGATTTCATTGTTTTTTGTCACAGAATTTTAGCTAATCTTAAAATATCTTTCTACTAAATAATCGGAGTGAGAAAAGTTTGTCATTCTGTACAAAAAAATGATTTTTTCAAGAATAAAATATTTTTTTCTCAATTTTAAGCGTTTTTTCCCAAAGCTTCCAAAGCCATAGCTTCCACTGAAATTTACAACATTTTTACAGTTCACAACACAATAATAAAAGTATCTTCGATGAAAAAATATATTTTTTATTATTTAGCCACAAAACAAATTGTAATATTTTAAAAATTTTAATATAGTTTTCGAGTTCAATATTTCAGAAATTGTTAATTTATTCGACCGTTATTTAAACTATTATAATTTTTATAAATTAAAAAACGAGCTCGCTTGATAAAATGGTTGTAAACTATTCTAGTTATTTATTAGTGAATGCAACATACTCTTGCTCCTGAATTTGAATATTTATTAAGAGACAAAATATTCTAATACTTCTTGTTTTTTAAATATTTGTTTAGTCTCGACGTTCTGATTCTCCTCTTCATTTGCAACATGGAAATACTCTTGATATTGAATATATATTAAGATACTAAAATCATCTCGAGTAAAAGTTAGAATAAAAATGATTCTAAATCTTCTTGTTTCTTGAAATGTTTGTTTAATTCTGATTCTCTCATACTCCTCATTTTTTGTTTATGTATATTCCTTCTGGACTTGAATCCGTAACAAACAAACAAAAACGTAAACAAACCTATAAATAACTTCCCCAGCGTTTTTTCGTTAACATCTGTTTATTTTATAATTATTTGTGTTTTGTTTGTTAGTTCTATTTCTTGATTTCCGGGAGGTGTTCCTCCAGACAGATATGTATATCGAAAAACATAAATAAACAAATAGACAATCACTCGAATTCAACAATTCAAACTTGAACAAATTACAAGGCAATCAATTTCAAATTCAAAAACATTTTTGAATTCTTTAATATTTTAAAATTATTTTAAATTTTCTGGGCACAATAGCAAATAATTGACACAGTAAACAAATAGTCAATCGTCTATAACCGATATAAATCAGAACAGACGGCAATTAGATTTAATTTAATTTTAATTTTTTTCATTCCCTCTATTTTTCCATAATTATTGTCTTTGGCTTGAACATTAAATTTTTTGAAAATACTAACCAACCATAGCAAAACAATTAAAAAAGGTGAAATTATTTTATATTGAGTTTCAAAAAAACACAATTATGAAAACTAATTATGAATATGTTCAAGTATTTCCGCTTGCGGGCATTATTTTGTATTGAAGTGGTGGTAATTTTTGGAAACATGAAACCTCAAAACATGTATTTTTATCTAGTACAGGCATCTAAACCTGAAACACATTATATATTTTAATGAGTATTTTTGATAAGTATCCTTATTTTATGCATTTGTAGATTATGTGTATCATTCGTTGAATCGTTGGTAGAATCCGGATATGATATGTATCGTAGAATAGACAATAAAATAATACACAATTGTTGTTAGCAGTCATTAGTGGTTTTGATTTGAATTCACTGAAGTCTCATGAAATATTTTGTTACCTAAACAAAAAAGTGAAAAATTATGAACAATTCGAAAAAATAGATTTCCTCATAAAGTTTGACATTTGTGGAAAATGTTTGAATAAAACCTATAGAAATCTACGGAAGTTATATCATGTCATATGAAAGAAATCAAACTAAAGAGTGATTTTTTTGAGGTTAGGATTTTCATGCATTAGTATTTGACAGATCACGTGGGATTTCAGACATGGTGTCAAAGAGAAAGATGCTCAGTATGCTTTGACATTTCATCATGAATCGTTTTACAAACGAACAACGCTTGCAAATTATTGAATTTTATTATCAAAATGCGTGCTCTGTTAAGAAAGTTCATTGCGCGCTTCCATTTTATGGTCAGTTTAATCGACCCACTGAAGCGGCTATTCGGGCTATTGTGACTAAATTTCGCACCAAATTTACATTGTTAGACATTAAACCACCAACACGCTTACGTAGAGTGCGAACTGAAGAAAATATCGCAGCTGTATCGGCCAGTGTTAATGATGACCACCAATTTTCGATTCGTCGCCGTTCGCACCAATTGGGTCTCTGTTACTCAAAAACGTGGAAATGCCAAAATTGGACTAAGCGGATGGACCACCTAAGACGCAGCCGCGGTCAACATTTAAATGAAATTATCTTCAAAAAGTAAATGTCATGGACCAATCTAACGTTTCAAATAAAGAACCGATGAGATTTTGCAAATTTTATGCGTTTTTTTTTAAAAAAAGTTATAAAGCTCTTAAAAAATCACCCTATACAAACCGGGACGAATAATTAAAATTGTTTTTTTATTAACATTTTTAGAAAGAACATCTGAAATTGAATTTTTGTTTTTGGAATAAATGTTAACAATTTAATATATAAAATTAAATTGTATTAATTTTTTCTGCCTGTGATGCCGAAATATAGCGCATAAATATTCATTTGAATGAGATATGATTCAGCTCTTGTATCTAGCTAAGGAAAATTAAAATATTCCTACAATTGTAATTGGCCTCAACTTATATCAAATTTAACATTAAGGAAACAAATAATGAGAATACTGAGTGAAATAGGAAAAAGTGGAATATTTTGATCTACAAATTCCAAAAAAGAGAATTGTACTTGAAAGAGCAGTTTTTCTTAAAAACTTTATTAAACTCCTTACTATCAAATATATGCAAAAATGTTTTGAGCAACAACAATGTTCCAGTTCAATTCAAATTTCGAGTTCTTTCCCAAATCAGAAATATGTTCTTGTCTGCAACGGAAAGGTTAGACTTTTTTCTTGTTCATTCTCATTTATTTTTTATATTTTTTTTTCTGAATTTATCTTATATCAAAGTAAATATTAATTTTTTCTACCTGTGATGCCGAAATATAGCACATAAATATTCATTTGCATGAGAGATGATTCAGCTCTTGTACCTGGCTAAGGAAAATGAAAATATTCCTACAATTGTAAGACTTTTTAGTTCAATTTACATTCTAAATTTTATTTCAGAACTTTATAAGGGGAACATTTTTAATGGAAAAATTTCCAATTAAACACCTTGCGAAGAATTTTGTATTAGAAGAAATAAGTATTTGCGTGAATAAAAACTCAATTTACGGCTTGAAAAAATTAATAATACTTGCAACTAAAGGGTGATTTTTTAAGAGCTTGATAACTTTTTTTTTAAAAAAAACGCATAAAATTTGCAAAATCTCATCGGTTCTTTATTTGAAACGTTAGATTGGTCCATGACATTTACTTTCTGAAGATAATTTCATTTAAATGTTGACCGCGGCTGCGTCTTAGGTGGTCCATCCGCTTAGTCCAATTTTGGCATTTCCACGTTTTTGAGTAACAGAGACCCAATTGGTGCGAACGGCGACGAATCGAAAATTGGTGGTCATCATTAACACTGGCCGATACAGCTGCGATATTTTCTTCAGTTCGCACTCTACGTAAGCGTGTTGGTGGTTTAATGTCCAACAATGTAAATTTGGTGCGAAATTTAGTCACAATAGCCCGAATAGCCGCTTCAGTGGGTCGATTAAACTGACCATAAAATGGAAGCGCGCAATGAACTTTCTTAACAGAGCACGCATTTTGATAATAAAATTCAATAATTTGCAAGCGTTGTTCGTTTGTAAGACGATTCATGATGAAATGTCAAAGCATACTGAGCATCTTTCTCTTTGACACCATGTCTGAAATCCCACGTGATCTGTCAAATACTAATGCATGAAAATCCTAACCTCAAAAAAATCACTCTTTATAACAAAAACTAAATAAAGAGCCTAAATCACAACACTATAAAAATTTATTTGGAAATATTATTTCCGAAATGTAAATATTTGTATAAGCCAGCAAAGCTATTAGAAAATAAAACCAAATATTTTCTTAACTAAATTGTAAAGGTCTTTTGAGCTAACCTTTAAAAGTTGAAATCAAATTTGAAGATGGTAGATGGAAGAGATTTTCCTCAACATTTGGTTCCTTAGGTCAAGGAGACATTTTTTGGCCTGGAGTTTCTATTATTTTTGTACACATATGCAAAAGATATACAAATATTGATTTGGCAAATTACTTCCTCTAAGAATCATGATGAATAACAAATGTATTTTTACGCACCAATGTAGGATACTCATTAATTTGAAGAGCCTCTCGATTCTTCCTCAATAATAATTAATCGGCACAGCAATAAATATAATTATTAGCACCGTAAAGTCAGTCAGAATTATATTTAGATTCCAGCAGAAAAATCTATTGCATTGAAGAATTTTTGGTACTGATTTTTGTTCAAAATCCTTTTTTGTTGAATTTTTTTCTATACTTTGCTATTTTGAAACTTTGTGTAAAAATGGGGAAAATAAAAATTCTCCCAATATGCAACTTGGGAAAAAATTGCTGGAAACACATCCATTTGCTTACTTGAAAACATGTTAAGTGTACAAGTAAGGGTTTTTATATTTGGTTACAATTATTTTTGTACACAATTTTTTCCAGTCAAACATATTGCAGCATTTTTTTCTCTGAATTACATTGCATTTGGTACAGACTCAAGTCATTATTTATTACAAGCAATGTTTTCCAAACATTAATTACTTACATGGTAACATATTTGCTGTTCACGTTCGAATTTTTAATTTTGTACACAATTGTTTTAATAGTCTTATTTCTTGAGTCTGTACCAGAAATATATTTTTTATCTCCATGTGGAAAAATTTAAGCAAAACAACAATAGCCAACAATAAACTTTCGTTATACTTTAAAATTTCACAAGAGTGGAGAAATTGACATTAATTTCCTTTATTTTAATGTAATTAAGATGTATGATTTAAATACATTAAGGCAGTTTTTCTTTAAGACTGGATAACTAAGCAGCGATAACATAAACCCAAATAAAAAGTTAAAATTTCACTCAAAATATATTTTTTTAAATTGTCGCCAACAGCAATATCAACGTATGTGTGTGAAAACAAGTTTTGAAAAAATAATTTTATGTTAAAAATTTTGGACTTAGCCTGGTAAGTGAAATTTATGGTTATCGGCTAAAGCCAAAAAAGTCAACACAAAATATTTGATTTTTGAAACTATTTTTTGATACAAATATTTACAATGTAGTTGGCAACAATGTGAAAAAATATTTTTTTTATTTTGAATACAAAATTTACTATTTTTAAAGTTTTTGTTATCGCAGAAAAACAGCGAAAAAAAAACGGGGAAAAACAGCCCTATTATTTCAGTTTGTCGCATGATACGGATGGGCATTAAGAATGATGAACAATACTCAACGTTGAATATTGAACAAAAATATTAGGGATGTTTTCAAGAGTAATTGTCACTTTGTCGTTTGTATTAAAACAATTACTGATTTTTTTTCATTGTTTCAATTTTTGGATTTTGCCTCAATAATCATAAATTCCTCTTGATAGTTGTCCGAAAATATTAACATAAAATATTTATTTTTTTTTTTTCAAAATTGGTCTTGAATCACACATTGATATTCATGTTGGCGATAATGTGACAATATTTCTATTAAGTTTTTTTCATCAAAAAAATAGAATATAGATGCAAAATGGTCTTGAGCCAGGACAATATCCCAGTTTAAATCAAACATCCGAAGAAAAAAACTTTTAAAAATATTTCTTCTAACGATGTTGATCTTGAAAATTTGTAACACTGTGTGATGATAAAGCAACATCTCTATTCAGAAAAGTAGCTCGACAATATTCATCTGGAACTCATCAACATTTTTACTCCCTTCGCTTTACTTTTGAAAATGGCCTCCAGTTTTTCAAATCCTTAGAATTTATATCAGATGTTTGTGCATTATTTTTTCCTCCAACTTTAACTGGTCTTGTCACTTTAATTTAATTTTTGTGGTTTATTTTTTTTTTGTTTAACTTACTTTTTCCAGAGAACAAACTTTTGTTTTCATGTTGTTGTGGTGGTGGTTGACGTTGAAATTTGGGTCTTTAATTTTGAAAGATTTTGAATTTTTATTTATTTTAATGCACTACGGTATTGTTGTTAGTATTTTAACAATAGATTTGATTTAGGAATTTTCGTTACGTTGCACAAACAGTTGTCTCAATTTTTATAAAAAAAAACTTTTGGCTTGGAAAATTATTTGTCTTTCACTTTGTTGGTGTATTGGAAAATTCATATATTTAATATGCCACACTTTAATTGCACTTTTGTTGAAAAATTTTCTTTCAATTTTCTTTAACACAATTATTTCACTTTGTCGAGTTTTCAAATTTTCAATTTTTTGATTTGTTTATATTTTTTTAGTGGAATTTATTTCTTTGGAAAATCTCTCTTTTTAATTTTTATTTTCGTTTCAATTTATTTTGTTGCACTTCAGTTATTTATTTTATGCTTTGTGTTTGTTTTTAAATTTATCGTAATTTATTCTCTGCGAAATAAAGACACTTTTTCTATTTATTTGTTTATAAAACGGCTTAGCTGTATTCTGAATTGTTTCACTGTTTATTGGATATTTTACGGTTCGTCGTCTGTTATTTTCTTCTTTTTTTGTTTCAAATTTATCCTTAACACTCGTGCACAGCAGTAATGCTCCAGTGTCCTGCGGTTTAGACTTAGCAATAAGAACTGTTCGTTGATTTTTTGTTGTTTCAACTTTTTGAATGTTTATTTCCAAAAATAGAAGAGAATCTTTCAGTAAGCTACTTCTGGCAATGTTTTCACCATGCCATACCCTCTCGTCACAAGGGGGAGAGTTGTTACAAATGCTCAAAATAAAACGACGACAACAACATAATACTGCGCGAGCGGGGGAGTACAAACAAGGGGGTTGTTATTTCGGTCGGACGGTCGGTCGGTCGCTCGCTCGCTTGTTGTAAACAAAGATCAAGTGGTATATGAATGTATTGGAAGGCAAAAAATCCCCTTGTTCTTGTTGTTGTAAACACAAAGGCACCGAAAAACAAATCTCGATGTTGTTGTAGTAATAGTAGATTTTTAACACACTGCACTTCTGCTTGTTCTTCTTCGGTTGGTAGTAGTCGTGTTGTTGTTGGAGGTGCTGTGCATTTGGTTGGGAGACGTAAAGTGAACTGAATGAAGTTGGCGGACGTGGACGACGTTAGCTCGCTCGTTCGCTCGGCATGTGTGGAGTAGATCTGTTAGACATTTAATCGACACGGGATTAGTTAAAAGGGACACTTTTACTGCCGCACACTCTCACTCGTACGTACGAACGAACGAACACATTCGTTCGGTCGGCTTACACACAGCCAACCAACCACCCAACACGAAACAGCTCAAATACTTACTCATACTCTTTGTGTGGTAAGGGGGAGAGCGAGCACACAACATTGTAGGGTTTAGTGAGTGAGTGAGTGAGTGTGTGTGTGTGTTTGAGTGCAGTAAGTTTGTTTAATTCCTCTCTTTATGCGTCTACAATTTAAATTGAGAATTATGGCTGTGTTGTGCTGTGTATATGAGTGTGTGTTGTTGTGGATGACCCGAAAATAAGCAAGCACATGCACACTCAGGCAAACAGACAACCACCAGGAGAGTCAGTCACAGTCGTTGAGGGAGATAGATGGAGAGACACAACGTCCGACACGACAGTCAGACGAATTGGCCGCATAAATGAACGGCCGTTTGTCTCAAGTAGATTTCCCCTCATCATGGAAGGGCAGGGGAGTGAAAGAGAGGCGGCCAACAGCATTACCACCACCTTGAGCAGCAGCAGTAACCACCACCACCGCCCGCTCTCTTCGTGGAGAGATATTTAATAGCAAATAACCCACAACAAAACGGAGTGATAAGGATTTAATGTCTTGGCTGCCCTTTGCATGACTCACACTCGCGCGCACACACACTGTTGATGAGTCGTGAGTTGTGTGTCGTGCTCGGGGTGAGTGTGGAGAGTGCAGCACTTGTAATTGAGTGTGTTGTGAGCACGAGAACAGGGGGGTTGTTTATCACAGGTCTCTTGCTGTTGGTGTTGTTGATGGTGGTTGTTGTTTGTGTTTAATACTTTTAGTCTTTTGTGTATGTTTTTTTTTTTGACTCGCTTTGTTTTTATTTTCATGTCAAACCGAACGTGTGCTTAAATTGTTTGGTTTTGTCATTTGCCAGGATTTCGCTCTCACTTCCAGTCTCCCCTTACCCCTCTCCACAGCACAGCACACACACACAATTTTCGCCGCCCTCACAACATTACTCGCGCTGAGTTCATGGAGAGTGTGGCTCGGTGTGTAAGTGTAAGTGTGTGTGCGTTTGATGGAGAGCTGTTTTTAATGCCGAACGCCTGCAGTTAGGCTTTAAAATAATATAACAAATATAAATTGTGTTGAACAAGAACAAGAGCAAAAAGTGGCGGAAAAAAGTACTCGCCATCACAATATAAACTTAATGTCCATAAAATATGCGTCCAGCTCTAACTGCAGGAGGCAGGTTTCCAGCGGTGGTGGTGGGTGGTTGGGTGGCTGTTGCCATATTTCAATACAACACTAGCCACACAGAGTGTACAGTGAAACCTTTTAGCATAGAGGACACGCAATGGAAGATGGGAAAATTCTCATCATCAAATATAGGAAATATTCTGTTGTGATTGTATTACTTGTAACTAGAAATTAAGATATATTTTTGTAAGAATAATACTGGCCCAGAGATCATTCCCCACGAAGCACAGTGGAACATGCTGATAAAAATTTTTATATTTATATAGCATTGGTAGGAGTTAGAGAATTGTTAAGTTTTTCCTTTAGATATTTTAAAACAATAAAAAATTACTCATTTTATCTTCCAAAGCATACGAAGTAAGGGGAATAGGGTAGAATGAACCCGCGCAACGCCGGGTACAAAATACTAGTTCCTTATATTTAAGTTTAAATCGAGATTGGTTTGGGTTAAATGCATATTTGGGTGTCTTTTCCGAAAATTTTCTAATTTCATTAAATAAAGGGTGATTTTTTAAGAGCTTGATAACTTTTTTAAAAAAAAAAACGCATAAAATTTGCAAAATCTCATCGGTTCTTTATTTGAAACGTTAGATTGGTCCATGACATTTACTTTTTGAAGATAATTTCATTTAAATGTTGACCGCGGCTGCGTCTTAGGTGGTCCATCCGCTTAGTCCAATTTTGGCATTTCCACGTTTTTGAGTAACAGAGACCCAATTGGTGCGAACGGCGACGAATCGAAAATTGGTGGTCATCATTAACACTGGCCGATACAGCTGCGATATTTTCTTCAGTTCGCACTCTACGTAAGCGTGTTGGTGGTTTAATGTCCAACAATGTAAATTTGGTGCGAAATTTAGTCACAATAGCCCGAATAGCCGCTTCAGTGGGTCGATTAAACTGACCATAAAATGGAAGCGCGCAATGAACTTTCTTAACAGAGCACGCATTTTGATAATAAAATTCAATAATTTGCAAGCGTTGTTCGTTTGTAAGACGATTCATGATGAAATGTCAAAGCATACTGAGCATCTTTCTCTTCGACACCATGTCTGAAATCCCACGTGATCTGTCAAATACTAATGCATGAAAATCCTAACCTCAAAAAAATCACTCTTTATTAGCAATTGAATCGATTTAATGATACCAGGCCGTTTGTCCGCCCGTCTGCAATTAAAGTACTGGTTTCAATTGCTGATTAATTGAAGTGCAATTTGGCAGGAGTATTTTTTCACCCAGGGACAGGCACGATTGAATATCGAGAAAATCGGTTCTGATTTAGATATAGTCCCAGAACAACTGATAAAATTAAATATAATTTATTACCACTCTCATATTACGTCGGATCTTTATCAAATTGTACATGTCATATTAAATTTAACTGTGAAGAGGACCATGTTTTGATATAGCCCCTATTTGTCCTTCCGATTTAGACAATTACCTTTGTAGAATCCATATTTGTCATCTAATATTGATAAAATTTTTCAGATCGTGCTACATTTAATCTCGGAACACATCATTTCAATGTGAACCATATGTGTTCAGTTTTTCATATAGTTCCCGTACAAATTTCCTTCTATTTAGCTTTATTAACGGTGTAGAACCCACATTCTTCATCGAATCTTGATAAAAACTTCCAAATCATGTTAGATTTATCATGTTAGCACTTACCAACAATGTGAACCATATCGGTCAAGGTTTTCGTATAGGCCCCATACAATTGACCCTACAATTCTCTGTATTACTGGTCTAGAACACACATTTTATATTTGATCTTGTTCAAATTTTTCAAATCATGTTATATTTTACCTATGAACACCTACCATAAATGTGAACCATATCGGTCTAGGTTTTCATATAGGCCCCATATAAATATCCCTCCATATTTCTTTAGTAGCGCTCTACAACCCACAATTATAATCGGATCTTGATCAAATTCTCCAGATTGTGTTATATTTTACCTCGGAACACATCATTTCAATGTGTACCATATGTTTTCAAGTTTTCATATAGTTCCCATACAAATGTCTCTCTATTTTGCTTTGTTAACTGTGTAGTGGCCACATTCTTCATTGGCTCTTGATCAAAATTTTCAAATCAAGTTACATTTAACCTCGGAACACCTACCATAAATGTGAACCATATCGGTCAAGGCTTTCGTATAGGCCCCATACAAATGTCCCTACAATTCTCTGTATTAATGGTCTAGAACACACATTTTACATTGGATCTTGCTCAAATTTTTCAAATCATGTTATATTTTACCTCTGAACACCTACCATAAATGTGAACCATATCGGTCCAGGTTTTCATATAGGCCCCATATAAATATCCCTCCATATTTCTTTAGTAGAGCTCTAGAACCCACAATTATTATCGAATCTTGATCAAATTCTCCAGATTGTGTTATATTTTACCTCGGAACACATCATTTCAATGTGAACCATATGTTTTGAAGTTTTCATATAGTTTCCATACAAATGTGTCTCTATCTTGCTTTGTTAACTTTGTAGTGGCTACATTCTTCATTGGCTCTTGATCAAAATTTTCAAATCAAGTTACATTTAACCTCGGAACACCTACCATAAATGTGAACCATATCGGTCAAGGCTTTCGTATAGGCCCCATACAAATGTCCCTACAATTCTCTGTATTAATGGTCTAGAACACACATTTTACATTGGATCTTGATCAAATTTTTCAAATCATGTTATATGTTACCTCTAAACACCTACCATAAATGTGAACCATATCGGTCCAGGTTTTCATATAGGTCCCATATAAATATCCCTCCATATTTCTTTAGTAGCGCTCTAGAACCCACAATAATTATCGGATCTTGATCAAATTCTCCAGATTGTGTTATATTTTACCTCGGAACACATCATTTCAAACTGAACCATATGTTTTCAAGTTTTCATATAGTTCCCATACAAATGTGTGTCTATCTTGCTTTGTTAACTGTGTAGTGGCTACATTCTTCATTGGCTCTTGATCAAAATTTTCAAATCAAGTTACATTTAACCTCGGAACACCTACCATAAATGTGAACCATATAGGTCAAGGTTTTCATATAGGTCCCATACAAATTTCCCTACAATTCTCTTCATTAATGGTCTAGGACTCTCATTTTGTTTGCATCAGATCTTGATCAATTTTTCAATTGCACATCATGTTATATTTCACCTAGGAATACATACTGTGTTTGTGAACTATACGGGACCAATTTGTTATATAGTCCCCACACAAATATCCCTCTTTTTTTTAGTAACTGTCTAGAAGCCACATTTTTCATCGGATCTTAACAAATTTTTCCAGATCATGTAATATTTCACCTCGGAACACATACTATTAATGTGAACCATATCGGTCCAGATTTTATTAACGGTTTAAAAACCACATTTTTCATCAGATCTTGATAAAATTTTCCAGATCATGTTATTTTTAACCTCGGAACACTTACTTTTAATGTGAACCATATCGGTCCAGGTTTTCGTATAGTCCCCATGCAAATATACTTAAATTGTTCGTTAGTAACGCTCTAGATCCCACAATTTTCAACGGATCTTGATCAAATTTTCCAAATTGTGTTATATAATACCTCGGATCACCTAGTGTCCATGTTTTCATATTGTCACCATGTAGTTTCCTTCCAATGTCCTTCCAATTATTATTAAATTTTCAATAGACTTTACTGTATGGACTACTTTAGCAATGCCCCTTCAAAGTTCTATGCTGACATTTTTTAATTTTAATTATATTCTCAATAGCCTTTACTTTGGCTCCACTAATCAGAGGTCTCACTGTATTGTATTGTACTTGGTCCTCGCTGAGTGTGAGCAAACTGCGTTTGTTGTTTTATTTTTGTCGAGCTCTGTTAGGATTACCGCTGATTGAAATTGTAAATGAAAATTTATTTTTACAACGTGTTTTCATTTTTGTTGCTTTCCATTTGAGCTCTCTATGTATGTTCGACTGTGTTGGCCCAGGAGGGGGTGTCGCGGCCAAGGGATGCCTGATTTCTGATGTTGTTGCCGGATTTAATACCCTGCCGGCCAGTGATGGCATGAATTCATATGAATGTTGTTTTGTGTACGACAACATCAGTAACATCATGTTGTTGTCAACACTATGGTAGTCCGTAGTCCGTCCATACTCAGTCAAACACAAACACATGCACAGAAACAGAAACTGTGACATTGTATGCGTTGGAAATCCCCAACTAATGTTCCCCAGTGTGTGTTTGTGTGAGCGCTGTGCGTTAAGCCCTGCTCACAGTGTGGATGTGGATGCTGTTGCTGTCACCAAATCCTGGTGACATTGCTTGGCTGTTCAAGTGTTGTTGCTGTTGCTCTTGTCATCATCATCACCAACGCCAACATGGTGGCGCCATCGCCGCCGTTGTTATTCTTGGCGCAGCTGCTGCTGCTGCTGCCGTTGTTGTGGCGTGTATTAAAAATTAATTGAGTTACTGACATTTTATTTTAGTATAATTAAATTAAGCATGGATTAGCATTTGATTTTAATTTAGCTGTTTTGTTAAACGCATTTATTCCACCAACAATCACAAATATTTACATACTCCATGTCGACGTGTATCTGGTCCCTCTAAAGGACCAGTGTCCGGCCAAAAGCCTGCCGAGCGGCCACGGCCTTAATCGCTCCCCCACCACCACCACCACCACATGGTCCATTCGCCATAATGCATCTCCCTCTAAGGACCTTGGTTGTTTTTTTTGCTGTTTTGTTTTTATTGCTCATTATTTTCCCAAACCAGTGTGAGACTCTGGCACAGACTCGTACATACCATATAAATGTATGTACAGCGAGTCGAGTGGATTATATAAACCCAGGTGATGCTTATGTTATTTATTATCCTGATCGTATAATGCATTAATATATGGCGCTCACACACACGCGCGCGCATTTGTAAAAAGTGCATTTTTACTGTTTATAATTTTTTTCCATTTATGTGAATATAAATAAGTATGTGTATGTGTGTGCGTCCATGGATATTATTGTCTTACTCATACATACATACGTGAGTACAATTATTTTCAATATAAATTAATGTTATAGGATTAACATAAAAAATTACGTTAATTATGGTAGTTAATATAGCGGGAGGGGGTGGCGAGGGAAATGGAAAATAAATAAAAACAATAAAGCCGGGACAGAGCTTAAATACCTGCGAAAATGACCAACAAATGCACTCCATAAAGAGACAATTGTGCCCTAAAAGTAATGACTGTATTAAAGTCTCTATAATATGGTCTAGAATGATTTGATATTCGGAGAGCTTTAAAATAAATTTAGTGCATTATTGTGCGATCCGAACTTCATGGTATGCTTCTCTATAGAATTTCCATAGAAAAGCAATGAAGCAAATGCTCGCCAAATATAATTATGGGTATAATCACTGACAGACTTTTGGAATGTACCAAAAAATCAATAAATTATATGAATAACAGGCTGGTTTTAGAATTATATATTTATACCTCAAATTGATTATTCACTTAAATTGACATAGAAGTAGAAAAAAACTTATGATTGTTTCTGTGTTTTTAATGCAATGCATTCTAATTCCAGATATTTCGATCAAGTTTCATGTGAAGGTTATTTTTGTTTGGTAATGTAAAGCAGAAGATAATGTTGACTTCAAAGCAGCCTCTGATAATATATCAGTCTTCTTCTATGAACTGTGTAGATATTGAGCAATCGGACACTCTTGATGTTCTGGGCATGAAGATACATTGTGATGTTCGTTGGACAAATCATGTATGTGCCTTGGCTTTTTAAAGCGATGTAAGAATTTCTTCACACCCTCGATCTTCTCAGTATCTACATTACGTACATCAGACCTAAGATGGAATACAACTCCCATATATGGTCGGGTGCTCCAGCTTCATCACTGGAGCTACTTGACCGTGTTCAGAGGAGGGCGATGATGCTGATAGGTGACAGCTGGATATCCAATTTTGTTGTCTCCCTTGAACATCGTCGTAATGTGGGATGTGTGTCGCTGTTTTATCGATACATGTATGGTGTTTGTTCCTCGGATATTCGTGATCTCATACCGGACGTGAGGACGTTCGGTAGAGATACGCGACTTTCAAGGAACTCACACCGCACCGCACTACATATTACAGAATGAATTCGTTCTTTGCTCGCGCAACTCTCATATGGAATCGACTTCCGACAAATATCTTTCCCTCCAATTATGATATCCTGAGATTCAAAACAGATACCAACAAATACTTCTCCATTTTTCCTCCTCCCTAACACTTATCTTCCTTTAGCCAACGCAATGCACTGCATTTATAGAGGAGTGTTGGTTTAGTGATTAAGAACCTTTGGAACAGGACAAAATCACAAATATTGGTTTTCGGAAAAGGCGGAAAAGTTTCTCGAAGTGAAAAGTGGTACTATATGTATAATGAGGAAGGCTTAATTTTAACATCCATCCTTGCATTCACATACATATGAGTCATTCCATGTCAAGCGGTACGATTTTTGACCTCGATAGCTGCGATTGTTTGAAAAGTTTGTTTATGTATTCTTCTCATGAAAATATTCTATACGTATTTTTGGAAAAAATTAGAATTCTTTTAACGGGTTATAACCAATTTAACAGTGAAAAAAATAAGATTTTTTCTAAAGATTGTGTTCATTCAATCACCAGTAACTCCTGAAACACTTGACCGATTTGAATGTGCTATTCCTTGAAATTTTTTTTGGTTAAAGCCTGGTTAGATTTTTTAAAGTTTTTACAATTTTATTTTGATTTTCGAAATGATAACTTTAATACATTTTGTTGAAATTTAAAATCAATCTCTTTTTAAGCGACTGTGTGAGTTTGGAAGTGGTAAAATGATGGGTTCTATTTTTTACGATTTTTTTTACATTTTTTGTAAATTCAACCAGAATTTCGGTGAAAAAACATCAACATAATAATTTGTTTCATTAGTTTATAAACACAAGGAATAAAAACAATGAAAAATCCAAGAAAAAATAGGTAGAGCAATCCAAGCTAATTGATCTCAAACATAGGGTTGTTTATATTTCGAAGACGTAGACAAGCTGGAAATATACTTCCATAAGAAGATTCTCAGATAACCGAATTTTTGAAGCAAACTTGAAATACAAGATTTTCCAACAACAGGTGTTATTTTGAATCACTTTTGAAGCTTTTATTCTTTGTCATTTGACGAGTAGAAACTACGCCATTACTCAAAATGGAACGATACACGCTACAACAACGCATTGAAATTATTAAAATTCACTACAAAAATGGTGAAAATCACAGTTTTTAAAGCGTTTTTTGGTCGTCGTGTAGAACCTTGTCGGACCGCAATACAGAAATTGGTGGAAAAATTCGAGCTGTTGGGGCAAGCTGATATGATGAATAAATCGCGTGCACCTCGCTCAAGAACAACTGAGAATATTGCTGCTGTAGTCCAAAGTGTTGAAGAAAACCAAGGTTTGTCCATTCCTCGTCGTTCTTTGGAATTGGGCATTCCACAAACTTCTTTTCACCGTATTTTGCATAAAGACTTGGGTCTTAAGTCTTATAAAGTTCAGTTAATACAAGAACTCAAGCCGGCCGATCATCAACAACGTCGTGTCTTTGCTGATTGGGTCCTTGAGATGAATGAAAATGATCCAGAATTTCATCGAAAAATCAACTTGACTGATGATGCCCAAGCAAAATCGACGCATATGGGGCTCGGAAAACCCAAGAGTTATTTTTGAGAAGCCTCTCCATCCTTATCGTGTGACTGTTTGGTACGGTTTATGGTCCGGCGGGGTCATTGGACCTTACTTTTTCGAAAATGAGGTTGGATCGACAGTTACGGTGAATGGATTGCGCTATCGAGAGATGATTAATGATTTTTTATGGTCGGAGTTGGATGGCATTGATCTGGACAACGTTTACTTTCAAAAAGACGGCGCTACGTGCCACCCAAGCAACGAAACCATTGCACTTTTACGGGAAAAGTTTCCGGGCCGTGTTATCTCTCGAAGATGCGATCACAATTGGCCACCGATATCTTGTGATTTAACACCTTGCAACTTCTTCCTTTGGGCCACGTGAAAGATAAGGTCTACGCCAACAGCCCATCGTCGATTCAAGACCTCAAAGATAGAATTCGTGAGGCTATCGAGGACATAGGGCAGCCACTTTGTGATTTGGTTATGGAAAATTTCATGAAAAGTTGATGGTCCTGTAAGCATGGTCGTGGTGGCCATTTGGCTGAGGCTGTTTTTCATTATTAACGACATAACTTCCTCTTCATTATGAAATAAACATCCGATCATATATCTCAAAAAATAGAATTTTTCTTTGAATTGACATGACAATAGGTGCCTACGAAAAATATTTAAGAATATATTTAATATTTAACTTCTAAGACAGCCAGGCCAGAAGGATATCAACAATCAAATAAAAAATGAAAGGTAACTTGGTTAGGACACATTCTATGAAAGCTGTACAATGAAATATGTCATGTTGCATTGGAATGTAATCCGCAGGGCAGCAGAAGGCGTGGTAGACCAAAATATATTGGACAAGAATAATACTCAACGATATTGGAAAATCTTTTAACGAACTACGATATATTGCAAGACAACAATGCCGATTCTTTGTAAATAATCTATGTTCCTGATGGAATGTGATAACACCGTGCGACAGTATTTTTGGAGGTGAACAAGACTATATATACGTGGAATTAGACGTCGTATATAGGAGAACTCCGTACTCAGTTTTCCATTTGGTGATATTTTCTCCTGCTAATAGGAATTTTAATTTCCTAAGGATAAAGATGTTTAATAATTTATTTTCGTACTTTTCCGAGTCATATAAATCCGGTATGGCTATCAAACGAAAGATAAGAATATCTGTTACAAATACTTCAAAGTTCATGCATATTTCTTCTGTTCATCAGTATAGGTTTAGCATCAACAACCATTTCCACTCCTTAAAAATAAAAATAAATATACTATAACTTTTTAAGGGGAAAAATTTGAAATAGTTGTGATTGCTAAACTAATGCAGATAGTTACATGTGATTTGAAGTATTTTTAACGGATAATCTTCTCTTTCACTTGATTCCCATATCGCCTTTAAATGGCTTGCAAAAGTGTGAAAAAAAATATTAAAACTTCTATATCCTTTGAAAATTAAAAGACCTTTAAAAAGAGACATTTACATTCTTATGATGATTCAGCATAGGAAACTTATTGATCCTTACATTTTTGGTATAGGATGTGTTCAGCAATATTACTTAAAACACTACAAGGAACACTTCAAAAGTCCCGCTCCTCAAGATAAGGGCCTTTTTGGACCCTTTTGTGCAAAAGGGTAAACACATCCATAAATAAGGGTTTTGAACGGCTCAAAATGTCCTACAAAAATATTTTCCATAAAATTCTACAATAAGTCCATGAATATACCAATATTCAAAACTGAACTTAAATGGCAGAAATAAATCAAAACTAAAATCAATTTTAGATCTAATTTCGTACTTTTTCCGGATTCCACCAACTTTTTTATATCAGCATCCGTTGTCAGATCCTTTTTATGTTCCAAAATTAATCAAAATTGAAACAGACATTATAATTTGAATATCATATCCTCTCAAAACCATCAACTTAAAATAATACAGCTTTATTTGTTTAGCTTTAAGTTTATTTAAAATCGCCAGCAGAAAAGTACCTTTGACAAATTTCTCCCTATACAAGGATATACAAAAATTACTCATATCATACAAAGCTAGCAAAAATCTAAAAAATACATATGTATTCATCCAATAATGGTATAGTCGATTTTTTGAATATCTAATAAAAAATATTTTTAGGGCTTTCTTGATATATGAACACAATTTCAACGGGATGGAAACAAAAAAATATTTTGCCAGGAATTTTACCAGAATTCCTTGGAGAAGTTTTCCCTTATAATTGCATACCATTGTCCTAACTATGTTGAAAAATAACTTCATTATGACTCAAATATTAAGGTATGTGGATGTGGAGTAAATTTAATAAATTCACCCAGAAAAAATGGGGGTGGATCAAGGGTAAGACAGCACAAGAGACAAAAGTGTTTAAACACGTGACGTTAAAGCGGCCTAAACGTGATGAACAAGGGGAGGAAGCACTTTTTTGATTTACAACAATGTAGATTTGGAGTTGTTGTTGCTCAATACAGTAGTACAAAGGGAAGAAAATTGAAGCACAATCGAGTAATTATCGAGTAATTAGGACATGTAGAAAAATCCTCCCTAAAAGTATGCAAAGAATTTCTTAACAAGATAAATTGATTAGATCCTTGATTTGGAGCAGGTATAGGCTTGATTAAAAAAAATCCAAACTCTAACTACATTCAAACTAAAGAGCCGCAATGAATAATAATATCAGCTGAAACCCCAAATGTATGCAAAGTTTTTATTTTCGAATATTAAACTCTTCCTAAAGAAGCCATAATTCTATATTTATTCTCTCAGTAATATGAAAGATTCCTGTTGAAGATATTAGAAAATCGCCACAATCACTCACTCAATCCCTATCATTTGGAAACATACATCATCTACATTAGGTGTCCTTGTCATTGTTCTCTCAGCATATTTCAAGGGACCGAAATTTCGGACGAAATTGTTATGCTACCCGACTACCCTTTAAGCATATCTGAGATTAATTCATATTTCCATTTTAAGTTTTAATATATTCCTTTTAATTATTCCCTTAATTTCTATAAACCCAAATAAGTTCTCTACGTATTTTTATTTTTTGCAAATTGCACGCCTTAAGGTATACTTAACATTCATTTCGCCTAATGGTTATGCTACACAATTATGATGCATGTATCTGTGTGTGTGTGCGAGATTGGTTGTGGCGTTTCTCGTGTTTTTTGTGCGCTTTATTTTCAGCCATAATTTAAACATTTCCGTTTTATATGGTGCTGTTGTGTTATTGTTCGTTTTAGAATTTGAATAATTTAACATATATTTTACGCTTCGAAAAAAAAGTATGTTTTCGTTGAGTAGCGAGTTTGTTTTTTGTGCCGTTGTTTGTACTTGCAACATTTACATTTTATTTTGACAGCTGTCAGCTGTAATGTAAACAATTCAACGAAATAGCGTGGAAAAAAACGAAAAAAATATGGAGTGTAAGTGATCGTTTTGGAAAATGGCATAATATGGCAACGAATAGCCTCGCGGGCATAGTGGAACACGAAATTGTAGCCTACTTTTGCGGGTGGCAGGAAGTTAGTCAGTGAGTGAGTATGTGAAATCCACGGCCTATCAACAGGCGCTGACGCAGAATATTTTTATTTGTTCTTATTAGAAAAATGATACATGCCCATAGAGCGCGGTGTCATCTTCGCGACGCAATTTAGGTAATGTTTTGGAAAGCAACAGAATAAATGAGATATGCGAAACGATGAGTAATTGCTTGCCAACATTTTTATGTTGCCTGTATATCAGGGCTTTTGGAGAAATGTTGTTAAGAAAATTGAGCCATTTGCGTAGGTACATTTTAGGGATTTTCTTCAGAGTTTGAGAATCGGCGGAAAAAATATGAGAAGTACAGTAGGAAATAGGAAATAAGTTGTAACGAATTTTTTTGGAGTAATGTTTTATTATTTTTTTTTATATTTATTATTTTATGTTTTTGGATAGTATTTATTGAATTTTCTTTAGGTAAATCGGAAATAGTAATTTCGAAAAGGAATGTGCTTGTCAAATTGCCCTATTTTAGCTGAACTAACTTCGTATGTGTAATTTTTAACATTTTCTACCCGGTTTCGAACAAAAATTACAACCGCAGTGCCATTTTGCACCTCTTTTCCAAAAAGTACACATTTTGAAAAGACTACCTATAGGTAACATGTGTTCTCGCATCTTCCCTAAAATCATGCACTTTATTTGCTACCGCGTTTACCCCATTTTTTTCCGGCATCCCCATTATTAGTAAAAAATTTTGTTGTGCGTTTTCGTAACTAAAGTGTTGTGCACATTTTTTAACCCTTTGTCCCGCCCACCCCTTGATAGTACTATTTTCTGAAAATCCAATTTTACTGCATTTCTACATGGTCAGAGGAATTTACATTCCAAATTTCACAGTTCTAGCTGTAATACTGTCGTTGGTACCATTTTTATCCCTTTTGGTCCCCCTCACTCCTTAAAAGCACAAATTAAAAAAAATTAATTTATATTTATTACGCCGAATTACACGATGCTAGCTACAATACTTTAATTGGTACCATTTTTATCCCTTTTTGTCCCGCTCTCACCTTATAAGAAAAAATTCCCAAAAAAAATCCATTTAGAAGGCGCTTCTACGTTGTCAGTGGACCAAATTTCACGACTATAGTTGCAATACTTAAAATTGGTACTATTTTTATCACTTCTTGTCCCGGGCACCCTTAAAAGTATAAATTTCTAAAAATCCAATTTTAGTGCACTTCTATGTAATGAGAGGAATTTACATACCAAATTTCGCGATTCTACCTGTTCTACTTCAGTTGGTACAATTTTTATCCCTTTTTGGGAATGTACACGCCGAATTACACGATGCTAGCTACAATACTTTAATTGGTACCATTTTTATCCCTTTTTGTCCCGCTCTCACCTTACAAGTAAAAATGTCGAAAACAAAAATCCATTTAGAAGGCGCTTCTACGTTGTCAGTGGAATTTACACACCAAATTTCACGACTAGAGTTGCAATACTTAAAATTGTTACTATTTTTATCCCTTCTTGTCCCGCTCTCCCCTTAAAAGTGTAAATTTCGAAAAATCCAATTTTATTGCACTTCTATGTAATGAGAGGAATTTACATACCAAATTTCGCAATTCTACCTGTTCTACTTCAGTTGGTAAAATTTTTATCCCTTTTGTCCCGCTCGCCCCTTAAAAGTACAAATTTCGAAAAATCCATTTATGTTGCAAGTCAGAGAAATGTAAATGCATTACTTAAATTGGTACCATGTTTATCCCTTTTTGTTGCTTTCCTCCCTTAAAAGTACAAATTTCAAAAAAGGCCTTTTTGGAGCTCGTCTGCATGGTACACACCGAATTTCATGTTTCTAGCTACTGCCGTTTAGGTATTAATCTTTTGTTATTATATGTTCGATATTTATCCATTTGTTTGACCCATTTTACCCCCTAAAAGTACGAATTTATTAGTCCGCATCTACGTCATATTTGGGAACTACACCGAAAATGTCATTACTCTGGCTTCAGACGTTTGGTCTGGGCGCTGATCAATGATAAGTTAGTCAATCAGTAACGCAACTCTTTTTACCCTGCACTAGGGTATTATGTCATTTGTGCATTTGTTTGTAACACCCAAAAGGAGACGAGTTAGTCCCATCGTTTATTATACAGATCGGCTTAGAATCTCTTTCTGAGTCGATTTAGCAATGTACGTCTATCTGTCTGTCCATCTATTGTTGTAATAAAAGTACAGGTCGCCATTATTGCCCGATCTTAAAAAAATTGGCACAAGAAGATTTGTGGATCAATTACGAACGTTTTTTAATTTGAAGCAAATCGGTTCAGATTTAGATATAGCTCCCATACAAATATCGCTCTCGATTTGACTTTTTCCGCCCTAGAAACCACATATTGCACCCGATTTTTTTTTTAATTTAGCACAACATCTTATAAGCCATCTACAACCGTCTGTAGTGAAACCGGGTAAGATCGGTTCAGATTTAGATATAGCCCCCATACAAATGTCGCTCTCGATTTGACTTTTTCCGCTCTAGAAACCACACATTTTACCCGATTTTCTTCAAATTTGCCTCAACGCCTTGTAGTCAAACTAGAAACACCTATGGTGAAAGTGGATAAGATCGGTTCAGATTTAGAAAATCTCGATAACAGATCTTCTAGAAATTATTTTTCGGCTAGCATGAGTATCTGATGCTTCAAATTCAGGTTTAAATCGGTCAAATGAAATTTTATGTAAGAAAAATCTATTCTTTGTATTAGTGTTGTTTGATTAGTGATCGATTTTGATTGACTTTTAGGAGTTTTTTTGATGAAATACGAATGTCAGCTATTTCGATCATGTTTTTCTTCTCTCAAAGGAGTGTTAGTGTTTGATAATGGAGAGAAGGAGAACCAACAATAAATACTTTGTCGATATACATATTTCGTATCCTGTGTGAGGATAACTCATCAGTGGAAGTTCCGTATATTGTATGTATGTGTTCAAACCACCAACCACAACACACTAAATCGACAACCAACTAGTACTTTTATATTAACTTTTTGTAAGTGTGCGTGGAGGTACTTATTTCTCAACTTTTTGTAAGCGTGCGTGGAAGTACTTACTTTTTTCAATGCCTTTATAAAAATAATTAGAAACGGATCCGAAAAATAAGTAGTGAAGGTTTTTGGTTTTGCCTTATTACCCACATTACTTGATAATAAAAGTTTTTGCTGGGTCACGTCAGTTAGTAGCTTAAATATAGAATTTTTTACTCGATTTTCATCCGTAATGACTAGAACTTTTTAAGGTAGTTAGTAGGGCTTATGCTACGAATTCAAGAAATTTTTCGAGAAGAGAGCTGAACTTAAGGTTCGGCCTTCATGAAGCTCATTTTCATCTCAGTGGCTATGTTATTAAGCAAAATTGCCGCATATGGGGTTCAGAGAACCCACATGTGACTATTGGGAAGCCAATGCATCCACATCGAGTCACTGTCCGGTGTGGATATTGGGCTGTACTGAAAATTTGTGTTGATCGGATGAGGTACTGCCGTGTTATCATTCGTGGTAGTCATGCGAATGATAACAAAAAAATTAATTTTTAATGGAAAAATTCTCTATGTTCATAAATATTATATTAATTTAATAAATATGTTCATATTTCAGAGCTTAATATATAAAATATAAACTTAAGTTCATATTTCTGAGTATGTAATAAGAAGACTTTTTCAAGGATTCTTTTGCATAGCCTAAGGCATTTCGAAATATTTACCCCTCTACCGCCCACCCCCTAAAAACACACATGTTTTAAGCTGAACGACTCTTTATCAAGCTTTCGTTGCAACCATTAGACTGGCAGGACATATACAATTTCTGAGTTTGTTTTGATAAAACTTGAATCAAGCCCCCCTCTTACATGCGTTAAAAAGGTCCCTTTTTGGCCTAAGATAATGCTGAACAAAAAAATCATATCCTTCCTCACAGCAACACCGACACCGACAAAACGAACGAACGAACGAGAAATCTAGTTAAAATAACCCTTAATGTATACTTCAAAACTTGGATGTCGTTGGTTTTTTTTTGGTTGCCTGTTTGGAAATTTAGTTACATTGTGACTGTGATATGAGTTAGATTATTTTCTAAATATCGTCTGCCTTAATATGTACGCATATAGTACACCAACATGTTAGATATCGTAATAAAGTTTGCCTCAAAGTTGCCAGAAAATGGCAAAAAAGAAGAAGCGTTCATTTAGCCGCAGGCCATATGGGGAGATGATACGAGTTAATAGATCCAGTCTATGGTTGCACAAGAGTCCTTGTGCAAACTAAACTAAAACAGGAAAGTTAAAGTTGGTAAACATAAACTGGATGATGATGCCTGATTGTGTTTTTCGGTCGGTCGGTTGGTCGGACTGTTGGAGATAAGTAATCCCATTTTTACCAAAGGATATGTGCACAAGCACCAGCTACTCTTATAGTTTGTAGTTTTTTCCCCCGCTTGCGTATGCGGAGAGCTGATGCTTAACTCCTTTTTTAAGGCCTTGGGATATTTGCTCTCTAATACACATATGGGTTTGATTTCTTTCTTTCGGGCGCTGTGTTTGGTATTAATAATTCTACATGAATTTTTTGTTGTTGTTGCACTTCAAAACTTTAAATGTCCTTTAGTTCAATCACAAAGATTCCAACGACAACGTTTAAAGGTCTTCCGCCCTATTTGTTTTTAGCAAATTTCAAAGGCTACTACCCGAGGAGTATGGCACACATCTTGGCCATTATTATTTCTTGCTTCCTTTCTTGTTAATAAATAATTTGTTAAGGCCTTAAGGTAAATTTGTATTTTTTGATATTCTATGTCAAATTGTGTGTGTGTGTGTGTTTTTTTTGTTGGAAGAGCTCATACACACAAGACATAAAAGCAGACAGACAGACACGAGTTTCCTTTTAGTTGATGACCATCATCCGAGGACCGGCTCATTTTCTTGTTGGCGTGCGTTTTTTCTCTCCTTTATTTTCTGTTCTTTTTTTTGATTGAGGATGTTTTTAATTTTTCATAAGTTATCAAACTAAAACAAATGAAGTGGAAAAATTATTTTGGGTACATACATATACATATGTACTATATATGTAGTAGTGCGTGTATTTCTTCGTTTGGTCATGGTAGCTGCCTAATCCAATTCAAAGGCATACTTTTAGAAGGTTTGTAAATTATTAACTAGGATCAGAAAATGAGCCAAAAAGAAAAGAAAATCAGCCAGAGATGTCACATTAAATATAGACCAAAGGTTGATTGATTGAAAGCCTTTTATGGTAGCCAAGCAAATACAATATATTTATATAAAACAAACATCGTTGTGTTTCTAATAAACAACAGATGGCGCCCTACCATGTTTATGAATATTTACTGAAGGCAAAAAAGAACACTGAAGGAAAAATGTGTTAGTTTCACACACAAGGATAGGATTAGACTAATCAAATTATAAAAATATTAGAATATTATTATAATATTAGACATATTTGTTTCTGATGCAATTAATTTTAAATCTACTTAGTAAGTAGTTTAGAGTACTTGTATTAGAATTATCGAATACGCCCTGAGAAAAATGTTCTTTGTGGAGAAAAAACCAAAATGTTTCTTGTCAATTTATTTGAATGGTTTGTTTTACACTTACCCTAGACGTGAAAATATTTAAGAAATATAATTATATAACGAGCTTACCTGCAAATAGAGAAAGAGAGATTATTTATTAAAGGTGGTTAAATAAGACTTTAAATATAATTAGTTAAGTAAAGTATATATTACAACTTCCTTTTGGGAATTCCCGAAAAATATTTTATCATTTTCGGGAATTCCGGTGAATATAAAAATATATAAATAATTATAACCATAGCAATTATATATGTTACAACTCCGGAAATTGAGAGAACGTATGTTAGGTTCGTGACGACTTCGTAAATCCGTAAATATTTTATATTTTATAAGATTAAGTCAATTTACAAACTTGCATTTATATATTATTTTTGGACAATCATGCCAACTGCCTGACTACCTTATTATGCTTTTACGATATTTTATGTTTATCTAATTAATTTTAACAGTTGAGTTCGAATACGATAATAAATTTCAAAATGTCAGTATATATGGACTTTTAAAATAAAATAAGGCTTCAAATTGCCTTTAATTTAAATAGAAGGCCTTAAATTCTTCAGCGATTGGATTTGGTGCAAACTTTCAATTTTATAATGCAAATATAATCCAAAAGCCATGATGCACAACTAAGCCAAAATTTTCATGGCCCATGATTCTTAAATTATTGACTGTGTCAACTTGTTTGAAATCAATGTAGGTGACTCTCGGGCGGTAGTTATTGGAAACAAAATTTAATTTTCAAAATAGCGAATATTATTTATTGTGAAAATGCAGTCAGATATGATGATGAGATAGCCCCAAAAAGTATACAAAATCTTTCGATAATAGTTGTATCACGAATAAATATCTCGATAAATATTCGAGGAAAGCTTAAATTTCCGTATTGCATCTGGGAGTTTTTATATATGGAGTTCGACAGGGTCCAATACAAGATTCCGGATTCCTGGATCATGTGGTAGTCGATTTAATTACAATTATATTTATATTATATTATATTTTGTATTTGTAGCTGCTATTATCTCATCTCCACTAGAGAGAGTTTTTTGGGGAATTTTATTTTTCAAAAGAAAAAGGAAACACAAAAAGACGTTACATTTGAACCTGTTGCCCCTTCACAGGACTACAAAGTTTCAAACGATCAAATTAAAGAAGAGAATATCTTAGTTTTTTCGTTTGCATTTTTTGGTCTGTAATAAATATTTGATTTGAACTGGGATATTGTCCTGGCTCAAGACCATTTTATTTCTATATTTAATAGAATGCAAAATGTCACCATGCCATTTGTAAATAAATTTGCATTCTATTAAATATAGAAGCAAAATGGTCTTGAGCCAGGACAATATCCCAGTTCAAATCAAAAAAAAAAAAAGAATAGAATATCTGTTAAAAATACTTCACATATCATGCCTTAATTTGAATTAGTTCAGCACGAACAACCATTTCTATTTTACCCCATAGTTTATTCATATTTGACTTCTTAAGAGGGAAACTTGAAATGGTTGTTAATGCTAACCTAATTCAGATAGAAGCTTGAAATTTGAAGTATTTTTAGCACATATTCTCTTCTTTAATTTGCCACTTATGCCGGTCGCATATAGTGCGAATAAGTACTTAAAAATCGTTAAAAATCGTAAGTACTTACAATTTTTATATATAATTATTTTATGAAAATTTTGTTGATGCACACACCTTTATAATATTGTTGGTGACAATGTGAGCAATTATTTTTTGCATTGAGTAAAAATTTAACCTTTTACTAGCGTGTCTGTTATCGCAGCTTAGTATTTTGTCTTAAAGAAAAACACCCTTAATATCTACACATTAAGATTACATTTCTTTTTTGGTGATTTCTTATAACAAAAAAAAAAAACAAATTTCAACAAAAACTCTTGAAATATATTTAAAAATGTAACACATACAAATTTCAATCATTTTAGTTATTTCATATTAATATCTTCATATCATTGAGCTATATTTTTCTAAGAAATTGTACTGAAAATGCTCAGAAAAACTGGACCTAAAGAGTGATTTTTTTGAGGTTAGGATTTTCATGCATTAGTATTTGACAGATCACGTGGGATTTCAGACATGGTGTCAAAGAGAAAGATGCTCAGTATGCTTTGACATTTCATCATGAATCGTCTTACAAACGAACAACGCTTGCAAATTATTGAATTTTATTATCAAAATGCGTGCTCTGTTAAGAAAGTTCATTGCGCGCTTCCATTTTATGGTCAGTTTAATCGACCCACTGAAGCGGCTATTCGGGCTATTGTGACTAAATTTCGCACCAAATTTACATTGTTGGACATTAACACGCTTACGTAGAGTGCGAACTGAAGAAAATATCGCAGCTGTATCGGCCAGTGTTAATGATGACCACCAATTTTCGATTCGTCGCCGTTCGCACCAATTGGGTCTCTGTTACTCAAAAACGTGGAAATGCCAAAATTGGACTAAGCGGATGGACCACCTAAGACGCAGCCGCGGTCAACATTTAAATGAAATTATCTTCAAAAAGTAAATGTCATGGACCAATCTAACGTTTCAAATAAAGAACCGATGAGATTTTGCAAATTTTATGCGTTTTTTTAAAAAAAAAAGTTATCAAGCTCTTAAAAAATCACCCTTTAGAAAGTTATATTAGTCTAACATTCTTAAAGCTAAATGTAAAATCATTATCAGTATTTCGACAAGGAGTACAAATTTGTTATATATTAAAACAACGAAAGTTTTCAAAACATAAAATAAATTTCTATCGAATTCTTAAAGAAATGTTTTGTCATGTTTTTCTATTGCCTATTCGATTTTGCAAGAGCCGATTGTAAATTTTGAAAAGATGTACAAAATCACAGCCACCTTCCTTTAGTAAACCTTTTTTGTATTGCAGGCTATTGACCGTATTTAAAATATTTTCTCCTCTATTCTCTAGATAGGGGTTTATTTTTACATAATACTCACGTTTCTTTCAAAGGCGTAGACAATTTTCAAACTACTCTGTCGCCTAGGTACATTTCAGATTCTGTTCTTATCATATTGTCCCTGTAGCCATCTCTTGAGTATAGCATACGTCAGGATGCATCCAATTCATGATCTTTTGCAAGCATTTTGAATATTTATCTAAATTTGAATTTGTTAGCATTCTCTATAATTTATTCTTTGTCTTTTCCCCATTTAAACACCAAAAGGTGGCGCTGATTCATGTGAGCTATCTTTAAACGACAAATAGTGTTGTGCTGTGCTGTCTGTTCTCATTAAAATTCCATTTTTGCTTTGGGTTTTTGCATTTTTGTCTCTCGAAACTTTTGCATTTGTCCTTGTCTATTTTTAATCCGACCAAAAAAATATGTAAATTTCTAAACATTATTCAACAGAATCCTTAAGTTATCAATTATTTCTCGATGTTGCTGTTGCCCTGTTTTATTTTTGGGGCGAGGGTATGTTTCGGTTCAAGTTGGATGTTACGTTTCCCCTCCGATTTTTTGTTGTTTTTAATTGTAGATAATGCTTGTTAATTTGTTTTCGCAATGTTGACCCTTGTTTCGTGTTTCGTGGGGGGGGAGAAATATTTATTTGAACTAAATGCGAACTGCCAAAACAGAGCGAAACGAAGGAGTGTATTCTGTCGCAGTACAGGTCCTTGGTGTGTGTGTTTGTCGGTTTGTTGCATATTTGAAATTGTAAATAAGTCATTAAAAAAGTTGCCAACACAAACATGGGATTCTTTGAAAGTTGTTGGAAAAGGATTTGGAAATTGAAAGGACTCTAACAGAATTTTATGCATAATTTCGGGCAATATTTAATAAGGCTGTTGTATTATAGTTTGATAATTAAAGTGTGCTAGAAATAACACTCAGTTCATTTACCTTTCCATTTTGGCAAAAGAAATACAAGGAGGAAACTTTAATCTATTTGTGGGGGGTGCAGAAAATCGATCAATTTTTTTCTTTTGCTTTCCCGCATTTCCTTTTTCATTTCGTTTCGTTTGCAAATATATTCATACGTGTGAGTTTGGTTTTTTTATTTTTTACCAGCCCCAAAACGAACAAAAAACATCAATTTCAATTTTCTTGTCTTGTGGCGCTGGATTTTCCCAGCGTCTGGATGCCGGATTTTCAATAACGTTCTAATATTAAATCTCTGGTGAACTAATTTTCCATAATACCTTGACAGTGAAAATTGCTGTCGCATATATCATCGCTTTCTTTTTTGTGTGTGTGTAGCTTAGAGCATACTTTTAGGTGTTTTTACCTCGAGACGATTGAAAAAAAGATGGGACTGGCTGGGAATTTCGTATTAATGTCACGTCTTAAAGGCATAAACTTTTTTTCTCGTACAAGCTCATACACACGAGACGCCCTTCCCCGCAACTACTGTTTTACATACACGTATGTGCATGTAAAGGTAGGTAGTTACCTTAGTTAAGTTGTAATTTATTTAGATTTTGCGAATTAGCTAGGCTAGAAATGCCCCAAAATAATCTCTTTAAACCGGTAGTTCATATAAGTCGTACACTTAGGGAAACATTTAAGAATTCGTAGGAGGTAGGATATCTGAATAAAATTGCTTATTTTGTGAATTTTCTAAAGGTAATTTGTAACTGTTATAACCGAGATATACTGGGCAGTTTAAATATCATCATAAATTATCATAATATGTCAAACCGATTCGTCTGTAAAAAATATTTAACAGAGCCTTAGGAAAAAATATTTCTTTGCAGATTTTTATTGCACTTTTATTTGCAATTTTATTTAAAACAAGTAAAAACTGCGTTAAGTTCGGCCGGGCCGAACTTTATATACCCTCCTCCATGGATTGCATTCCACAGAGGATGTCGATTTTCGTAGAAGTGCAGTAATATTACAGGAAAATATAAATTTTTTAATATAGTCAAACCAAAACTAATACAAATATTGAAAAAATAATTTTATAAATAAATATAATATTTTAATTATTTCAAACCACTCTTATAAGGCAAGGCTGCCATTACGTCAATTCAAAAAATAAATATTCTTATGTTTATATTTTAAAAATGCTTAAATACCATAAATATTGGTGGATAGTGGGTGCTACAGTTGGTTGTATTTCCATTCCATTGAAATTCCAAAAGTAAAAATTTTGAAAATCCATTATCAGACGTAAATAGTGCAAAATAACCTAACTTCATGATTCAACCAATTTTTGTCGTAAAAGAAAAAGGTACGAATTTGGAAAAAAAATATTTTGCGTGTCTCAGAGTCACAGTCAGAGGAATGTATACACTGAATTTCAGGACTCTAGCTGCGGTCATTCGATTGGTTCCATTTTTTAATCCCTTTTTTCATTTTAACCCCAAAAAGTACGAATTTTGAAAAATCCGTGTATTTGACTTATCTATGCAATCAGAGGAATGTATACACCGAATTTCATTATTCGAGGTACAGCCGTTTGGTTGGTACCATTTGTATCCCTCTATTTCCATTTTACCCCTTAAAAGTACTGGAAAAAATACTTTTATATTATGCATCTACTCTATTAGAGGAATGTACACACCGAATTTCGTGTTTCTAGCTGTTGTCGTTTAATATGTTCAATTTTTATCCTTTTTTTGCCCCATTTCACCCCCTACAAATAAGAATCACTTTATGGTGCACGTTTTTGTTATATGGGGATTGCGCATACCCAATGTCAAGTAAGTACAAGCTGACATATTGAAAAAATATGCTTAAATACTCTAAAATATTAGGGATTATTATGGGTATTTTTAGTCCTTGTGAGGGAAACATTTTTCCCTTTGTGCCGATTTCGCACCGTTTCAATCCAAACCGATCTACGACTATAAGACGCACTTATGGAAAATTTTAACGTTCTAGCTCCTTTCGCTTAGATGCTAGCGTGCTTTCAACAGACGGACAGACGGACGGACGGACATGGCTAGATCGTCTTAGAATTTTATGACTATCAAGAATATATATAATTTATAGGGTCTCAGGTCGATATTTCAAGGTGTTACAAACGGAATGACAAAGTTAGTAGACCCCCATCCTGGAGGTGAAGGGTATAAAAATTAAAATCCTGCTGACAAGCGTGTATTCAATTGGTTTAGGCGATTTTAAACTATTTTACCTACTTCGAAAAGTCTTATTTTCATTTCATTCGTTATGTTTGATGTACTTGTATAAAATAATGATGTATTTTTATAAAATAAAAGAGGCCCAGAAAGAAATTAGGAAAATTATAATATTATTAAAATTATAATATTAGGGAGATGATAGTAAAATTATTATGCCTAGCTTTAAAAATGAAAATTCTTCAAATGTTACTGATTTTGATGAAATTTTGTGAACATGTTTGGTATTGCAAGATACATGTTAGACGATTCTTCTTTTGAAAGTGTTCGAAAATTGTTGCAACCCTGCACCGTTGAAGTTTTTTTTTGGCGTCTACACAGTCACAGGAATTTATACGCCGAATTGCATGATTATGGATGCAGCCTTTTGTTAGACACCTTTTTTCATCCCCTTTTGTGATTTGGACCCTAAAAGTACAATTTTGCAAAAAACCTTTTAGTTTACCTGTAGCTGGAGGGATGTACACAGTGTGTACATCCCTCCCTCGGTGTGTACTACACACCGATTTTATGCTTCTAGTTGTCGTCGTTTGATTGGTGCCAATTTTATTCGAGAATTCCCGTTGAATGTAACAATATAAGACTAACTATAGCGTGCGTCGAGTTCCGTGATACCTTCATAAATATCTTGACATTTTATATATTAAAAGGTTAAAACAAATTACAAACTGAAATACAGATATCGGGATTTTAATCAATGTATAAGAGTATGCCTTTTGCCTGAATTTTAGCAGTTCGAATGGGATGATAAGCATTAGACGATAATATAAACTTCTAAACCCTTAATAGGGTATTTATGGAATATAGTTTTTAAAAAATATTAAAAAATTAGAAGGACTACCTCTCGTATAACTCATCGATCTTATTGTTAATAAAAAATTGCTGAACTATTTTTAAACAACGGCAGTAATTTAACAAATCAGTAGTTTTCTATTAGAATAAAGGCAATATGTCATATATAGAAGTGACTTTTCCTACATTTGAACTTGAAAGAGGCTATATATTTTATTATGCTTTGTTTATTTATTGCTCCCGAAACAAACAGCACATGCATTTTTTAGGTTTTTTTAACGATAACTTAAAGTCAATCGTCGCTATATTCCCTTGTTCTTTGAAATTGTAAATAAATTGTTCCTGTAGATCTCTGATTTTTTAGTCCAAATCCGAAAAGATGTGTCTTTTAACATAAACATTATAAATACTAGCCTGATTACCCGCCAATTTGAATCAATTCTGACCTTTGTCCAGGACACTATCATAATATGAACATACAGAATCATGGGAATCTAAACTAAATAATAAAAAATCCACATTGGGATATATGTCGTAATAGGAGAATTCAATGAAGAGTAATTCCCAGAAACTCCCGAAGGAAATTCCAGGGAGCTCGGGAATGGAAAAGGGATGGCAATCCTGGGAAATCGTTCCAGGGAATTCAAGGGAAAAAAACTGAACTAGATGGATGTACACCTTGCATTTAATGTTTATATCTGTTGTCGTATAATTGTTACAAATTTTATCCCAATTTTGTTACAATTTTCAAGTCTAAGTAAGTTTCAATCGGTTAAACCGGCTTATGGACTATGGAAAGACTTACATTTTACTTAGCGCCGTATTGTGTGTGTGTGGGAGGTACTAGACGTTTGTGGCAATTGGTCCCAGATTCCACATTTGTAAATAATTGTAAAAAGCTTATCAAATATCAAACCATTGTGGATTCCAGGCAACAATATGGAAGTTCTAAAGGATTTAAATTTACCTTGGATAGGGATAATTGTGTGTGATGTACTAGAAGGGACGTGGCAAAAGCATAAATATTTTATAAGTTTAAAGTGATTATAAAAATATTTTCAAATATCGAATTTCAATTGATAACGACCATCCGTACTTTACAGTTATATCAATTTTCTGACCAAATCTTGTGCCAATTTGTATGGCAGGTACCAGAAGGGTGTAACAAAACCGCCACATTTGATTATAAATTCTTTAACAAATACCAAAATATAGCTGATTCCGAATATTCGTTTGAAAGTTATATTGGTTTTAATTTAACATAGGAATATGGGTCATTTATGGGAGCTACCAAAAGGGGCCTGGAAATTTCCCCCATCTTCAAACTTAAACTAACTTTGGGAAAAGTTTGAATTAATTCCTTAACTCCTTTCGAGTATTAACGTGTACACGGTCACTCATTTCTTCTACGCTGTAGGCCAAGAGTATAAATATATGCAAAAATAAATGTTTGTTGTTTCGCACACATCCCTTATTACCAAATTAGATCAAACAAAAGTTTTTGTTTAAATCCGCCTACAACCACGCCCACGTGTCGTGTAATATAAAATAAAAAATAGTTATATATTTCTTATTTTAATATATACGTTTATACAAATCATTACTAGCTATTTTATTTGAATCCACAACTAAATGAAAATGGTTTGTGCGGCACACAAATGGATTTTTTTATGTTTTACGATTTCGAAGTCTCAAAAAAATTTCTGGTATGCTTTCATCGATGGTTCTTAAAATTTAATAAATAACAAAGGTTTAGTACATCAGCTCAACATTTGCAAAAAGGTAAACCACTGTTTGAAAAGGATAAAGAAAACGAAATTACACCTTTTTAATGCCTTTTTTTAAGAAATTCCTAACTATATAAAAAAATTATTAAATTTCTCAAACACTGATTTAAACATATCTCCAAGTACTTCGTCACAATTATTATGTTAATTTATAGAAATACTCCACTTTTAAAATTAAACGAAAAATCTTTTCACTGCATTTTAATACGGACAAGTCTCTGGGGGAAATAACAATTTTAATGTTATCTTTTCGCTAGCAAGTCTCATTAAAAATCTGCGGCATTAATACTTAAACATACATATGTATCTATGTATATATACCTTCATGCGCTACCCGATTTATATTCTATGTTTATGATGCTTAATGGCATTCTTGTTCCGTTTGTCGTCGGGGTGTTCGTTCGCGTTCGTCTTCCTTGCTGGTTGGCTCACTGGCTGGCTGTTGTGTCCTGCCATTAAAAATGATCTTTAGTACAATTTTAACTATCTTTTGTAGAGTAGTTTTCGTTTTCGTTGTTTTTTCGCCTTCTACTTTCATTTGCCTTTAGTTTTATGATGCATTTCTACGAGGTCATAAAAATACTAAAAGCTTCAAAATTGCATGTTGTCTAGGGTGAGACAAGAAAAGTTCAAAGCACATCCACAGTGCTCCTTACAACTGGTCATAAAATCTGCCAGCATCACCCAAGCAAGACTTGATGGAACTGGGCGAGTTCATCCCATGATGATATTGGCCATGACACAAGAAAAAAAACCAACGAATTGTGTTATAAAAAAATGAAGCGTTAAGTAAGCAATATAATGTATAAAAATAAAACTGCAAATATCAAAATAAATGTGACTATATATATAACAGCATCTCTATATGTGTGGACACAGATGGCAACTCCTCCCCATCTTTCCACCAGGTTGGGCGCCATTTGAGGGCAAGTGGGAAAGATGCTATAAAAACCGCAGCTGGTTTGATAGCTTCCTAAATGGCTGCTAAACTTGCGTGCCGCAGGCGAAAATGTGGAAGTTCATCTTAAGAGATGGACCACTTTTTAAACGATCATGTCCACACAGTTATCTGCTGAATTTGGCAACATTATGATCTGTTTATTACAAGCTAGATATATTCTTTAGTTTAATACATAAAAGGTCTTTGTTGTGTGCGGAAATCAGAAATATATGTTATGTTGTCAAAAGCTCCCCCAATTCCATAGGCCTCGCAATCTCCAATTTTATGATTGAAATCCATTCAAGAATATTCAAAAAAGTTTTGGTAATATCGTCCCAAAATATTGCTGTGGATGTATTTCAATTTCATAAATGTTGAAACAGTTCAAAAGTTTATCACCATTTTTATGATTGAATTCCATTCAAGAATAATCTAAAAGGTTCCGACGATATCGTGGAAAAATATTTAAATTTAATAAATATTAAAACATTTCAAAAGTTTATCATTTTAGAGTCAGTGGTCTCGAAAACATTTATCGTATTGGAATCTCGTTTATTTCATGAAAAACAAGAGACCTTGAAGTGTCCTTTGGCATTAGAAATAGTGTAAGTTTGATTGAGTTTTCCCATTTTAAATTGTAGTAGGCCTACAAGTCAATATCTTTAAATTTCTCAAAAAAAACCGTAATCACGAGGTCGGTCGATGCTTTGATATTTAAAAATATTTAAAGACTGGGGTGTTACTGAATCTTTGTTAAAGAAAAAGTCTACTTATAGCCGCAAATGTCGTTATAATTACGGAAATTGTAAACTCTTCCTTGCCAAAAATAGAGCAATATTGTATTTCTGGAAATTTAGTTTAAAGCATACTTTAGGGATGTAAGCCAAAATTTAATGTTTAAAGAAAATTTAAAGAAAAAGTCTACTTATAGCCGCAAATGTCGTTATAATTACGGAAATTGTAAACCCTTCCTTGCCAAAAATAGAGCAATATTGTATTTCTGGAAATTTAGTTTAAAGCATACTTTAGGGATGTAAGCCAAAATTTAATGTTTAAAGGCATTTCTAAAAGTGAAGTTTAAAAGAATGACTGTATCGATTGGAATCATTAATTAATTAACTCATAAGATTCTGATTTTTAGAGCTGAAAAAAAGGTTGAAAAAAAAATTTCATAAATATATAAAAAATTCACAGAGAGCCAGCAATTTAATTGAGTGAATTAAAATACTAATTGAGTAATTAATTAATTGTATTAATTAAATATTAATTGATCCATTTAAAACATTAATTGATTTATTTAAAAAATAATCGACTGAATTAAAATATTAATTGAATAAATTAAAACGTTAATTGAATTAATTAATATAATATTCCATTTATTTAATTTAAATATTAATTGAATCAATCAATAAATTAATTGATTTATCTTAAAAAAGAATTGAATCAATTAAAATATTAATTTAATCAATGAATACATTAATTGATTTATTTTAAATAATTTGAATGAATTAAAATATGAATTGACTTATTTAAAGTATTAATTGAATAAATTAAAACGTTAATTAATTATACGTTAAATAAATAAATAATTAATTAGTAATATATATCGATTTATTTTAATAATTAATTGAATTAATTTATATATAATTATTAAATGAATAAAAATAATAATTAATTAATCCTTAATATTTTGATTTTTGGAGCTGCATAAAATAAATGTTTTAAAATATATATAAAAACGGAAATACATAGAGAGCCAGCAATTTAATGGAATGAATTAAAATATTAATTGATTTAATTAAAATATTAATTAAATGCATTAGCGTATTAATTTAATCAAATATACATTAATTGATTTATTTTAATAAATAATTGAATGAATTAATATATTGATTGAATAATTTAAAACGTAAATAGAATTAATTAATATATTAATCGATTTATTTAAATAATTAATTGAACTAATTTATATTTTATTTGAATGAATTAAAATATTAATTAATTAATCCTTAATTTTACGATTTTTGAGCTGAATAAAATAAATGTTCTAATGCAAGATTCTGAATAATGTTTTTCATTGATTTTTTGGTTGGTTCCTTTCGGAACAAGCAGGATATTAAGGATAAACAGAAAACTCTAAGTCAACGCTATTCTTTTTAACAAATTTATATTTAATTATATATTTTTTATACGAGCTGGTTGCCATATGAATGGGGATGTAAACTAAACCTACTGATTTTGCAGAACCTTTAGTAAGAAAGAAACTTTCACATATTGTACGGGAGCAATATCAAAATATAACACCACTCCTTACCATATATCACGATGTTGAAACATCAGTGTGATATGTGATGAAGGCACCATCTCTAAGTGATGGCTTTGTCTTATAACCAGCGACAGTGAGTTGTCATTTTATTTTCTGAAACAAATCCTTATGGACTGTTCCCATTAAACCCGATGACAAAAATTTGTCACTTGTTTACCTTTTATGAGCCGAAGACATACTATCAACTGTCTTAGAGTTGCTTAAATACAAAATAAAGTAAAACAAAAACTTCCGGTGACAAAATCTTACGAAAAGTAATGAAACATAAACTCGGAGATAGAGAGCGACACAAAAAACTGAACTCCAGAAACTGATGACATTTGCAAAAGTCATTAAAATGTCAACATATAAACAGACACCTGGAAGACAAGAGAACAGGCTAAGTAAGCTTCAATATCTATGGCAAACAAAAATACAGCTGAACCATAAAAAAGAAACAAAAACTTGTTGTTTTATTTTTTCACCGGAAAAAAGTATTCTGCCAGTCCTTCTCTTCATTACTCTGTCAAACAATGTTTATACTACGACGTTGTGCCTTGCCATATTCTTTTCTTTTCGTTCCAGAAATGCGTAAATGCGTTGATACTTTGGCCAACTTGCCACAGAAAGAAACAAGGAGCACCACGTCTGCTGCTGTTTTATATGAGTGTCATGAAAAGATAGTAAAAAATGTTCAGTTTTGACGAAGGGAGTAGAAAACTTTCTCTCTCTCGGAAAAAGTATGAAAAACACCTTAAATCTTCAGGCTTGAGGATTTTAATATACTCAAAAGCATTTGACAATCAAAATTGCATTTTAAGTTTTATATTCATCAGCAGCAACAGGAATAGCAACTGCAAAAAGAAACGAGTATTTAGTGCTGGAGCCGGAGCTGTAGCTGCTGCTGGTGTTCTCATCTGTTTCCTTTCACAGATTTCCTGTGAAGATTTATGTCAAGCTTTTTGTTCGTGATGAAACTGAAAACTTTGCTTTGTTGTGTTAACCCCTTCAATGACAAAGTGACAAACTTATGGAAGCGTATGCACTCCTATTTGTTTTATGGTTGTTGCTCCGGGGAGATTGATAAATATTTGTTTGTGTCTGCACAGGTGGGTGGGTAGTTAATTATTGGGGTTGGGGAGAGGAGGAGGGACAATGTATTGACAATATAAACCATTTTTGAAAAATTAACACTCAGATATTTAAAAACTCGCATTCGGACTTTTGGAGATTTCCAGCCTTTCTCATTAATATATAAAAATCGAGTGAACTAGGCAAACCGTGCACAGAAGTACCTAAAACTCAATTTTTTGGGTTAATTTAATTATAAAATTAATAGAATGAATGGAAAAATATTGAAAGTAATAAAATATTAGCAGACTTTATTAAAATGTTAATTGGATTATTTAATATTATAATTGAATGAATTAAAATATTAACAGACTCAAGTAAAATGTCAATTGAATGAATTAATATTCTAATTGAATTTATTAATATTATAATTGAATTAATTAGCATTTGAATTGCATTAAATTAGTATTTTTTATAATATCAATTGACTTAATTGATATATTAATTGATTGAATACAATGATAACTGATTTAATGAAAATATTAATTAAATTAATTTCTATATTAATATTTTTTAGTTTAGTTTTATTGAAAAAGTATTGAGCGAATTAAATATTAACAGACTTAATTAAAATGCTGATTAAATTAATTAATGTCATAATTGAATGAATTAATATTTTAATTGAATTAATTAAAACATTAATTGAATTAATTATTTTTTTAAATATCAATTGACTTAGTTAATATATTAATTGAATGAACTTAAATATTAATTGCATGATTACAATAATAATTGATTTAATTAAAATATTAATTGCATTAATTTCTATATAAGTATTTGTTGTTTAATTTATTTAAAAAATAATAGAACAAATGAAAAAATATGGAATGAATTAAAATATAAACAGACGTAATTAAAATGTTGAATGGAATTAATTAATATCATAATTGGATGAATTAATATTTTAATACAAATAATTAAATCATTAATTGAATTAATAAGTATTTTAATAAATTTTATAAAATACAAATTGACTTCATTAATATATTAATTGAATGACCTAATGATTGAATTAATTAATTGAATGATTACAATAATAATTGACTTAATTAAAAAATTAATTGAGTTAAAATCTATATTAATATTTATTGAGTAATTTAAAATAAAAATTTAATTATGACATTAATTGACCATCTTTTCAGGCTCAAAATCAATTATTTTTAATCATAACCCAGGCAGAGAGGATCACACGTTCAAGCCTTTGAAAATTTCTAGCCTTTCAGGGATACCAGCTATGTTTTCATAAATATATGAAGATCGAAAGTTTGAATAAATTAAAAATTTAATGGAATTTATTTTAATATATTAATGAATGAATTAAATATTAATTGATCGCAAATTTAATACTAATCAATTATTAATATATTAATTGAATATTTTTTGTTTAATTAAATTAAAAAATAATTGAATGAATTAAAACATTAATTGAATTAACTAGTAGATTAGTCGAAGTATAGCAATCGAATTATTTTATATGAAATGAGTCTGAAAACTTTTAAGTTTTATTATTAAACAGAAAAGTATAATAAATCGATTAATATATTATTTAACTCAGTTAACATTTAAAATTCTTCAATTAATATTTTGAATTCACTCAATTATATTTTGAAATCATTCATTTTGTTTTGAAAACTAAGTATACATTAGAATCAATTAGAATATCAATAAATTAATAAACTATTAATTGAAATAATATTTTAATTATTTTATTTTAATTTAGTTCAATTAATATATATATAATTAATATATTTATTGAAGATTTTTTACACAAAAAATTAAATTAATTAAATAAAAATAGTTGAATAAATTTTAATGTTAGTCGAATTAGTTAATAATTAATCGAAATATTTTTTGATTAACCTATAAGATTAATATAATTAAAATGATAATTGAATTTCTTAAAAAAGAATTGAATCAATTAAAATATTAATTGAATCAATGAATACATTAATTGATTTATTTTAAATAATTTTAATGAATTAAAATATGAATTGACTTATTTAAAGTATTAATTGAATAAATTAAAACGTTAATTAATTATACGTTAAATAAATAAATAATTAATTAGTAATATATATCGATTTATTTTAATAATTAATATATTTATTGAAGATTTTTTACACAAAAAATTAAATTAATTAAATAAAAATAGTTGAATAAATTTTAATGTTAGTCGAATTAGTTAATAATTAATCAAAATATTTTTTGATTAACCTATAAGATTAATATAATTAAAATGATAATTGAATATATTAAAAATTGAATTGCAACAATTAATGTATTAATTTAATTGTTAAATAAATTAATTGAACATTTTACAGGTTCGAAATCAAATAATTTTTAATTAGATACTTAATTGAATAAATTACAATACTAGTTACACTGATTAATAATTTTATTAAATGATTATTAACAAATATAATAATTAATATACTTCATTAAAATAATTTATGTATTAATATTTTTTTGTTTTATTTATTAAGTGAGTGAGCAAAAAAATAATATTAATTGAATGAATAAAAATATTAATTGAATGAATTAAGTTTAATTTAATTAAAATTTTAATTGCAGCTATTAATATATTAATTGATTTAATTAATAAATTAATTGAGTATTTTAAGAACGAATTAATAAATAGTAAATTAGGTCTAACCTTGGCGGAGAGCCTCTAAATTAATAAAAATGGAGCGTGATTGAAAATTTACTGAAAAATAGGTAATTATATACAATTTTAGTTTAATTTAGTTAATTTTATTTTTTAGTTTTTTTTTAATTTAATTACCGAAATAATTGAATGAATTAATTAATTAATGAATATATTAATTGATCATTTTTAGAGGCTTAAAATTAATTAATTTTAAATTGTGATAATTAACTATTAATTTATTTGATTTCTTTATTATTTCTGCATTTTAAACGCAAAATGTCTACGAGCAGTATTTAAATTCTATATAAAAATCTGGTTCATGAATAACAAAAAAAGGTTTGCATTTTTAAAAGTTGCCAGTGTTGTGGACAAGCCACATCCATAGTCCTGCTGGTGCTAAGCCCGATGAAGATGAAACTATTATCGAGCTGCAAACGTAAGCACGTTGATGGCACATCATTCGTTTTCATATCGAACGTGAGCTCTTCAAATATTTCATTGCCCGAGTTGATGCGTTTTGCCGGGTTTTTCCCAGAGTACGTTTTATCATTTCGGTTGAGAAAGTAACTATGTGTTCATCTTGCGTTTGTTTTATGTTCTGTTTGTGTTCTTAAGTTGGAAGTTTTCACTGCTACGCAGAAACAGAAAAACAACACACAAAAAAAAGATGCTGTGGAACAAGGGCAACAATGTCTTTGTGCAGCTTGTTGTTTTTTAATTTAAAACACGTTTCGTATTCAATTCTAGAGAAAGGTATGGCACATCTAAAATTTAGAGAAGGAGCAAGAGCTCGAAGAAATGCAACAACTTTTGCAAAAAAAAAAAGAAAAATATTTTATGGACTCCTCTCGTGCCATTTGCATATAGTTTGCATGCGTTATTTTCATTTTCATCAGCATCATCATCGTAAACATTCCGAGAAGCATCAACATCAGCCGGTAAGGAGGAGCATCCTCATCATCGTCAGCCAGTCAGCCAGGATTTTCAAGGATCTGTTGGGTCTGCTTGTGTTGCTTCTTTGCCAGTTTTCAAAATAAACTTTTATAAACTGCATCATTTGGTTGTTAACTGCATTCTATCTATCATTCCCTCAAAACTGAGCCAGTCTGAAGATGTCGCATGGAGGGAGGGCGTGGGGTCAGGCCCTGTCGTAGTTTCATTTTATTAAATGAAAAATGTATGAGCACGTTCGAGACTTAGCACCGGCAGCATAGTAAAAATGATGAGATACAGCTACAGATACAGCCAGCCAGATACATTCGGAAGCATAAAAACAAAACTCTTAAACTCATCCTAAAGTTTAGCACAAAAGGTCGCAAGGTATGCCGAGCTGCAGCTGCCTTCACGTCTGTTTTCTGTTTTCCCATTTCTTTTTGTGCATAAAGGTTAATAAACTATAAAAATGAAATGCATTTGTTTTGCTAATGAAATATTAAAATAACAAAAGATTTCAAAACGTGTTCAAACGACTGTCGTCTTTTACGTACCTAACTACCTACATTCCTTATCGTTGGCACAAAGTTCCCCCCAAATGCACTCATTGCAAAGATGCTGTTTTTTGTGGAATGCCCAAAAGTATGCTTCTTTTCTTCTTCTGTGTTTCATTCCCCCAGGTAGCCATCATTGCTCGAATGTTTGGGGACATATTTGGCATATTTTCGGTGTTTTTTTGTGCTCGTCTACTTGGCAATACCATCTCACAAATATTTGTCACACACACACACGCCTTCACTGTCACTATTATTGAACTCAATAGGAGTATTTGGAACTTGAAACGAGACAACGTCAACATTTTGTTTCCACAGCCAACAAAACGAAACGAAACGATATTATTCCCCAAATACCAAAGATGCTAAAAGCTTTTGTTGTGACAGAAGTGGAAGAGAAAAAAATGGAAAATGTCTAGAAATAGTTGAGTAGACAGAAAGGGATATATGGGCGATTTCTGAAGGGTTGGGCCGAAAAATAGAAATCCACAAAAAATCATTCGCGATTCTTGGGCTAAGAAATAACTAGAGTAGTAGACGATGAGAAAAGAGAAAACTCTGCTTATAGTTGCAACTATCGATTTTATTACAACAAAAGGTAAAATAAAATGCAAAATGACCTGTAAGACAGACTACAACAATAATTCAATAATAAATATATTATAACCCTAAAAGTATGCATTGCAAAACACACATGCTCCAACCAGTCGATAATTTTATGGGAATGATTTGCCAGGATATTTGAAATGATTTATTAATTAACAAAAAAACGGTAAACCTTTATCTCCTGATTTTTTGCAAATGTTGAGCTGATATATTAAGCTTAAATTATTTTTTAAGCTATAAGAGCTGGTTGCTATCGATTAGAGGATACATTGGTTTTTCTTAGAAATTTCAAAAATTTTAAAAAATAAAATTTGCATGTGAGCTTTGGCCGTGGCACTGGCAATTTTCATTTAATTATGAACTCAAATGAATGATTTATTAATTAACAAAAAAAACGGTAAACTTTTATCTCCTGATTTTTTGCAAATGTTGAGCTGATATATTAGGCTTAAATTATTTTTTAAGCTATAAGAGCTGGTTGCTATCGATTAGAGGATACATTGGTTTTTCTTAGAAATTTTAAAAAATAAAATTTGCATGTGAGCTTTGGGCGTGGCACTGGCAATTTTCATTTAATTATGAACTCAAATGAATGATTTATTAATTAACAAAAAAACGGTAAACCTTTATCTCCTGATTTTGTGCAAATGTTGAGCTGATATATTAAGCTTAAATTATTTATTAGGCTATAAGAGCTGGTTGCTATCGATTAAAAGATACATTGGTTTTTATTAGAAATTTCAAAAATTTTAAAAAATAAAATTTGCATGTGGGCTGTGGGCGTGGCTCTGGCAATTTCCATTTAATTATGAACTCAAATGAAGTCAATGGTAATGATAAGTATTATCGTATCTATTCAAATAAGAAATTTATGACGTTTTTTCATTGTATGTTACATGGGAGGTAGGCGTGGTGGTTGGATGGATTTAACCCAATACTTGTTTTTGATCTAATATGCTAATATAAAAGACTAGTGCCAAATTTCAAGGTCGTAGCTATTTTCCTACTACTTTTTGCCGCAGCTTGTACGAAAGTATTCCACTGTGCGCCGCACAGAATAGAGATAGGACCGTGAAATTGTGCACACATCCCTTATATCGTCAAATAAGATCAAAAACAATTTTTTCTTTAAATCCGCCCACAACTACGCCTACCTCACGTGTAAGTTAAAATGAAAAAGGTCATAAATTTGTTATTTTAACAGATATTTTAATACAAATTATTACCAGTGATTACATTTGAGTCCACAATTAAAACAAAATTGTCAGTGCCACGCCCAACGTCCAAATACAAATTTACTATTTTTGATAAAAATTATTTTATTTATTATTTAATTGTGACAAACGACTATTACAACTTTATAAATAACTTAAGATTAATATCAATCAAATATTTTCATGCGTTCGCATGCCATTAAACCTTACATCCCTAAAGTATGCTTTAAATAAATTTTCAAAATACATTAACAGAGAACAACGAAGAAAGTATTGCTTCATTTTTGACTTAGAAGGTTTTACCATTTTAGTAATTAAATCGATGTTTGGAGCTATAAACAGAATATTCTTTTTAAAATGAAATAAGGCAATAGTTAAACAATATTTGTACCGAGGCATCGGTCGGCCACGTGAATGTAGTTTAACTATTATCTGTTGGAATAATAACAAAGGATAACTAAAACTATAATATATTATTTTAGTTTATTACATGCATAATTGAAGGAGCTTGGTGAATATTTTCATGAATTGCTCATACATGATGCAAATACAGAAGTCAAATTTTTCCGATTATAGTATAACGTTAGGAGCAAAGTGACACTATAAGATATACTATTTGAAAATAAAGATGACTGCGAGGCGTTAAGGGAGATTTTCTCAGTGAAGTCTACCCTAAGGAGTTTGTTTAAATATCAGCCAAGATCAATATATTCTAACAAGAGAAAATAATACATACTAAAATAAAAAAATATTTTTCAACTTCATATTTATCGACTTTAGTTTAAGGTTCTCATTTGATATCCAAGGCCAAAATATAAACTATTTTAGGATGTAGATGTAAGATACATTTGAATGGTATGATTGGATTAATTTGGTCCAGGAAATTTAAAAAAATATATTAAAAATCATCAATCAAAAGTGATTAGTATTATACTAATATAATTAATATAACTTTTAGGTGTTACTATGAACATGCAATTATAGAAAACTTTAAGACAGGAATTTTCGCAAAAAGAAATGTCGTGGCCTTGATAAAATTAGAAAATAATCATTGGTTATTATTAATTAATGACATTCAATATTTCTAGGTGTTCCTATGAATATGAAATTATAGAAAACTTTTAGGCGTTAACCTGCAGAAAAAAAGGTGATATACTCTCTGGAGGAATTTTTATTTTTTATATTCTTAAATGTCAGTGCAGCCTTGATAAAATTAGAAAATAATCATTAATTAATGATATTTTTATGCGTTCCTATGAATATGATATTATAGATAACTTTAAGACAGGATTTTTAAAAAAATAAAAAAAAATCATAGGGTATTATTAATTAATGACATTCAATATTTTTAGGCGTTCCTGTGGATATGAAATTATAGAAAACTGTTAGGCGTTACTCTTCAGAAAAATGTGATCTACTCTTTGGAGGATTTTTTATTTTTTATCATCGTAATCTTGCTGTTATGTCAATATAAGTAAAATAATAAATATATTTTCTATCATAATTGTATTAAAGGTTTTGATATTGCAGAAATGCGTGCTTTGATTTTATTTATTGCTTATTGAAATCTGTGGAGGCCTTGAAACTTGAAAGATTATTATTCTACAGAAAAGAGTGCATATAGCCCAATTAGTTGACCATAGTTTTTGGTATTTCGTAAAAATCTATTTCATTCTGAGCGCCCGGGTGGGTTCAATTCTCACCAGAGGCTCTGGTCTGTCGCTGCAATAACTAGCTACAATGGTCTTAGTCACCCCCGAATCAATCCCTGGACCCAAAATTATAATATAAATTTACTTTGTATTGTAATTCATAATAAATAAATAACAAATAAAATTTCATTCTTGTTTTGACAAAACAAATCAAGAATTTATGGCCGCATAACCTTTGAATATATAAATATTGATAAAAAAAACATTTCTAAGCTACCTCTTATAAAATTCCCAAAACGCGTAAAGTAAATCTCAAAAATTGTTGCTTTGAAAATGGTATTTTGCACTTCGAAATATTTTTTGTGAGAATTTTTCATTTTCTATTCTATGTATTGATTCTATCGTGGAAACGAAATGCTGAACGCCAAGTGAATAAGAATAATGTGGCCTATTGCACTTGGATCACATAATCAACCAAGCCGCCCATTTGCTCTCTTTGCGATAAGAGAATCGAAAAGCTGTCCAGACTGAGTTGTCTGTGCGAAGTCACTCTTATGTGGATACCAGGACATAGACATTTTTATGGGAATGACCGAGTAGATGCGTCGAGTTGGATATAATTTTCTTTAAATACTCTCGCTACGGAGTTGATCGCTACACCAATGGGATCTGTTAAAAGTGTCATCTTCAGGCATTGCCGTTTGAAATGCCAAGGCAACAAACAATCAACCAAAATATAAGGAGTAATCGTCGTGCTGATGCTACAACTCAACGATCTCTGCTGAATTTTTAGTTCTTTTTGAATTCAATACATTCGAATTCAATCTTATTTAGCGAAAATTACAAAATTTTGAAATCTGAAATAAAGCATACTTTGTGGAGGTAATGGTCATATGATCATAGCCTAGATTATAGGCGAATTCCTCTCATGTTTGTATATTGTTGGTCATTATCTGTTACATTCATATGATATGTGTAGGCTTCGCAAATAGCTATATCTATTTATTGGGGTAAATATTTGTCACCAATTTTAATTCTTTTATATTCAGAATTCTCCTAAAAGTCGGTAGTAAAATTATTGGAGATATTTTTGATATGATTAATAAAAAATACTAATATGTAAGTGCCGGGAGCAAGCACGAATTCTCCACCTTTACAGTCAATGTATATATGTTACACTTAATATTAAAAAAGCAAGATGCTGTATAATTACTTTATAGTTATTAGAACAATACGTAATAGTTTTAAGAATTTTCTAAATTATGTTTTCAAAAACCATTTGTATGTTATAAAAAGACTCAATAAATCTAACTTGAACTTGAACTTGAAAAAATACTAAAATAATTGTCGGATAAAATATGTTTCGACATTTATCTAATAAATAAATATTTTTTAGCGAAAATTAAAAAAAAATGTGAAACAAAGCATACTTTGTGGAGTTCATGGTCATAGCCTAACCTATAGCCTCTCTTTTTGCCTTTGCCTTTATATTTGCCACCTTTACAGTATGAAGACATTAGGATAAATAATAAAATAGGGTTGATTCTCGACGTGAAATTTGAAGTAGAACATAACTGAGACTGCTCGTCAGATATAAAAATAAATCCTGTCTGATCATTTTGAGAAATGCAACGCGAAAGAATGTCATATTTTGTTGTTCTTTTAAAATCCCATTATATAGAATATAACTTGGTTTTGCGTTGCTTTTTATAAAATGGTCCAAAATATATGTATTTGATATTTTTAAATTGTCTAAATGCAGAACTTTTAGTTGAAAAAATTCTGATCAAAAGGCGGCAAATATAAATATCTAGCTACAAAATGAAGGAATTGATAAGGAATTTACATCGTCCGGCAGTCCGTATTACTCTACAACCGTATGATATAAGACTGACACTACAGACGAAATTGATTTAATTGTAGTTTTCTGTTTTTCATACCCCCCTCTTGTTGCCCCTTTCAAAGGACTACAAAGTTTCAAAGAACAAATTTTTCAACATAAAATGTTTTAAATACTTATTCGTACTCTATGACAGCGACATAGATGACAAATTGAAGAGGTTAATATCTGTTAAAAATACTTTAAATTTCTTGCTTTTATTTGTATTAGTTGCGCATTAACAATCATTTCAAGTTTTCCCTCATAAAAGGTGGGGTTTTGAAATGGTTGTTAATGCTAAACTAATACAGTTTGAAGAATGAAATTTCAATATTCTTAACAGATATTCTCATCTTTACTTTGACTTCTATATCGGTATCGTAGGATGCGAAAAATTATTTAAAACATTTTTTGAAAAATATTATCCTTTGCATCTTTGTTGTCCTTTTAAGGAGCAACGGGGGGAGGAAATGAAAAACTGAAAACGCCAATTTATTTCATTTTGCCTATAGTCTCAGACGTATATCTATCGATTCAATTGTAACGGATTTTTTTAATTGCATATCCATCAAACTGTGCTTTGAGAGGCTTTGTGGATATTTTCAGTTAAAGTAAATTCTTAAATTCCTTCAACAAAATCAATATTTCGCCACAGCTTAGTCAACGGAAATCCTGCATCTATCTTTCCCTCTTAATATCCTTGCTAACTTTGGCGAATTCCTTCCTTGTGCGTTATCGCAATTAACATAAATCTCAAATCGAAGCACACAAACAATGCATACTTTTAGGCGTCTTATGTCTCGTATATGGGTAATTGAAACTTTGCGATAGCACCACCCAACAAAACGCAACGGTTCACAGTTCAGCATCTTCTTCTGCTTGTAAAGTCAACAACAACAAGCAAAAGAAACATAAAAAGCAAAAAAGCGAGAAAAAAGAAAAAACTTTTTAGCATGTTTTCTCCAAAATATTTCCCTTTAGAGAATTACAAATGTTCTTTTAAACAAATGAATTATTGATAATGATGCTCATTGCACATTAGCACCGCCATCGTTAGTCCCACCACCACCGCCACCGCCACTACCACTACTAACACACCCCGGCCATAATCTAAGCAAAGTTAAAACAAAACAACTGCCAAGCAAGGATACGTACAAGCGAAGAAAAAGAAGATGAAGAGCCGAAAAAACACAGAACAGTCGTTGAAAATTTGACATAAATACAATTATTGATGGCAGTTTTGTGATTCACATACTGTGTGTGGCAACCGAACGCTGGCTCACACCCCCTTAAAAAAACTATACAATGAGAAGATGAATATAATAAAAATTGGCCGTGGTGATGGTGGAAAAACCTTCCAGGCCATAACAACTGGCGTCATCAGCGCAAATTGTAATGTCGACTAGAAAACTGAATTTTATTTCTAAAGCCTGAGAGAATTTCAACGCCGTTTTTGTTTTTTTATTCTTCATCGACATGCGTTTTTCATTTTTCGTCCTGGCGGCGGTGGCGGCGTCGTCTCCGTTCGCAATACGCAAAGTTAAATTGGTAGTAATGACAAACAAATACTAAAGCAATGCTAACAAATGATGGAAGCAAAAAAGCAAGGAATTCTTCCACCAGGACAGAGAGAAAATTGATACTAACAAATACATTTGATGTCGGGCCAGGCACAGTGGGCGGGAAATCAAAATAATTGAGGCAACATATTTTTTCGATATGCATCGAAATGTTTGCCGAAGGGCAGTGTATAATAGTGTCTGATGTATTTTGGCTTTCTAAAAAAAACATAAAAAAATATATGGACATTATTTTAATTTTTTACTAAAATTTTTTACTAACTTTGGCCATGTAGGTCCAAAAACGCCATCTTCTATGCCCAATTAAAGCTAATTTTGGTGGCAATATATGATGGAAATTTCATGTTTACATAGATATAGTGGTTTAGGAACAGTCTCTTCCAAATTGAGAAAAAAAGGATTTCTTTCGCAAAAAATAATTTTTTGCTGGCACGAAAAAATCTATAAAAAATAGGAACACATATTTTGTTTAATTTTTAAATAGCTAACATTATAGCGAAGAATATAATATTAAAATGGTAAATATCTATGAATAAGTATAGAAACTATAGTCGGTCCTATTTGTACTCGCAAAAGAATTAAAAACTCATGATTTTGACAGTTGGTGCTTAATTAATGCCAAAAATAACTTTGGCCATGTAGGTCCGAAAACGCCATTTTCTATGACCAATTAAAGGTAATTTTGGTGGCAATATATGATGGAAATTTCATGTTTACATAGAAAGAGTGGTTTAGGAACAGTCTCTTTCAAATTGAGAAAAAAAGGATTTCTTTCGCAAAAATTAATTTTTTGCTGGTACGAAAAAATCTATAGAAAATAGCAAATATAGGAACAAATATTTTGTTTAATTTTTAACTAGCTAACATTATAGCGAAGAATATAAGATTAAAATGATAAATATCTATGAATAAGTATAGAAGCTATAGTCGGTCCTCTTTGTACTCGCAAAAGAATTAAAAAGTCATGATTTTGAAAGTTGGTGCTTAATTAATGCCAAAAATCCTTTTGTAAATTGATTAGCAGCATATTAAGATTTAAATATAAAACCTGGTATCCTAACGCAGAAAACAAGACCTCGTTAAAGAAAATCTATAATAACAATTGTAGACTCGTCTGACTAAATCAATTGTAACAAATTGTAAAAAAACTTTATAAAAATACCTTTCTTTTGCAATAAGTGTCATAACTTCTATAATTATTCATAGATTTTCTTCGAATGCAAATATAATTTTTGGTTTTTTTTTATAATGCCCGGAATCTTAACGAAGAAAACAAGGTATTATAAAAGAAAATCTATAAATATAGGTAGGGTCTTCTGACTAAAACAACTTAAACGAAAACTTAGTAAAAATGTGAAAATGCCTTATTTCTACAATAAGTCTCATAACATCTACATTTCTTCAAAGATTTCCCTCTAACGAAAATTAGACGAGTTTTATTTTATAATGTCCGGAATCTTAATGAAGAAAACAAAGAAAGTCAAAGAAAGTCTATAGATATAGGAGGGGTCTTCTGCCTAAATCAATTTAAATAAAAACTTTGTAAAAATGAGAAAATACCTTACTTGTACAATAAGTGTCATAACTTCTAGATTTGTTTATAAATTTTCTTCAAATGTAAATAAAACGAGTTCTACTTTATTTGTCTGGGATTTTAACGAAGAAAACAAGGCCTTGTTGAAGTCAATCTATAGATAAATGTAGGCTTTTCTCACTAAATCAATTTAAATAAAAAACTTTGTAAAAATGATAAAAAACATTACTTCTACAATAAGTTTCATAATTTCTACATTTTTTCATAGAATTTCCTCAAATGTAAATTAAATGAGAGAATATTTAGATCTACTTTAAAATGGCTGGGATCTTAACGAAGAAAACAAGGCCTTCTTGAGGAAAATATATGCATAAATGTAGGCTCTTCGGACAAAAAAAAAACTTTGTAAAACAGTGCAATTATCTTACAATTCTACAATAAGTCTCATAATTTCTACATTTCTTCAAAGATTTTCCTCTAACGAAAATTAAGCGAGCATTATTTTATAATGTCTGGAATTTTAACGAAGAAAACAAGGTCTTATCGAAGAAAATCTATAGATATAGGAGGGGTCTTCTCCCTAAATCAATTTAAACAAAAACTTTGTAAAAATGAGAAAATTCCTTACTTGAACAATAAGTGTCATAACTTCTAGATTTGTTTATACATTTTCTTCAAATGTAAATAAAACGAGTTCCACTTTATTTGGCTGGGATTTTAACGAAGAAAACAAGGCCTTGTTGAGTAAAATCTATGAGTAAATGTAGGCTCTTCTGACTACATCAATTTAAATAAAAAACTTTGTAAAAATTAGAAAATACAATACTTCTACAATAATTTTCATAATTTCTACATTTTTTCATAGAATTTCCTCAAATGTAAATTAAATGAGAGAATATTCAGATTTACTTTAAAATAATTGGGATCTTAACGAAAAAAACAAGGCCTTGTTGAGGAAAATCTATGCATAAATGTAGGCTCTTCGGACAAAAAAAAAAAAACTTTGTAAAACAGTGCAATTATCTTACTCCTACAATAAGTGTCATCACTTCTGTATTTATTCAGAGATTTTACTCAAATGTAAATTAAACGAGTTTTTTTACAAAGTCTGAGATCATAACGAAGAAAATAAGGCCTTGTTAACGAAAATCTATAGGTAATTGTATATTTCAATTTAAACAAAAACTTTGTAAAAATGAGAAAATACATTACTTCTACAATAAGTTTCATAACTTCTACATTTATTCATAGATTTTCCTCAAATGCAAATTTAATTACAGAATATTTTGATGTGCTTTAGAAAGCCTGGGATCCTAGCAAAGAAAACAAGGCCTTACGTAAATGTGCGCTCTTCTGACTAGATCAATTTAAACAAAAACTTTGTAAAAATGAGAAAATACATTATCATAACTTCTACATTTATTAATAGATTTTCTTCAAATGTAAAATTGTTAGTTTTACTTTATAAAACCTGAGATTTTAGCGAAGAAAACAAGGTTTTGTTGAAGAAAATCTATGCGTAAATGTAGGCCCTTCGGACAAAGTCAATTAAAAATAAAAACTTTGTAAAAATGAGAAAATACCTTACTTCTAAAATAAGATTCATAACCTCTATATTTATTTAAAGATTTTCCTCAAATGTAAATTAAACGGGTTTTTTTATAATTAGTGGTATCTTAACGAAGAAATCAAGACATTGTTGAAGATAATCTAGGCTCTTCTGACAAAATCAATTTGAACTAAAACTTTGTAAAAATGAGAAAATACGTAATTTCTGCAATACAGGTCATAACTTCTACATATATTCATAGATTTTCTTCAAATAGGACTTATTTTCATCGTGATGATCCCAGCTATTATCGTGGTAATTTATTCTGTCCTCGAATTTGCAAAGGGGATTTTTGCGGTATTTAACCCCAAATTTAGAAAGATATTATTTTTTTAAAAAATCTTTAGCGTCTACACAGAGATCCATAACTTTTACAATTGTCCATAGATATTTTTAATGTAGGCACCATTTCCTTCCTTGTTATATTAGCTATTAAAAAATAAAATAATATACTTTTTCCAAATTTGTTTCTATTTTTAATGATTTTTTTCGTTCCAGCAAAAAATATTTTTTTTTTTGGTAAAAATTAATTTTTCTTTATTTTTTTGAATACTGTTCCTAAACCACTGTATCTATACGAAAGGTGAATTCACTATATTTGTAGCCATCGTTATTATCTATAAGTGGACATTTGAGGGGATTTTATCGGTGTTATATTTCTAAAATGAGAGCACAAATATTATAGGTATCTTTGACGAAAATCGAAAATTTAGTAAAAAAAATATTCATAAGAAATTTTTTTGTGTTGTTCAGTATAAATATATTTTTTTTAATTCTCGGACACATTTTTACATAGTGTCGACAATTTTGAAATTTGAATGCAGAGAAGAAATACTCGGTATGAATCAAAATGATGGTAGAGACAAAAATTTAATTTATAAAAATATCCATAAACAATTTTTTGTGTTGATTTGAGGATGATGACTCGGTATATCTCAGTACAAACAAAAAATATTAAATTAAATATTTGTAGGTCTCGGAAACAATTTTTTTTTAAGGTGTAATTAATTTTGAAACTTGAAGAGAAAATTGGTATGAATCATAATTATGGTCGATACAAAAAATCGAATTTGAGAATCGTTTGGTCTTCCTTAACTGAGACTTTTTATTTTGTTCCATCACTGACCAAATTTATTCGATATAAGATTCACTCTCTTAATACTCAGCAATACTTGAGAATAAATCAGAAATATATTTTAGACAAGAGTAACTACAAGTTTGTCTTTAAAATTTATAGAAAAGTTTTGCGAATGTGAAACCTGAAGGTATGCAATAATTGCCGGTCATGTTTGTTCTTTGTGATGGCGACGCATTAAAGTATGCTTTAAATTGTAGTAATTGGAAGTTGTTTTTATTCTTTTTACAAAATCTTATTAAGGATTGTTAGAGCAGTTTGAGAATATAGAATTAAAAATCTACCGGATAGCTCTCCCATCATTAAGAGATTTTCTAAGTTTTGTGGTCACTGAAGTCGTCAACACTCGTAGCTTGAGCTGGATACAATCTTCCTTTCATTTCCCTCTAATTTCGCCCCCTGCACAAAGTCCGCGCCCACTGTGCCACGTCATTGCATGAGGGTAGTCAACTCATACATTTTTAGCCTTAACGATAACAACTGACAGCAATTGCTAACGCCAGCAACAACCAACTTTCAATGCTGTTTGTTTTTTGCACGCGCACTTTCTTTCCAATTTTTTTTCGCAAGCTCCTTAGATTATGGCTTTGAAGGAGCAGGGAAAAAAACAAAGTTTTTGTTTTCTTGCTCATGCCATTGACTTAAAAAATCTCCAGGTTCTTTCTAAACGCAGAAGGAAAAGAACGAGAAGAAGAATAAGATGTTGTTTTTATTATTGCTGGCAAAAGTTGCTGCTGTTGCCGCCTTGGGCGATGATGTTGCTGCTGCTCCTGCTGCTGCTCCTGCTGCTGTTGATTCCAATTCCACAACTACTTGCTGTTCTTGGTGTCGTTGTAATAATAATATCGATTGAATATCTCCAAATACCGAAGCGGAATTCGTTAATAAAATTTTATTGAAATTGTAGACAACCAAAGAAAGCTGGTGACTTGGTCGTCGTCGTCGTCTTTTTTTTGCTCTTCCACTTTGTACGTCCGCTGGTCCCTCCCCCTTCCCTGTGTCCTGGTCCTTTGAAGAAACAATTTTTTTCTTGTATATCAGATGAAGAAAAAAGCTGAAAGAAATTCTTGTAAAAATTCTACAAATTCCCAAATGGTGGTCGTTGTTTTCTTCACCCAACGACCAACCCCCCCACCACCTTCCTCCCTTCCATTGGGACAACGAGAGAAACAACACCAAATTGATATGAAATGTTGTTGACAAACAAAAAAAAACATGTCATATTAAAGTTGAAATTGTCACGTTTCTCCAGCAGCTCAGATATTGTTAAAAGTCTGGTATTGTAAAATTTCAAATTAGTTGTAAAAAATATTCATTTTGCCGTTGTAACAAGTGTTAGTTGGATTCAGTTTTTGTTACCATGGCTGGCCATTAAATGAACACCTTGCGCCTGGCAGTATGCTGCTTTAGTTTGTTAATAAAAGTTTTGCGAAGGTGACACCTGAAGGTATGCCATAATTGGCAGTTATCATTTTATGATGCTTTAAATTGTAATATTTGGAATTTGTTTTTATTCTTCGTACAAGATCATATTAAGGATTGTCAGAGCAGTTTGAGAAGATAGTAATAAAAAAGTATTTCAGATTTTATTTTTCTGCTGTGTATTTAATTAAAAAACATTGGACCACTTATTAACCACCATAGCTCTCAAATCAGTAAAATATTTGCAAAAAATTTTCTGAATGTAAACAAGTGAGTCTAATTGTGAATAATAGTATTTAGTTAAATAGTTAAGTTGATTTTATTTTCAGTCTAAATTAAATAAAATTTTAACTACTTTATGGGATATAATTTATTCAATTTGTGTTGCATATTAGAGGGGATAAATTTACTATAAATTATTATAAAGACACAAGACATAATTCATATGTTTTCGGGACTGTTCTAATTCAAATAGGGTTATAGTTCGGATTATGATAATTGAATAAAGTTTAGCGACAAACTTTTTTAATATTTCATGATCTTAGAGTGTTATCTCCTAAGGTACATACATCAAAGGTCTTGAAAGTGTGTATTCTAACCTCATTTTTATACCCTCCACCTCCAGGATGGGGGTATACTAACTTTGTCATTCCGTTTGTAACACCTTGAAATATCGACCTGAGACCCTATAAAGTATATATATTCTTGATCGTCATAAAATTCTAAGACGATCTAGCCATGTCCGTCCATCCGTCTGTCCGTCTGTTGAAAGCACGCTAGCATCTAAACGAAAGGAGCTAGAACGTTCAAATTTTCCATAAATGCGTCTTATAGTCGTAGATCGGTTGGGATTGAAATGGGTCGAAATCGACCCAAAAGGGAAACATTTTTCCCTCACAAGGACTAAAAATACCAATAATAATAATCCCTAATATTTTAGCGTATTTAAGCATGTTTTTTGAATATGTCTCTTTATATTTACTTGATATTTGGTATGCGCATTCACTTTGTAGCACCATAAAGTGATTCTTACTTGTAGGCGGTGAAATGGGGCAAAAAGGGATAAAAATGGTACATATTAAACGACAACAGCTAGAAACACGAAATTCGGTGTGTACATTCCTCTAATTGAGTCGATACATAATATAAAAGTATTTTTTCCAAATTCGTACTTTTAAGGGGTAAAATAGGAATAGAGGGATAAAAATGGTACCAACCAAACGGCTGTACCGAGAATAATGAAATTCGGTGTATACATTCCTCTGATTGCAGTGTGTAATGTAGAAACGGAAAATAAACAGATTTTTCGAAATTCGTACTTTTTGGGGTTAAAATGAAAAAAGGGGATAAAAATAGTACCAATCAAATGACCGCAGCTAGAGTCATGAAATTCGGAGTATACATTCCTCTGACTGTGTAGACACGGAAAATAGACGAATTTTTCGAAATTAGAACTTTCAAGGTATACAATGGTACAGAGGTATAAAAATAGTACCAACTAAACGACTACAGCTAGAATGATGTGTAGAAACGACAAGGGGATAAAAATGATACCAACCAAATGGGCGCAGCTGGAATCATGGAATTCGGTGTATACATTCCTCTTACTGCATAGACACGCAAAATGAAAAGTTTTTTTCCAAATTCGTACTTTTTTACGGCAAAAATTGGTTGAATCATGAAGTTAGGTTATTTTGCACTATGTACGTCTGTTAATGGATTTTCAAAATTTGTACTTTTGGAATTAAAATAGAATGGAAATACAACCAACTGTAGCACTCACTATCTACCAATATTTATGGCTTTGAAAATATTTTTGAAAATATAAATATAATAATATTTATTTTTTGAATTGACGTATTGGTAGCATTACCTTAAAAGCGTGGTTTTTCGGCCCGGCCGAACTTAACGCCGTTTTTACTTGTTTTTAGTTAAAGTGAGTGAAGGCAGCGAATGTGATACAAAAAAAATGTGTATAAAATTTTCTAAACTCGAAAAATATTATTAGTTTTATAGACATTTTTTACCAAAATTCCAATTTCTCCGAATTCTTATTTCGGAAATATAAGTCTGATAACACCCCCTTATATGTTCGCTTAAATTCATATAGAAAGACTTGTTTATTTTTTTGCATTCAAAAATAATAGAGCAAAATAGGCAAATATAGCAAAAAATAGAAAATAAAATAATTATTTAAATTTAATAATTCATAAGTACATGTAATCCTAAGCCCCATGTAATAGTCTACAAAAAATATATTTTATTTTCGCTGGCAGGAAAAACCGTGAATTAAGAGTTAACATTCTAACAAAGAAATCGATTTCTATATGTAAAAGATCCATGGATAAATGCAGTAGTCGTGACAATCTTTGTGGACGAAAAAGATTTCTAACAAAAATTTATGAATTTTTTAAATTTTGTTAAAATATTGGTAAACCCTTCATTACTTTATAACAGAATATTTTGTTTTATTTTTAGAAGCTGGTGCAAATAAAAGCCCTATTTGAAGAAAATCTATGGACAAATGTAGAATTTATGTTCGAATGAAAAATGGCTTGCTCGAATTTAATTTTGTTGTAATAATAAGGTAATAATCCAACTAAGAAAATATTGCGAGTATTTTTTCATGGAAGTTGTTTTTCGTATACAGAGAGTTGGAGATTTGATTTGTTTCGCTCGTGAGTAGTTGAATGCAATTATTTTTCAAAAAAAAAACATATTTAATAGGAATTGAATATTGCTGGATAGTTAAGAAGTAGTACGAATTTTGTTTTTTTTTTATCTTACAAATTTTGAAAACATAATTTTTGACCTAGCCTGGTTAATTATCCACTGTAAGTCAAAATGATGAATATCGAGGCTAAGTCCAATAAAATCGACACAAAACATGTTTTTGAAAATTTCTTTTGACACATATATTTATATTGTAGTTGGCGACAATGTGAAAAAATATTTTTTTATTTTGAAAATAATTTTGTATTTATTAAAGTTTTTGTTATCGCAGCTTGTTATCCCGGCTTAAAAAAAAACAGCCCTAATAATTTAGTTTGAAACTTAATCAATTAGAAAAAAACAAGTAAGGAAGGTTAAAGTCGGGCGTGGCCGACTATATGATACCCTTGGTGTAGGATATAAAAAGGTCATTACATTTGAACCGGGTGATATACGATGCATCTATAACAGGAGAATATACTACAAATTCCATACTTCTATCTGTATTTGTAAGAAAGTTTGAACACAAACTTTAAATGGGAGCTATATACAAATCTGAACCGATCTGACCCATGTTTAGCAAAGGTTTTCTATTTGAAATATTGGACGCCTTCCCAAATTTTATGGAGAGTTAAATATGTGGTTTATAGAGCGGAAAGAATAAAAATCGGGAGCTATATATAATCTGAACCCATGTGACCCACTATCGCTATAGTTGTTTCTATTTGAAACATTAGCTGATGTGCCGAATTAGAAGAATATATGTTCAAATATGCTATTTATAGAGCGGAAATAATCAATTCAGTAGCGAAATTTGTAATGGAGCTATATATATATATCTAAACTCATCTGACCCATTTTCACCAGAGCTGTTTTTAGTTGAAATATAAGTTGTTTTGCCAAATTTGAAAAAAATCTGTCAAAGTTTGTGGTTTCTAGAGCGGAAAGAGTCAAATCGGAGAAGACATTTGTATGGGAGCTATATATAAATCTGAACCGTTTTGCTTCAAATTAAATAGCGTTCGACCTTATCCCATAAAATTTCGTTTCAATTAGTTTCAATTAGTTCTAACAACAATTGCGACCTGGACTTCGATTACAAGAATACATGGACAGACGGACGGACGGACGGACATCGCTAAATTGACTCAAAAAGTGATTCTAAGTCGATAGGTATAATAAACGATGGGTCTATCTCGTTTCCTTTTCGGTGTTACAAACAAATGCCCAGAGACATTATACCATGTATAAATATACCAGGTATAAATATCGCCGATTTTTTCTGACTCTTTTTTGCAGGTCATTGCTAAAAATATAACGAAAATGTTGTCCACTCTTGGGATGAGGAAAATTTTAAAAAGTAGCCTCATAAGTATATTTGGGAATAAACAAGCAAAATCTACGTTAGGGATGAGGGAAAGCTGCGAATATATATTTCGAATTTGAAATTTTCTCGTTTCGACTATTCCATTACTTCAAACGTTACAGTAGATCATTCTTATAAGTATTACGAAACTGTTGCATACTTCTGAGTACAAGTTTAAAATATGTGGCATACGTTTATTGTGGATTACAAACACAGTGCCTATTTAAAGGATGAGGGGAAACTTCGGATATGTATACTCTTAATTTGAAATTCGAAATTTTACCGTAGTGAAATGAAAATTTCCTCTCTATCGAAGTTTATTGGTGAACTGAATTTAGAAAATTATTTTTTTTATTAACTACGGCCCCTAAAATCTAAAAGAACATTTTTAGGATTAATTTTTTGCGGAATTTAATGTCTAACTCAAGCATTCCAAGTTCATGGTGAGGAGATTCCTTTCAGAAATGAGATACGATATTTGGGAATTCATTTCAACCATTTGTTGAAATTTAATAAGCATGCTCGAATTTTTTTTTTGGGATCTTTTTCGAAGATTTTATGGAACAGAAGTTTGCCGCAGAGCACTAAACTTCTGCTGTACAAGACCACTATACGCCCAATCATATTATATGGGTTCCCGATATGGCTCAATATATCCCCGATAGTGATGAGGGAATTCGAAATTCTCGAAAGAAAGATTCTGCGATTCTGTATTGGGAAAAACTTTGAGTCATTCAACCGTCGTCATTCAAATGTTTATATTTACAAAGAGGCGAAGGTTACTCCAATAGGTCTCTATGTTTGTGACATCATTGATAAGTTTGTGACAAGGGCTTCTTTTCATGAAAATGATTTTATTACCGCCATTTACGATGCACAGAAGGACTGTGGTTGGTCTGATGTACGCTACCTTTCTCCCATTGGATATCTTAGAGAAAATCCACCTAATTTTGATTTATCAGTGTCTATACGTCCTGAGTTCTGCAGGAAGTTTCTTCTTGGCACACATAGGGGATAGCGTTAAGGTAACGGATACATAACTCTTGATATGCTCTTGTTTTCTCTCATTTTATTATTATTATTATTATTTTTTTTAATTTTAAGTTTTGGTTTTATTTAGATTTAATTTAGAATTAAGATTAGTTTTAAGCGCATTTTTTTGAGATATTACGCTCTCATATCCTGCAAAGTTCCGGGAGCAAGGACGATATTCTATACTACTTTATTAATATTTATATACAAACCACTTATTGGAAAAGCATGGTGCTGTACAAACTTCGATATATTTCATTTAGATAATACATTATTGTCTTAAGTAATTTCTTGTTCATCGAATTAGTTAAAATCTGTGATTGTTTTTAAAAAAGGCTCAATAAATCTAAGCTAATCTCTAATCTCAAGCATTCCAAGCAACCTCTGGAATGAAAAAATAAATAAAATTTAATAAATTTATCGGACAATGCCTGCTTTAGGGATGAGGGAAAGTTTCAAATATACAGGCCTAATTTTTGTGTTCGAAATCTTCCCAATTTTTCTGAAATCGGGAGAAAAAATTGAAGGTATGACAATTCTTTTGAAATCAAATTAGCTGAGGCTCTTTAAATTTTACAAAAAAGAACATTTCAATCATAGACAAAATTATGAAATATTTTTATTAGTGAACCGAAATTAATTATTTTCATAATTGCATCGTTACATCCTAATATCTAAAAGAATTCTTTTTAGTCGGAATTTAAAATTTTTGCCAGAGAAATTATAGTCTACAATGTCTAACACTTAATATAAAATTCTAAGAGGACTTTAACTATTGTGAACAAAAAAAAATTAAATCTATTGCAAACGTTTTTTGATGAACTCGAAAACAATGACTACTTTAGGGATGAGGGGAATCTTCAAATATACACACTAACTTTTAAATTCTAAATTTTCCCGAATTATCTGGGACTCTTTAAATATTACGAAAAATATTTCATGTTTATAAAAAATATTAAATATTTCTATTAGCGAACTGAACTGAATTTGTGAATTACATCCTAAAATCGAAAGGAAAATTTTTATGGATTCCATTTTTGCTGAATTTAAAATTGTCCTTTTTTTGTAGAATTTCGTCATGGGCAGGAAATCATGATAGTGTTCAGCCAAATAATAAATGTCACCAGTCATTTGGAAATAAATTTGCCTTGTATAAGATATAGATGCAAAAAGGTCTGGTCTAGCTAGGACAATATCCCAGTTCAAATAAATAAAAAAAATTATCGCCACATTAATGCTGACTAGTTTCTTGAGACAAAAATGTAAAATCAGGATTAGTAAAATTTGCTACAATTATAACATTGCCAAAAATATTACGAAATTGATGCTTACTTTTAGGATGAGAGAATATTTAAATTCTGCTGCATATGTTAATTAAGGAATTCAAACAATGCCTACTATAAGGATGAATTGTACATATTAATATCATACTTAATACGAAAACAGAATTGTGTCTCACGTCTCTATACACCATATAAACATAAAGAATATATTTTATGAGTATTTTCTTTAAATTTGAAATTTTAAGATAAAAATCAAAATAATATTTTATTACAAGTGGATTTATATCGATTTAAAATAAATTAAAGGAATGGGTGTGTCATCAGGTCAGAAGCAGTTCTAGAGTAATCAATAGATTATTAAGCATTATTTGGATCTGAAATGTCGGATTCATTGTTTGATTTAATTTATCCTTTTAATATTTTAATGTATTTAATTGTTGAGTCACACGATGAGCATTGACTCTTCTAATTAATGAAGCTTAAATCTCAAAAGCTTTATTAAGTGCAATATTCCGGTGAAATCGTTCTCCTTTTTACAGAACTGAAGGACATTTTTTAGTTTTTAAAACGCCTTTTTTTCTAACAAAACTTCTTAAGTCAATTTAAACTTTTGTAAGACGTCGACATATTTTAATGACATTAAAAGCTTTTAACAATCTTGTTGCGCGGAGAAGTGCTTACTTTGTTTCATTACATAATAATCATACTCGTATCCGCTCACGAACTACATGGTCTCGCCTCCACGAACTAATATTAAACTCAAATATTGACATTTTCTTCATTCATTAAAATCAACTTCAAAACAGATTTTGTTGTTTAGCGCCTTTCCCTGTGTCCCGGTGTCCCCGTGTCCAAACAATTTTAAAATTAAGCAGACTTTCTTTCAAACAAAGATCTCGTTAAAAATATAAACTTTCCACGGCCCGCACCCTCCACCATCACACCACCACCTTCGAAAAAAATAAAGAAATCCAAACGACTAAGAAACAAACTTTTTTATTATTAGTTTTCACAAACTTTAGCGGCAATCTTATAAAACACTTTGTCCCAAAGTGGTATTGATGGAGCGAGTCGGGCGGGTCGTGTGGGCGTGCGTAGTGCTGGAAGTGGAGGCCGTGCCCGTTCAAGCTGAACAGGAAGGCAAATCAATCGCAACAGGCTTTAAGCCTAAAAGTATACTTTCGGTTCGTGCCACATTTCTGGTGTTTCGCCACCACTTCCTGCTCCTCATCGTCGTCCAGTGGCACATAAATACAATAAGAAACATCTTCATCATCGTAGTCATAGTCGTGCTCGTCGACGTCGACATTGTCGTCGTCAGCGTCATCTCGAGAAAATGGGAAAATAATGACTAAGTAAATTGAGTGACACACCATAGCTTTGGCAACATCAGTGCCACGAAGGAGCGGTACACAGCAACCAGGTCTGGCCGGGGGAGGGAGGGGGAGATTGGTTGTTGTGCTTAGAGGTGGTGTTTCTTTATCGTCTTATAAAATAGAACTATGGAATCAATATGAAAACTTCTTTAGGGTTTCTCCGGTGTAGCCAGTTCTGTTGGGGCATCTTTTCCAGCTGCTGTTGTTTGGGAAATATACAGATACACTCACACCCACACACACACACACATCCCCCAAAAACGGAGAGCCATTGTCATCTCGTTGGGGTTCGGCTGCTTTTGCCTTGCGTTACGTTTCTTTTTTTACACAGAGTCATCATAAAGCTATTGTAAGCACCTGGTGTCAAAACCTTCTTTTCCCTGGGATACCGATAGATTTCTATTGTCGAACGCCGGCAACAAGACAAAACAATCTGTAGGATACCGCATTTCACACACCACAAAATAACAATGGTGTGAAGTTTTTCCTTAGATTTTCTTTTGCCGTTCTTGTTGGGCAAAATACAAAGCAAGCGAAAAACAACAACAACACAGGCAGCAGCGGCGCAAAGTCGTTAACACAATAAATTTGAGGCAAAGAAATGAAATACGAAAAAACAACAAGAACAACAACTATGCCCGCAGATTGCGCCAAGAAAGCAGACGAGGCTGCTAACAATCTGCCGAGGGGTGGTTTGATAAGTTTGAGCATGTGATTATCACCTTCTGAAAAGTAATTAAATAAAACAGGCAGTTGATGTGGTCGCCATGAAGATGCTTTTTTAGCAGCGGAAAGAAATATATTCCAAAAATTAATTTTCTCAATATTTTGTAAGGTTAGGCAAAACAAATAATCGCCCCTTGAGCCAAAAAATGGTGATTGTGATTGTCACCTTCTAAAAGGTAATAAAACAAAACAAGAAGTTGACGGAGATATTCAAGAATCTAAGATATAACAGAGAAACAAAAATTTAAAAAATAATTTCCAAATTTTTTCTAATTAATATGAACGGAATATTTTGAACAAATAGTCGGGGACGAAATATTTCATTTAAAAAAAAGTTTGATAAGTTGGAGTACGTGATTGTCACCTTCTAAAAACCCTACAACTTTTTGGAAGATGTATCAATGTTGGACATTTCGGTAATAGCTTCCGATATCAAGTTAATAAAAAGCGATGAGATGAGAAAACAGATAATAAGTTGATTGTTCCTCATGTTGTGGGTATATCACCGTACATTAGAAGTCTTTTAGCTGTTGTACGATTTTCTGTAATTTTCTATTTGTATATGGAAATTCTGTTATTTTCAATTGACATATTATTGTTAGTATTACAATGAATCGGTTTCCGACTACAAAGTATTCGACTATAAACTAAGATTTTCGCCAAAAATAATAATTCAATCAAATAAGAATTTCTGTGGTCTGGAAATAAGAAACTAAACAAAATTGTATAATATTTCCATTCCACGCGATTTAGGCATAGACAAAATGAAGAGTATTCGAATAACGAATATGTTTACATTTTATGTACATCACTATTATGTTTTGTCAAAGCCAATATATGTATATATACTACATTCCGTCCGCTGAGTTCGAAACACGGTAGCTTCGGAAAGTGAAAATAATTTTTTTTTAAAGGTAACAATAACTCGTGAGCTATCATTTTACTTCCCCTTGAAACATTATAAACATGTAAAAACGGCGTTAAATGTACCCTCTACCATGAATTGCATTCCACAGAGCCTTTCGAGTTTCGTAGAAGTGCAGTAATATTACAGGCAATTTTTTTTTAATATAGACAAACCAAAACAAATACAAATATTGGCAAAATAATTTTATAAATAAATATAATATTTTCATTACTTCAAACCACGCTTATAAGGCAAGGCTACCAATACGTTTACATATCGAAATAATACTTCAAGTCAATTCAAAAAGTAAATATTCTTACAAATATTTATATTTTTTCCATTCTATTTTAATTACAAAAGTACACATTTTCAAAATCCATTATCTCACGTACATAGTGCAAAATAACCTAACTTCATGATTTAACCATTTTTGCCGTATGAGTAAAAAATACGAATTTGGAAAAATCTTTTTATTCCGCGTGTCTATGCAGTCAGAGGAATGTATACACCAAATTCCATGATTCTATCTGCAGTCATTTGGTCGGTACCGTTTTTATCCAATTTTTTCCCATTTTACCCCCTTAAGAGTACGACTTTCTAAAATATCCTTATTTTACGTGTCTACGCAATTGAAGGAATGTACACACCTAATTTCACCATTCTAGCTGTAACCATTTAGTTGGTACTATTTTTATCCCTCTGTACCCATTATATCTCTTGAAAGTACGAAGTTGAAAAAAATTCTATTTTTCGTGTCTACGCAGTCAGAGGAATGTATACTCTGAATTTCACAACTCTAGCTGTTGTCATTTGGTTGGTACTATTTTTATCCCCTTTTTTCATTTTAACCCCAAAAAGTACGAATTTCCAAAATACGTGTCTACGCAATCAGACGAATGTATACACCGAATTGCGAATTGCGAATTGTTATCCCTCTATTCCCATTTTACCCCTTAAAAGTACGAATTTGGAAAAAAATACTTTTACATTATGTATCTACTCAATTAGATGAATGTACACACCAAATTTCGTGTTTCTAGCTGTACCATTTGTATCCCTTTTTTGTCCCCTACGAATAAGAATCACCTTATGCTGCGCTTTTATACTATAAGGGGAATGTTCATTCCAAATATCAAGTAAATACAAGCTGACATATACAAAAAGCAGGCTGAAATACTTTAAATATTAGGGGTATTTTCAGTCCTTGTGAGGGAAAAATTTTTCCCTCTGGGCCGATTTCGCCCACTCTCAATCCCAACCGATCTGCAACCATAAGACATTTAGGAAAAATTTGAACCTCCTAGCTCATTTCGTTCGGAAGCTAGCGTGCTTTCAACAGACAGACAGACGGACAGGGCTATATCGTCTTAGAATTTTACCACGACCCAGAATATATTTATGGGGTCTCCGATGAATATTTTAAGGTGTTGCAAACGGAATGACAAAGTGAATATACCCCCATCCTGGAGGTGGAGGATATAAAAAAGTATGTTTTCGTTTCTCGAAGTTCCTGAGTTTAGAACTCTCAACCTTAGGAATGCAAAGCGGACGTTCTACCTACTATACCACACAAACAGTTCTCGCACGCTGGCAAATTCGAATTTTGATATTTTTCACAAATTAGAAGGGAAATTACAAAATTTAATTTTTTTGTTGGTTTAAAGTAGGGCTGTTTCTACAGTAAATTTTTGAAATTTGTTATTGGACGTTTTTCAGAAAATTTTCCAATTTTTTACTCATTATGCTGTTTTAAGTTTTTTTTTGTATACGACGGCAAGTCTCCAAGAAATTGAGTATAAAAGGAAATTGTCATTTCCGAATGGTATCGAGTAAATAGAGTAGATCTTAATACACGTAAGACCAATTTGTTTAACAAGCGATTAACTGATTCTATTGTCTCTCTTGATCATCTCCGTAATGTGGGATGTGTGTCGCCGGTCTATCGGTACCATAATGGTGTTTGTTCTTCGTATATTCGTAATCGTTGACTAGCGATGAATATAGATACGCAACTTTTAAAGAACTCTCACCCATTTTTGGTATCGAGCTTCGGCAAAAATCTTTTGCGACATTCAGAGATTCGAAACAGATGTCATCAAACACTAGTCCATCTTTTCTCCATTTTCTCCATCCAACTACCTATCTTCCTTTAACACTACTTCATTCAATTTATATGGGTTATCCCTTGAGTGATGGTTCCGTGAAATAAAAACGAATAGCGAAAATAGTATAATTTATTCTAACCATTTGTACTAATATCCTCTGATGTCTATCTCTTGAATATGTAACTCTGAATTGTTCTATGTTTTATTATTATTTATGTCATCATTGTAGGTAGTTATTTATTCACCACTTCATGCAATTATTAATTTTGATTGTATTAAAATATGAAAATATGGAAATTTGAATTTAGTTTAGAATTAGTCTGGCAATATTACCAATTTATCATCTAGTATTGCGTTCTTTTTTTTCATCTAAATTTTAGGTTACTTCCGCAATAATTAATTTCCTCTGATGTCCATCTTTTTAATTTACAACTCTTAATTGTTTATGTTTTCATTTATGTTGTTATTGTAGTTCTTTATTCACCACTTCATGTAATTGTTTGTAATTTACAATTGTAAATATGAAAAAGTTTGAAAATTGCATTAACATCCATTATTATTATTATCTGGCGATATCGCATTTTTATATTCCAGGCGATATGATAATCTGACAATATCGCAGATTTAACACCCAAAAATATTTGCTATCACATAGTTTTAGCCCTGGTAATACGGATATGATTGTTGCCGCAATATTATTATTTTTTCCGGGAAGCCAGAAAGAAGTTCTTCTAGAAGTCCTGCCTGAAACGACCACCATACCCTATAGATCGTAATTAGTAGTTTCAATGACATACATGAACACATTAATGGTTCTCAATAGTTTCCATTCTGTTGTCTTCAGCCAAAAGCATCCTGGATTGCATCCATCGATTCTTTTGGAAGGACCAAAGGAGGTCCCTTTTCATGACTGAAATGTATATGGATATTAATTTCGCTATGCGACGAAGGTTAGATTGGCTTAGAAGATATGATACCACTGTCTTTCTTCTAGACATATCTAGAGACCAGGGGGTTTCTTCTAATTATAGCCAGGCATAGACAGAAATGATTTCCGACACTCTTAATTTCCTCCTCACATTTTCCACAAACCAAGTTTGACTCGATGTCCATGACATAGGAAATGACCGGACATAGACAGAGAGGATATTTGACACACAGCTCGTTTGACGCGAAGTACGGACCATAGGAAATTGAAACCTGAAAGAAGGTAGCACTATCTCTTCATAGCATAGGTCAGACCATTTTTGTGGCTCTGCATGTGTCTAGCTGGCTATGTGCTCATCTGCTGTTAGCCTGTGCCGTATGCGCGAGGTCCTGTTCTACTCGGGCAAGTTCATCAGCTTTACAGTTCCCTGGGATGTTCACATGCCCTGGCATCTGAACAAGGTGAATATGGTACTGCCATCTGCAGAAGAGAAATGCGGCAATATTGGAAGTAGGCAAGTCAGAATATCTATTGACTAGATCGGAATACCTACTCTTTGGGTACGACCTAACAATCCTTTCTTACTAAAAATTAGCCATTTCAAAATTATAATTCCACAAACTTTTGCCAATTATTTTTTTTAGTGATAACTATTGTGAGTGAAGTTCGCGAAAATAGATAATTGAAATCAGCCTTTTGATGCGGACATTTAGGGTATTTTTCATTCGCAGTTGGAACATTAATTATGGAAATGAGATTATTGACATTTCATGCAACTGCAATAATTCCCTCTACTTTGTCCCACTTCATTTACATTGAGCCCAACTTACAGGGCGACAACCTCATCAGTGTGGCCTCCTAGAAGCTCCCCCACATAAAGATCTCAGCAAGAGCAACAGCAGCTACCGCCATCAAAATAAACACCGATACACAAGAAGTCTGCTCTTCTTTTAAGCAACGCCTAAAAAATGTGCTGCTGCTTTTTACAAAACTTTACGAAGCGTTAAGTTTTTTATGTGTTTTCATTGTGAATTTACGCTTAAGAGCGCACACATACCCGCATACCGCAGGGCACACACAGACGCGAGCACCCACGTACCACGTGTCACCGACTACTTAAACTTCATATACTCACACTCACGCGGTAGGTAGACACTGCCACGTCCTGTGTATATCACCTATAGCCAGCCAGGCTAAACACAATCATTTGACGCCATCTTGGGCGCCATTTTTTCTGTCAAGTCATATTAAGAGCACATTTCGTTTGCCTTCGTCTTCGTCGTCTTATTCTCTTCATGATGATGAAAATTGACGTATGCGATGTTGTTGTAATGTTGAAGTACACACAAACTGACAACAACTTGTGTTAGCGATATTGCAAACAACAACAGCATAAGGAACGCCAGCAGCAACAGCTACACCGACACGATTATTATTTGGTAAAGTTGTTTTTGTTTGTTTCTTTAGAAAATAATTGATGCAGCATGTGGTTTTCTAAAGAAGATGAAGAAGAAGCATAAGCAAAGCAAAACCTTGGAGTTTCGAGAGTTTTGTGTTCTGCGAAACAACCAACATCAGCAATACGTCGAAATTTCGGTACACAAAACTGAAAACTTGTTTTGCATATTTTTAGGAGGGGAACAACAAACACAGCAACGACTGCTACGACGACGACGACGCAATTATTCAGAGAGTCGCACCAACAACGTCAGCAAAAAACATTCGGCGAAGAAAAAAATATATGGAGCACACATAATTTTGACATGTTTGTTTATTTTTGTTTTTATTTTTTCTTTGATTTTTTTTTGGGTGGAATTCAGATTTTTCATTGTTCTACTACCTCCTCCTTACCTCATTGGCATCATCTTCCCAATGTCGAAAACATAAGGTGTATATGATGGAGGAGTGTGGCACAGTGTTTTATCAGCGGCATGAGACTAACAAATTTCATGCGCTCCAAAATCTACTTTTTTGAGTGAACTCAGCAAAAAATTGTTTTATGAGAGACAAAAAACTCCCAAATTTGATGCGCCCAATATCTACTTTTTGATTGAATTCGGCAAAAAATGTTTATATAGCATATGTTTAGGGGAAATATTTTTTCTGACATTCAAATACGTGTATTAATGAGTATCTCTAAAATAATTCAATAATAAATTTATTATAACCCTAAAAGTATGTATTGAAAAATACCTATGCTTCAATGAATCTATAATTATATAGGCAGGATATGTGGAATGTTTTATTAACAAACCAACCAATTTTCCCTGATTTTTTGCAAATTTTGAGCTGACCATTGAGTGAAAGATACAAGGAATTTTATAGGAGATTTTAAAATCATAAAAAATAAAAATTTGCTTCTAATAACACCAGAATTTTGTCGAAGCGTCATGTATAACATTTTCAGATGCATTTTTGGTTTTTTAAACTAAATACTATATTACAAAAATATGATATTTTTTATTTCTTTCGTCTCAGGTACCTTAAATATTTGAGTTTTAAACCTCTAGTTCCCAAGACCGCCTCTAGGCGGTCTAAGTTCAGTACACGGTCAATCATGGTTCTAATTAGGTTTTGCTTTTTTTTTCGTTTCATCTGTTTTGGGGAATCCCAAATTTTCATATTGGTGCTTTTACAGCTTGCGCTAGTACGAAAGTCAGTTGTCAATGGCATTTGAATGCAGAAGTTTGTGAAAATCACCAAAAATAATTATTTTGCGCGGAGTGCGAAAATCAAATAATTAAAATAAATATTATTAATAAACGTAGGTGAAAAAAAAAATTATCTGTGTGTTGCTGCATATCTTTATTTAACAAAAAGTCATTTAATTATAAAAGGAACGTGTTTGTGAGCTTTTTAGCTGTGTGCATAGGTAACCCGCCTAGAGGCGGTCTTGGGAACTAGAGGGCTAATTTTGGAAATATAAGTCCGATAATACCCGGTTATATGTAAAGGGTGTTTTTTTTATTGAGGTATAGAACTTCGAATTGAAATAAAACACAAGAAAATCGTTTTAATGTCCATCAATTTGGCTTTATTGGATGGATAATTTTATGCCATTAATGTTAAAATATGATTTCGGGCATGTGGCCGCCGCGGCTGGCTCGAATATAGCCAATTCTACAGGTCCAATTATCCAATAACGCCACGAATGTTGGCTTCCAAGTCCCCTAACGTTTCTGGTTTGTTGGCGTAGACGAGCGACTTCACATATCCTCAAAGAAAATAATCCAATGGTGTCAAATCACACGATCTTGGTGGCCAATTGACAGGTCCATTCCGCGAAATTATGCGCTCATCGAATGTTTCCTTCAATAATTCGATTGTGACGTGCGTAAAATGGACGGAGCTTGCGGTGAACTTCGCGAACTGAACCATTACTTTTGAAATAAATTTGCACGATTTGCAAGCGTTGTTATTTTGTCAACCTCTTCATGATGAAATGGCAAACCAAACTAAATATGAATCACTTGACAGCTGACAAAATGGCCGCCAGTTAAACAAGTGATGCCAACTTAAAGTTCTATACCCCAATAAAAAACACCCTTTATAATTAAACGTACTCATGATGGCTACAAATATTGCGAATTACACTTTCATATAGGGACAGTGGAGTGGACATAAGAACTGTCTTAAAAAATTGGGAAAAATTATTTTTTTGGAACAAAAAAACAAAACAAGTAAGGATAGGCTAAAGTCGTGCGGGGCCGACTATATGATACACTCCACTTTCTATTCCGTTTTCATTATACTCTATCCGAATACAATGAAAACGGAAAGGATTTTTGTATGTTTCCTAATCATAGGTTAATATGACCTGGTCCAATTTGTCAAATCGAAAAGAATATTTGTATCGGGGCTATGTCCAAACATGGAATAAAGTGACTAACTTTCACAATAAGTTCTTCCAGTTCAAATATAACACTCACTTTGAATAAATTCGGTGAAAATTCGTGGTTTCTGGGCGGAAAAAGTCTATCCGGGAGCGAACTATTAATGGGAGCTATATGTAAATCTGAACCGGTCTGACCCATTTTCACCATAGGAGTTTCTAGGGGAAATATAAGATATTTTGCCAAATTAAAAGAAGATCTGTTAAAATATGTGGCTTATAGAGTGGAAAAAGTGAAATCGGGAGTGAAATTTGTGTGGGAGCTATATATAAATCTGAACCGATCTGCCCATTTGCACCATGGCTGTTTTTAGTACAAATATAAGATATTTAGCCTAATTTCAAGAGGATCTGTTAAAATATGTGGTTTCTCTAGCGCCCCGGTAGTCGATTTGGTAGCGTGCTCGGCTATCAGCGTGGGGGTTGTGGGTTCGATTCCCACCAGAGGCTCTGGTCTGTCGCTGCAACAACTAGCTACAATGGTCTTAGTCACCCTGGTTCAATCCCTGGACCAAAATTATAATATAAATTTACTTTGTGTTGTAATTCATAATAAATAAAAAAAAATAAAAAAATATGTGGTTTCTAGAGCGAAAAAAGTCAAATCGGGAGCGAGATTTGAATGCGAGATATATATAAATCTGAACCGATCTAACACATTTTCACCATAGGTGTTTATAGTTGAAATATAAGATATTTTGCCAATTTTGAAGACAATCTGTTAAAATATGTTGTATATAGAGTGAAAAGAGTCAAATCGGGAGTGAAATTCGTATGGGGGCTATATCTAAATCTGAACCGATTTCTTCAAATTAAATAGCGTTTGTCCTTGTGCCGAAAAATGTCGTTGTGCAAAGTTTCATTTGGTTCTGGCTACAATTCATTCTTTAAAAAATTGAAAACGGGAAGGATTTTTGTATGCTTCCTAACCATATGATGCAAAGTTTCGTTTGGTTCTGGCTACAATGGCGACCTCTATCGTAATTACAAAAATAGATGGACAAACAGACGGACGGACAGACAGACAGACGGACATTGCTAAGTCGTTTCAAAAAATGATTCTAAGTCGATCGGTATAATTAACAATGGGTCTATCTCGATTCCTTTTGGGTGTTACAAACAAATACACACGTGGAGTGTATAAAAAATCGGAAAAAATATTTTGTTTTATTTTTGAATAGAAAATATGCTAACGCAAAAAAAAAAAAACAATTTTAATATGTTAAAATCTAAGGATAAATGATATGATAACCTTTGTAGACGCAAAAGATTTTTTAATCGTAATTTTGCGAAATTGTACAATAATTTTTAATTTTGTTGAGCGGACTTCAACTTACAAATCATGTGATTCAACGGCGCACAGTGAAATATTTTCATACAAGCTGCGGAAAAACTTAGAAGGAATGTAGCTAGGGCCTTCGAATTTCGCACACATCCCTTAAATCGTCAAATTAGATCAAAAACATGTTTTTGTTTAACCCTTTCCGTGTCGAATAAATTTTATGGCAAGCAAAATATCTGAAAATTTTTATATAAGCTAATATCGGTCCTCTGAAGATGGGAAACATATTTATTTTTACTTAAAGCTTATCGTTCGGAAGATATAGATAGATTAAAATCAATGTCAAATATATTGGACAAAAACAAATAAGCTACCAAACGAAAGTATTTTGAATCACAACAAGACTTGTAAAAATATTCCCAATATTTTAAAAAGTTGTTCTTGATATCTCATTTATATATATCGCCTTGTAAATCTGCGGCAAATTGTCTATGCCTAAAAAGTCGTATACCCATTTTTTTGCTATGGGGTAGTCGTGACACTGAAACTCGAAAAAAGTAAAACAACCAGTTTTGTTTCAAAAAATTTCGAGAATATTACTAAAAGGAAGATTTTTAAACAGAATAGAACAAACATACTATGAAAAATGTAAATGAATCGTTCATCAGTCACCGTTAAATTGCAACTATATGAATTGTCAAATATATTTGACAAATCCACGGAAAGGGTTAAATCCGGCCACAACCACGCCTACCGCCCACGAAAGTTAAAGTGAAAAACGTTATAAATTCGTTATTTTAATATATGCATATTAATATATGCATTAAATAATACATGCGCTCCCATACCATAAATCCGTACAATAATCAATTCAATACGACACATGGTTTCCGAGATACATCCCAATAAAATAACCTCTATTATGATGAAATTTTCAACTATTTTAGCATTTATGAACTTTAAATGCATCCACAGCTAAATTTAGCCGCGATATCGGCAACATTTTTTACAATATGCTTAATAGGAATGTTCTTTGCAAAATTCAATTCAGTAAAGTCGAGATTTGGGCGCATAAAATTTGGGAGCTTTCGCCGCTGATAATACATTGTGCGGCGCTCTAGTTTATGTATCGTTTGAACCATAACAACTATTAGCTTACTTTTACCACTCGATTACGAAGTTTTGTAATCTAAAATTATTGTCACTTTTATTTTGCTTGCACCCACTGTTCCCTCACCGTGACTGAACCATAAGGTGTAGCAGCATCATCGCCGGTTTACCCCATGAAGCTCGCTCGAAGAAAACAAAAACGAAACAACAAAAAATCTGAACATGGAACACACTTGCACAGATTCTTCTTCGTCGCAATTTCACAGCATGTTAAAAAACCGTTTGTTGTTTCTGTTTCTGAATATTTTTTTTTTGCTCGCTCGCTCGCTTTCCGCTTTGCTAGCTTTCGAGAGTCAAATTTGAAATTTAAATTTCCTGCAGTTACTGTATAGTGAGAAATTGTTGCCGCTTGAATTGTTGCTATTCTTATTATTATACTCCATAGATATGCGATGATGATGCTACTGCGGTGGCAGCAGCCAACAATGTGGCAACATATGTTCCGTAGGTTGTTTACGTTGTTGCTTGTTGTTGTTGTTGTTGTACGTCGTACATATACAGTTTGTATAATCAAGGTGCTTTAAATATATAACAACAACGAGAGGACCATCCACAACAATAGCTTAGCATATTACTATTAGTGCAGGAGAGTACAACAAGAACATCCTTAAATGTTGACATATGGTGACGCTTAAGTAAATAGTTTCTTAAGGACGGCTGGGGGATGAGTGAAATTTTTGGAAGGTACACATTAGGCGTTCATCACAATGAGGGAAATGGGAATTTACTTGAGTAAGAAACTTGCGAACAAGAGCCGAAAAGTATGCAATGCTTGTGTCTCTAGTTGGTTGCTGGGAAGTATGCTGTAAACATTTTAAATTAAAAATTAACAATTTGTAATATATCTTCAAAAATCAGAGCTGCTGAAAACTAAACTAAGAGAATAGAACACAAAGAGATAAATCACAGAAGCTTACGTTTTAAATAATAATACTAAAGCTGTGCAATTCTGGTTATAACTTCTACATTTATCCATAGATATTCTTCAAATAGGCCTATTAGAAGTTTAGCAATGTATTCTGTTATCTAAAGGGATTTGCCCCATACTTAAACAACAATGTAAAAACATCGTAATTTTTTTAAATTCGTATGCGTCTGCAAAGAGGTTTTTAAACAATAATACCTTGTAATCCTGGTAATAACTTCTACATTTATCCATAGATATTGTTTTCTTCAAGATAATGTTAGCAATTAAAGAATAATATTTTTTTAGATTTTGTTATTATACACTCCACGAGAGTATTATGTCTTTGTGCATTTGTTTGTAACACCCAAAAAGAAGCGAGATAGACCCATTGTTAATTATAACGATCGTCTTAGAATCACTTTTTGAATCGATTAATCAATGTCCGTCTGTCCGTCTGTCTGTCCATCTATTCTTGTAATCAAAGTTCAGGTCGCAATTGTGGCTACAACCAAACGAAACTTTGTACAACGACATTTTTCGGGACAAGGACGAAGGCTATTTAATTTGAAGAAAATCGGTTCAGATTTAGATATAGCCCCCATACGAATTTCACTCCCGATTTGACTCTTTTCACTCTAGATACCACATATTTTAACCGATTTTCTTCAAAATTTGCAAAACATCTTATATTTCAAATGGAAACACCCAAGGTGAAAATTGGTCAGATCGGTTTAGATTTAGATATAGCTCCCATACAAATTCCACTCAAGATTTGAATCTGGATACCACATATATTAACCGATTTTTTTCAAAATTGGCAAAACATCTTATATTTCAACTAGAAACACCCATGGTGAAAATTGGTCAGACCGGTTCAGATTTATATATAGCGCCCACACAAATTTAATTTCCGATTTGACGTTTTCCACTCTATAAACACATATTTTAACAGATCTTCTTCAAATCTTGCAAAATATATTATATTTCAACTAGAAACACTCATGGTGAAAATGAGTCAGATCGGTTCTAATTTAGATATAGTCCCGATACGAATTTCACTCCCGATTCGACTCTTTTCACTCTAGATACCACATATTTTAACAGATTTTCTTTAAATTTGGCAAAATTTCTTATTTTTCCACTAGAAATGCCCAGGGTGAAAATAAGTCATATCGGTTCAGATTTATATATAGCTCCCATACAAATTTCGCTTCCGGCTTGATTTGTTCCGCCTCAGAAACCACGTATTTTCACCGAATTTCTTCAAATTGAGCATAACACGTTATACTTGAACTGGAAGAACCTATAGAGAAAGTAGGTCACTTCATTCCGTGATACATAATACATAGATACATTGAGTAGATACATAATATAAGAGTATTTTTTCCAAATTCGTACTTTTAAGGGGTAAAATAGGAATAGATGGATAAAAATGGTACCAACCAAACGGCTGTACCTAGAATAATGAAATTCGGTGTATACATTCCTCTGATTGCATAGATAAGTAAAATACACGGATTTTTTAAATTTCGTACTTTTGGGGGTTAAAATGAAACTAGTAAATCAAAAAAAAAAAAAATTTTCAAATCCATGCTTTATGCAAGCAGAATTCTATTGGGCCTAGAAATTCTTTTTTAGTTATCTTTTGTAGAAGGAAAAATTACTGCGTTATCAGGAGCAGAAATAATAGATTTTTAATTTGTGGTTTGTATGGGAGGTACCACGCCCCTTTGTCCATTCCCGCTCATATTCGCAGCAGCACTTAAAAAATGCACACCAAACCGACGTACCAAATTTTGTTCAAATACCGTTATCAGGAGCAGAAATAATAGATTTTTAATTTGTGGTTTGTATGGGAGGTACCACGCCCCTTTGTACAATCCCGCCCATATTTGCAGCAGCACTTACAACATGCACACCAAACCGACGTACCAAATTTTGTTTAAATACCGTTATCAGGAGCAGAAATAATAGATTTTTAATTTGTGGTTTGTGTGGGAGGTACCACGCCCCTTTGTACAATCCCGCCCATATTTGCAGCAGCACTTAAAAAATCCACACCAAACCGACGTACCAAATTTTGTTCAAATGCCGTTATCAGGAGCAGAAATAATAGATTTTTAATTTGTGGTTTGTATGGGAGGTACCACGCCCCTTTGTACAATCCCGCCCATATTTGCAGCAGCACTTAAAAAATCCACACCAAACCGACGTACCAAATTTTGTTCAAATACCGTTATCAGGAGCAGAAATAATAGATTTTTAATTTGTGGTTTGTATGGGAGGTACCACGCCCCTTTGTACAATCCCGCCCATATTTGCAGCAGCACTTACAACATGCACACCAAACCGACGTACCAAATTTTGTTTAAATACCGTTATCAGGAGCAGAAATAATAGATTTTTAATTTGTGGTTTGTATGGGAGGTACCACGCCCCTTTGTCCAATTGGTCAAATTTTTCCATTTCCTTGTATTGTCATCGAAAATGATTAAGTGTGCAAAATTTGAGCAAAATTGGTTGAGAAAAAAGCTTTCAAAAATTGATTTCAAATTATATAAAGCATGGAAAAAAGATTCATGAAATTCGGAGTATACATTCCTCTGAGTGTGTAGACACGGAAAATAAACTGATTTGTCGAAATTCGTACTTTTTGGGATTAAAATGAAAAAAGGGGATAAAAATAGTACCAATCAAATGACCGCGGCTAGAGTCATGAAATTCGGAGTATACATTCCTCTGACTGCGTAGACACGGAAAATAGACGAATTTTTCGAAATTAGTACTTTCATGAGATACAATGGTACAGAGGGATAAAAATAGTACCAACTAAACGACTACAGCTAGAATGATAAAATTCTAATTGCGTAGAAACGTCAAAGGGGGTTAAAAATGGTACCAACCAAATGGAATCATGGAATTCGGTGTATACATTCCTCTGACTGTATAGACACGCAAAATAAAAAGTTTTTTTTTTCCAAATTCGTACTTTTTCTTTTACGGAAAATAATTTGAATCATGAAGTTAGGTTATTTTGCACTATCTACGTCTGATATTGGTTTTGCAAAATTTTTACTTTTGGAATTCAAATAGAATGAAAATAAAAACAACTGTAGCACCCACTATCTACCAATATTTATGGCTTTGAAAATATAAATATAAGAATATTTAGTTTTTGAATTGACGTATTGGTAGCATTACCTTATAAGCGTGGTTTGAAATAATTAAAATATTATATTTAATTATAAAATTAATTTTTCAATATTTGTATTTGTTTTGGTTTGGCTATATTAAAAAATTATATTTTCCTGTAATATTACTGCACTTCAACGATAACCGACAACCTCTGCGGAATGCAATCCATGGTGGACGGTATATAAAGTTCGGCCAGACCGAACTTAACGCCGTTTTTACTTGTTTTTAGTTTCGTGTTGGCTTTTGTATTTTGTTTTACCCCTTTGTAATTAAATAATTGTTTGCAACTATAAGCAGCATTTTATTTTTGGAGTGATACAAAAAAACTATTTTAAATAAATATTTTGTAAATGCGCAGGCATCGCTCGGTCTCGTGATTATAATTTTATATTGGGGAAAATGAAACATACTGAGTAAGGACAATTTCCTGGTAAAAGATGGGTTGAAAAGCGAAATGAAATCAAAATTACACTTTCCTACTGCAAGGGCACCATGAACTACATAAAATTTCAATACGTTACAAAGGCCAATATTATAATATCTAAAATAATGGAATTTACAACTACTTGAACATTTATGAACTTTAAATGTATCCACGGCAATATTTTGCCACGTCGCCAAAATCTTTTGAAACACACTTGATTGGAATGATCTTTGCAGAAGTCAATCAAAATAGTACAGATTGGGGTGCATCTAATTCACAAATTCAAATCAAAACACTATGCGCCGTCCTATAAATAGTTTATTTCTATTTCCCTTACTATCAAAATCTCCAATTGCTCTTTGGAGCCCAAAACTAGGCAACACTGAATTAATTTCTACTTTGGCGCCCAAAACTAGACAACACTGTATTAATTTCTAATACAGACTGAAGTTAATTTTTAACTTTATGCCTCATTGAGGCATGAATCACGTTCTGATTATAAAATTCGGCACTCTCTTCAGCTCATTAATTTCAAATTAGATTTGAACAGCACGATTCTTTTAAAGTTCAGAAATTTGTCTGATGTCATGCCTAGAAATAGGCAAAATCATTTGTGCGGTATGCTTTAGAGCTTTCGAGGTACATAAGCCTTTAAAAATTAGCATAACGTGAATAGTGCCCCGCACAAAGTTTAGTATACGCCCTCCTGGGCGGCCATTTGAAGCGATTAAATTAATTTAAAGACTTTCAACGTTTATGTAAACCCTAGGCAGCGGGGGAGCGGGGGTTTTGCTGAAAAATTGTACAGCCTTTAAAATGAAAATTATGAAACTTAAATTTATTCAATGACAACAAAAGGACACAAAAAGCTAAACTAAGCACGCATCCGAGTCGTCGTCGTCAGCGTCATCATCATCATCATCATTATCCTGCCAGAAAACATCTCAACCACTCTGGTCTCACATCTTATGTCTCCCATTCGCTTTCTATCCCCCCTCGGGCGGTACATACTATAATAATAGCGTACGTAGTTAGTCACCCCAAAGCGTATAATGTAAGGCTGCAAATTTATGCTTGAATGCTGGCCTGGCAGAAGGACTCGTCGTGCGTACGCCCGTCTGTACGTGTTTGCCTGTATTTGTGTTACTTTAGCTTCTGGCAACAGCTGCAATTTTTCACCTGAGCAATCTTTCAAAATGAGCTATTAAGTAACTAACAAGGATTCCGATTTCGTTATGTTGTTGTTCTTGTTGTAGCTTTTTTCTTCCCATTTTTTTCTCGCTGACTACACTGCGAGGGAAAAGATTCTTAAATGACAAAAAAAAACAAGGAAAGCAACAAGAAAGCGTAGAAAATTAAGTATTTTAATGGTAACATTGGCTAGAATGAAAAATTAAAATGAGTGTGGTCTAAGGATTCGGGGAGATAATGGAGCTCCAAGGAGGTGAGACTGAAACTCAGCCAGGAAGAGGAACTTGGAAGAAAAAAAACAAACTGGGGAGGCCAACCAGTAAAAGAGGTAAACCTAGAAGTTGTAGTTGGAAGGTAAGGAGATAAACCCAAATGTCAAACAGGAAGACGAAAATGAGCAGAGGTCATTGAGAAAATAAGCTGTTGAAAAGTGGGTATTTTTTGCTCCATATATGAATACAAATAGGTAAGCCTAAAACTCTTGAGGGAAGATGAAGAAATCACTTGCTTGGAAGTAGGAAATACCAAAATTCTTCCTCTGTTTATTTTTTTCTTTCGAAGAACAGCCAAAATGCATTAGGGTCTAACCTTTTTTTAATTCTAAGCCATTACCACTAATTGTCATACCACCCTTTTGCGCTGAAAGCGAACACAAGAAACTCATTATTTTCCCTGTAGGCAAAAGCTATAAAGAGCACCTCGCGAGCGGGTTGGAGCGGCACAAAGCAACTCAAATGCCTGTTGGGATGTAACACTTTGAGGTAATTAGTGGAGCTGTTGCTGGTCGCCGTTTCTTTTGCTTTTTTGTCGTTCTAAGCCTTCGAACGACACACACACACCACACAAATCTGCTGCACTTTTGCCAGCCAGCACTCTTGACAAGTGGCGCCGCCGTTCCACGGTTGCTTTGGCCGCAGGGCTTTAAGGGGAAAAAATCATTTCATTCCGTTTGCATTTTCCCCGCGTTTTTTATTATTAATTACTCCGTCTCTATGCATTGCTGTTCATTTGTTCTTCGCTCCCTCTCTCTCTCCTTCTGCCAGTTGCATTCGCTTCAAAAAAACACGTGCCCTAGCCGGTGTTGTTCGTCCTGTTCTCTGTTTTTTTTTTCGCTCGCCGACTTGTACTTCTGGTGTGTTTGATAGCTGTAATGCTTAGTTTAAATTAAAATACACCCCTGAGTAATTTTTTACCATCATAATAATTTTTTTGCCCTCTCCGCGCTTTATTTTTTTATTTTTGCAATTTTTTACGAGCTCTGCTTTTTCATATTAAACTCATTTTGCGTACGTTGCTCTTGTTTTTTCACCTTTATGCATTATGAGTGTTGTATGTACGTACCTAGGACATGTATTATAAATGTAAGACCATAAAGTACCTTGGTCGTTGTCGGTGTTTTTTGTTCTCTGCTCATGTAGACATATTAAACCTGGATTTTTTCTTTCATTCTGGGAAGATTTTTCACAGAAAAATTAATTACGTTAGTTTTTATTTTTTCCTCGGAGACGTTGCAGAGAAAAAAATGGCCAACAAAATTGGCTTTAGCAGAGTTGCAAATTAATTTGCAGCCCAGATGTATGTTTCACTTTTTTTCAGGGATATTTTAGGTCGAGGCTGGTATGCTATGGCTGCAGGTAGGCTGTTTGATTTATATACAACTTAAGGAACAGATGAAAAAAATAAGAAAATAAAGTTAATAAATTTAGCAGAGTTGAACGCCAATGTGCAGCCCAGATGTATGCTTTATTTTTTAATTATTTTATATAAATTATTCTTGAATAACAGTGCAGATGTATTTCTATAGAAACCAAGTGTAGCTACAAATAGTAAAAGTATATTAGAAAAAGGCACACAAAGTCAACATTTTTAGGAAAACAACAGACACTTCACTGATCTAAATGTATAAATTTCGCATAAAATGGCAAAATCGGACAATTTTATGTGAAATTTAACTTCGAAGAATTTTTTTGCTGATTTATTTGCGGAGAGAAAATTGAAATACGACTTAATAAAAGTGCAGATATTTTAAATAATATGACTGCAATAAAATAAAATATAACTGAAGCAAAACATTTGAATCGATTTTTCTGTTCTTTCTATTCAAATCAAATCCAAGAGAAACATCTTTAAAAAAATCGGAAATTATCTAATTGCATATGGACTGAAGCAAGAATGTTTAAGAAATTAAAAAATGAATATAGTATAGTTTATTTCCAACTTACAGCCTAGATCTCTGCTTTGTTCTTTATATTTTTAGGCAGAGATTGTATCCCAGCAAAAACTTGGTAATGACATCTCATTATTATTTACATTACCTAATTATGATAGCTCACTACGCTCTGCATTGTTTTGAAGTATAAATTAATGGCTGTCATATAATGGTTTAAAAAGTAGGTGTTGGTAAGTTAAATTTCACATTTTCTTATCTATCTTCAGATTTGAAAAATGTTTTTTCTGCTAACATCCGAGAGTAGTGCCATTTTTCAATTTCTTATCAAGTCAATCCCAAAAAAATGTATTGTTCAGTAAAACATTTGATATTCTGATCTAACGATATTTCTAATGGGCAATATTTGGGCGACGATTCTTTTTTCTGTACTTTGAAGGATATTTGCATTAGTATTATTTATTACAATTTATTTATTTACAATCCTTTTATGAAAATGATTAAAAACGAATCCGAAATATAAGTAGTGAAGACTTTTGTTTTTGGCCGTAAGACCATCTTTACTTGGTAATAGGGTTTGGGGTTTCCCGGACTTTTTTCATTTCCCGGGAAAACGGGAATGGAAAGTTTCATTCCCGGGAATCCCGGGAATTCCCGGGAAAAAAATAATTTATTTTAGGTATGTCCAATATGATTTAAAATGTAAACATTTAGTAACTGGTGTGTTATTTTAACCTATTAACGCCTACCATACACGTCCGTGTACACTATTTCAAGGTTTTAGTACTTTTTGATAGCTTTTAATATGAATGTAATTTCTGATTATTAAATTATAGGCCTGTTCGGTTGCCACCTTATCAAGTCTCTTATTGTAAGTGATCGAGAAGGACAATATAATATAATAATAATCTAAAAATAAATACTTTTTATTATTGTAGTAATAAATAAAAAATAGTTTAAAATACTGATACTATTGAGGCGAATGTTTTTGTCAAAATGTTTTACTCTAGACTAATCGTCATAATTAAAGGCGGCATAAAATTGGACATTTAAATCGCAGTCACAAATGACTACACTAGATTCAAAATTTAAAAATTATTAAAGAAACAAATAACTCGGAGAATGTCAAGACGTAATTAAATTAGAAGATTAATATAAAAAATTTACAGAAACAAAGTAAAATATTCTAAAATGTAAAAGTAATATAAAAAATTAATATTAAATAAATAATTAGTTCTTACAAAGGGTTATTTAAAATACCGCAGGATATATTTCTATTCATATTTGATTTCTCTTGAAAGTTTCCAAGTGAAAAATGTTAAATGTATCCGAATTTTTAACAATTTCTTACTGGTTTCATATGCATAGTAAATTGTCATTTAAGAAGATTTTCACCTTTTATTTTGTCGATTCTTCTAAGAAAACAAGAAATTTAAAGTATAACCAGCACGACATTAAGTATTGACATTATGTCAGCCATAGTATTGTCAGTATGATATTTTTGTTTCACAATAAAGATCATGCAAATATACTCACAAAAAGTTTTTATTCCCCTAGCTGGGTGGGTTTCGCAAAAAATGGGTACTTAGCGAATTTAAAATGTTCTGTTTGTAGTAATAAACAAATACCCATTATTATTGTCAGTAATGTAAATATATGAATTTGAAATATATCTAAAATTTCTAATTTATATAGTAAATGTAAATTAATGCTCAAAATAATCAATAAAATATTTATTTAATATTTCCCGTATTCCCGGGAAATCTAAAAATTTTTCCCGGGAATTCCCGTCTCAAATTTTCCGGGAATTCCCGGGAAAAACGATTCGGGAATTCCCGGACCCCAAACCCTACTTGGTAATAAGAGTTTATTTATTATGAATTACAATGCAAAGTAAATTTATATTCTAATTTTGGGTCCAGTAATTGAGCCGGGGTGACCAATACCATTATAGCTAGTTATTACAGCGACAGACCAGAGCCTCTGGTGGGAATCGAAGCCATGACCCCCACGATGACAGACGAGCCCCCTACCAAATCGACAACCGGGGCGCTCGTAATAGGAGTTTTTTCTGGGTCTGCGGTACTTGCAGTACGTTTTATTTTGCCAATGTTTTAACCCCAGTATTGTATACTGCACAACTTTATTTTTTTTTGAAATAGATCTGTAACCTTTGAACAGAAAAATATATACAGAAGAAATTTCATATATTTACATCAGAGGTATTTTGCAGATGATTTTAGTTTTGGGTCCCTAGTTAGTATGGGGGTTACTGGGCGACCGCCCAAGTTGGTCAACCCGACCATTTTGAAATGTCTGTCAATAGTGCAATAACGAACAGATTGTAAAGATTTTGTTTACGAAAGATATTTGTAATCAGTTCACAAAGTTAATTTTTTCTCGGTCAGTCCCATAACTAAGCAAAAAAAGGCCATAAGAGACCAACATGGTAATAGGACAATTGCCAAATAGTAACGTCTTCTTGGCAATAAACACGACAAATGGTCATAAATGATAACATATTGTATTTATGATTTTAAATTGACACTTAAAAAAACTAATATTTTTTACCAGTATCGTGCCCAGTCTGTCACATTTGTTAACTTTGCATAGACTGTAATTGTTCACCTTTTCTCAGAATGTCCCATTGAAAGTATAAAAAATGTTTAATGTTTCCTAGCTGAATAAGACTAATTCCATGTGAAACGAAACATACATTTGTCTTGGATTCTACGATTTAAATGAAAGTTCGTAAATTTGAACTTCTCTATATGAACTGTATTTTCCGATTTAAAAAAAAAGTACTTATGTTTTTAGTTTTTTTATTCTTTGTCAGCATGTATTTCAATTTTTCCTAAGACACATGTAAATTATTTTAAAGAATAATATTTTATGAGTTTATCATGTAAACATTTGAGTTTGTTTCACATGCAATGACATTCCATTATTAAAATTATCGCCGAAGTTATGTAGTATAAGCCTGATCGAGCCGAGTAATACCTTAAATTTAAGGTAATTATCAGGGTTGCAAAAAATTGTGAAACGTATTTTTTTTTAGAAAAAATTTGATTTTTCTTTTGACGATTAACCGCGCTAAAGTAAATTTTATCACAAAAATAAAAATGTGTTTGAGAATAGCAAAGCATTCTACCACTTTTTTTAACTACACGTTTTTTACATCAAAAATTGTCGAATGGAATGTGGCAAATGCTGATTGTCAAACTGTGGATAATTTATTTACAAATTGAATGGTGATATTTTTCACTTGGTTGCGCACTACCACTATCATGATGTCTACCCTGTGAAAGGCTTCGTCGGGAGGCTTCGCAGCGACTTTTCAACAACATACCCGGCCTCATTAAGTAAATGATTATCACAAACGAATTAGAAGCACAACTCACTTGCCGAATATACCTTTTAAAAAATCGCACCAAGTAATAAAGCACGCATGTAACCTTACAAGCATCTCATTAAGTTGCATATGTAAGTATGTATCAAAACAGATACAAATTAAAAAACAAAAATTACAGATTTCTTAAATAAACTATATATCTATCGAAAGATCTAGACTTCTTCTTTTCCAATCCGATGATGAAGTGAAAATCGGTTGATTACCAACTAGGAAAACTGGCAAATTTCAAATTTCTAGTTCTACTCGACAATACATACCATTAAAATAATATTTCTGGCAGCATTTTTTGGAGTGTTATATATGAAACGGGACATGATAAATTTTTTTGTTAAGTATTTTTTGAGGACATTTAATTATGTCGATTCTTTCTTGTCGAAAAAAATTATATTATTTAGAATATAACATTTATTTTCATACTCAATCATATATGCTCTAGGAGAAATTACTATAATCGTTTTGTGGAAATCACAGATATATACAAAGTGTATAGTAAATGTAAAAGCCAAAATTGTAATTTGAATATTTTACAAAACTCATTAATTGGTCTGTGATGATATGTTATTGGATTATATGGGACCTTTTTGAGGACATATTATTTGAGCTTAGCTTAAGAGTAGTACCAGTCCAATTCTACGACTGCTACAATAGAATAGAAAGCGTAAATTCCCGAGGTATGACATAGAGTGTCAATTCATATCTTCAATGGCAAGACCTAACAGAAATAGGACCAGACTCTACTCAGCAGGGATCAGTGGCAAGACTATTTCTGTAAATCTTAATTTTCCCGTAGGATAATCTTAAAGAATGAATAAAGAAAAACTAATCAGAAAATGAATTCTAATTTAAACAAACTGAAATTGGTTTCTTCAAAAAATGTGAAACTCCAGAATATGAAGCCTTCCGAATTTGTTAAAATTTGCACGTAAATTTTCCCATAATGTGGCAATTATATGTCGTTTACATTACGACGGTATTTATTGTGAATCTTATTTTAAGGGACTCTATATTTGGACACCTGAAATAATTTCAATGATAATGAGACTATGAAATGTGCGGCATATAATTTTGTATTAAATTTTCGTTTGAATTAATATATATAGGGTCCGCCAAATAACTTTTTTTTGAAAATGCTATAAAAAAACTACAGAATATTTTCTAAAATCTCTTTTTTATTTGAAAGTACAATCCTTCCGGTTAATAATGGAAAATAATTTCATTCAAATGGCTGCTGAGGGCACCCCACAGATAATAGTCCAACGGTTGAATAGTTGAAAAAAGTTAGATAGCGGACCCTATATTTCAAATTGCTGTGTGGCTTGGTATTGTTGAAAACATTTGCACCAAAATTTAGCATTGTTGAGTTAAAATTTAATTATTTGAATAGGATTTTTTTGCTCAGTATTGATTTCAAATACAGCCAAGGATACAATGATAAAGCTTTAAAAATACAACTAATATTTCACTTTGCATTCAGTAGCTCTTTATCTCTCTTATAGTTTACAGCTCATTTCCCCTAAAGCTATCTTAATATATCGCCTATAGATTTCAATTTATAATATGGATATGAAACTAAAATCATATGGCTTTAAGATAAACAAAAGACGCCACTGTCTAAGCCACATAAGATAGAGCCAACCTTTTCTCTATTGTGAGATTTCAAACATCCTTTTCCATACCTATCTCCCGGTATCCTTTTAAACGCAATAAAAATCGATTTTCTCTGCTGCTTCTACTTCTGCCAAACGAACGCTTCATTAAATTTTATATGCCGCCGTTTTTTTCTTTTTCTTCTTTCGGTTGCCACAAAGCCCCACTGCCAAAAGAAAAGTCTTAACATTTCACAAAAAAAAGGAAAACCGCCAGAGACTAAAAGCAGCCAAAAAAGGACTTGTTAAACATGACGCTTAATGCTTAACATGCAAAACACATGTTTACCAGCGAACCAAATCGAAGCAAAAAACGCAGAAGAAAATGACGGAAAATATGTATAGGCAAAAGGACTGACTGTCTTTGGCAAAAACAGTGGGAAACAAACTCATATTGAAATCATGAAAATACTGCTGCTGGTGGTGGTGGCAGTGCTACTCCTTTCAAAGGGACTGCCAACAACAACGGAAATAAACACATGCTTCGCAATGAACATACACCGGCAAGCGGCGGAAAAAACGCGAGCGAAATCAAACAGAATGCTGAAGACAAACAACAATAACAGCGACGACGATGCCGATGTCGATGAAAAAAAAGTTGCACGAACACAAAAATTGGATCCTAATACAACACACAATCACCGAGAGAGGAGGACGGACTAAAGCATACACACAGCCTAAGGCATTTCCGGCGTAATGGAAGAGTTAAATAAAAGGACGAACAGCCATAATGGTCGGAGTAAGGCGGGCACGAGGACGACTTGGCTGTATAACAACAACAACAACAACAGTTCCTACGACTTGTAGACTTGTGTGTGTGTGTGTGGAGCAGCACTCCTCTTTGTCGGAACGGAAATAAAGCATATAACCCTGAAACAAAACAACCAGCACGGCAACATGAATGAATGAATGAATGGCAAAGGAATTTTGAACACTTCCAAGAGGAAACTTCAATAATCATCCAAGTGATTCGGTGCAAAACATCGACAACACCGATAGCGCAGAAACGACGAGTAAATGAGTCTTAGATACCAGTGAAGAGCATAGAGCTGGCATTGTTTATCGACACACACACACACACACACACACACACACACACACACACACTCACGCGTAGCTCAAACGGAAGTAAACACAAGAAAAACATCATCAACACTTCCGTCGGAATATTAAATACACACACGCAAACAAACACTCACAGATATAAAATAAACACTTCTGAAGCCTTACCCGAATGCAATGAAATGTTTTGGCCAGCCAGGGCCCCCAAAAAAAACTATTCAATATTTTGTCGGAAGTTTGACTCTTTAATAAACGTGGATTAAGTTCTTTATCAGTGGACTGCTGCTATACTATTCAAATGCTCTCCATTCAGCAAAGTTTGCATTAAGCCCAGCTAAAGTATGCTTTACTTTGTGCCCCCTAAAATATGCAACACGTTTGTTTGTGTTTTTTGTTGTTTTCTCATCGTTGTGTTATTTTTTCTTTTGCTATTCCTTTTTCGCGGAAGTTGTTGCGAAAGGTAATAATTAAAAACAGTAATTCGCATGAAATATGCATAAAGCATACTTAAAGGCTTAATTAATAATTCTCTTATTATGCATATTTCCGGCTGACTGAGAAGCGGTAACAGAAAAACAAAACAGACAAACAAACAAATAGATCGTGTGTTTTTACCTCCCTTGGCCATAGAGTGTTAACAGATTAACACTTTTTTGTTGAAAATTGAAAAAACTAAAGTTTTCCATAACCAAAATGTTTCCGCTTCACACACACAAAGGTTAGCTGCTCTTAAATGTAAGCTGCAAACTTTTTTGTGCGTCTGTTCGAAGAGGCAGATTTACACGAATACGAGGTGAAATCCTCTTTCCGACTGACTAGCGAAGGTGTGGGTATTGTCATAAGGGAGTCCGCTAACATTTGGCTGGGATGGTTGGGGTTTTTTCTATTTAAAAGTGTCCCATATTGCAATTCGTGACCGTTTTCAATGTCGTCATCAATTGATCTGTTGTATATTCATTTCTTTGTTACATAGAGAGTACATAGCTATATGACCTTGTACATCCCCTTGGGTACATCCCCACTTGCAGAGTTACAAGCCGACCCAAACTTATCAGCGGCGGCGGCGCTACCCAAAACGGGTCGGCGGCGGCGGCTTTCGGCTGATTTTCCGGCTCGTTCTGTCATTCGACCACCTCTATTTATTTGACAATTTTGGGAAAAGTGAAGGAACAAATTGTATTGGTTTTTAATACCTTTTCTTTTATTTTTTGGCAAGTAATTCAATATTCGTTAATATTAGCCATTATTAGCCAATATTCCTATAATTTCGTATTAGTATCCCATACAATTATTTTTTGAGAGTGGGAATCCATTCACAAAATTTAAAATATGGATGAAATTAATAAACATTACAGATTTTCATGTGAGGCATATTTAAGACATCTTGAATATCATAATCCTTCCAAAGAATGGTAAAAAGCTCTACCTACTTTGACAAACTAAAGGTGCACAATGGAGTAGCTGTTGTTTAATGTTTTTATAGGAATATAAATATAAATGCGACTTATAAATCAAAATTAGGGATGTCAAAACCTGTGTTAACTTTGACACCGTCCACCGGTTTTTTTTTTCTAATTTGTATTATCGACAAACCGGGGAAACCGGTGTTTTCATGTCGGTTAATCGATTTTTAAATTACAAAAAATGTGCATTTCGTGGATATATTCTACAATAAAAATACGAAAAAAACAAGAGGATATCAAATAGCTATGTTTGGAGCTTGATATGTAACATCGAAGACTGTTATAGATAATTTTTTATTGGTTTATACCTAAAGAAATCATGTCTTATTCGATACAATATTCACGTCTTATAATATCGAAGATCAAATTGAGCGCGAAATTAAAACATATCCCACTGGCAGTAAAAAAAGAGACTCGAGAGCATTCATGGACTCAGAAAAGGTACGAAATGTGTATTTAATAATAATATTAAAAGCGAAACGAATAAAATTTGTGAACACCTCCCATGTATTTTCATCAAAAAATTAATATGACTTTTCAAATGACAATTATAAGCATATATGTCTCATATTGAATTCAGTCAGCATCGCTGATTGAGACATAATGCATATTTGTTTGTGAAATTTTTTAATAAGATAGCATAGCATTCTCTAACGTATTTCTTGTGGTGTCCAAAAAAAGATCAAACCAAACTTTTCAATAATTTAGTATTTTAAATAAACAAGTTCGGCGTGAATTTTCATTTAAAATATGAAAATTAAATTAGGAAATAAATAAATAGTATTTGAATTCTTATGGTTTAATGTTTTTGTGTTCAATAATGTTCCATTTTAGCATACATCAAAAACCGGTTTCGTCGGTTTTTCAAATTTTAAAAACCGAAACCAGGTTTTTTTAAGAATTGTAAATTTTTGAACATCCCTAATTAAAATACAAACATTCAACTTTCTATAGACGTCATCATATAGTAGGATACCAAATTCAAAGAAAGATCCGTATATTTCACAGTAGTAGGTTGTCTAAGTCGACAGTTATATTTTCTTTTGTAATTTCAAGTGGATTTGAAGGAGTTAGAACTCCTCGGCGGCGTGGTTGAAGTCGATATGAGCCGATGAAATCTGCGGCGTGGTTGAAGTCGATGTGAGCTCATAAAATCGGCGGCGCGGCTCGTGCAGAAACATGCGGCGGCTTGTCGGCTTAAAATCGGTCGGCTTGCATCTCTGCCCACTTGTAATCGCTAAAGACTTTAAGGCATGGACAACGCAATGAGATAGTCCAGTGACAAATATAAATGGATGTAGCCTCCTGTAAGAATTTGCACCTCTTGATGTAGATCTGGCAAACAACTGGAAGAATCAGATATCCAGAGAGTCTGGTAGGGGTTCTATCCATAGACATTACATACGCCAGCAGTTCGCTAACACCAACTGTTGGGTCAGAGAGGCAACCTGGATGTGATGTTCGAAATAGCTGGGAGTCGTGGTCGTGGCCGACATTCCATGACTACGAAAGGACCAAGTGGAGAGACTCTCTCTTCGATACAGAAAAAATCGAGGAACAAATAATTGAAGACGAGATGTATGTTAGAGCGACTCATGGAAAAAAATGAAAAGTTACCTCTCTTAAAATTTTTTGATGCGGGTATTAGATATTTCAATGCGTAAGCAAATTTCCTGGTCTAAATTTGAAATAACGAAATAACTGGAAATTATAATTCTCATAGCAGCATGCCTCTAAGCGAGTCGCAGAGCCCAGCGATCGAGAGGAAATCGAAACCACCCACAACTTGAACAGTTCAAAGAACTAAGAAAAAAGAACGCAATAAAATCCAGCAAATGAGGTATCTGCGAAGATGAAGATACAACCCATGGTCGCAGCAAAAAAATGAGAAGTCCTTCCGTAGGAAGCACATTTTACTCGCATCTCAAAATCCTAATGTGAATTTTTCCCCCTTTTGAGGAAGTTCTTTTAAACAACTCCCAAAAAAGTCGATAATATCTAACATTTTACGAATAGAACTTTCACAAGTGAATGGAAACAAAATTTTCAGTATGGGGTCAAAGAGGTAAGTTGCCCGCTTTGCACCCAGAAGGTCTTGGGTTCGAATCGTGGCTCGGGAAAAAAAAACTTTTTTATAAATAAACGATGTTTAATTTTGTATAATTTTAAAATTTAATTAAAATTTTTTGGTTAAAAGATACAAATTTATTGCCTTATTAATGTACGGCTGGCCCTATGTTCCATAATGGAACGACGAGAATAAATATATAATGTACTTCAAATATTTCAAATTAGAATTAAGTAGTGTTAATTTATTTAATGTTAATTTAATTTAATATTAATACAAATATAATAAACAAAAAAGTATGACCTTGATCGAACGGGGAAAAAATTACTTTTTCCATGGTGGAGGGTTGTGCTAGAGCCGTGCTATAGCTCAAAAATTAGGCCGAAGCTCCAGAACTGTTGATCGGTACTTAAAAGACCCCAATTCATATGGAAAATATATAAAGGAATAATTCCAAGCGCATTGACAGAAAGGGAAAAGCGAAAATCCTCAGGATTGGCCCTAATTCAAAACTGACCATATTAAAAATCAAACAAAAAGCCAATGTTGACGCCAGCGTTTCTAATGTTCATCAAGTTATACTGAATGCCAAGAATATAAAACGAAAAAAATGAAGAAGAACCCCCCGCTGGATGCTGCTCGCAAGTTAAAACGCCTTGAATTCTCAAAGAATCACATGAGTTGGGACGTTGCGGTAGATACGAGACTTACTGACTGGCGGCAGGTCGTTTTTACCGACGAAAAGAAATTCAATTTGCATGGCCCAGATGAATACCATGATATACGAAAAGAAAATTTATATCTGTGTCGCCACCACAGCAGAGAGGGCGGTGTAATGGTGTGGGGTGATATCACCTGTTATGGCTGTTAGTATTTGTGAGCAATAAAATGAATGCCAACAGCTATAAAACGCTATTGGAAAACGCTTTCCCTGAACTAAACAATATTTTTGGACCACTTCCATGGATTTTGCAGCAGGATAATGCACCAATACACAACGCACGCATTGTAAAGTCCTTTATTTCAAGCCAGGATGTGCAGCTGTTGGACTGGCCACCATATTCTCCAGACCTTAACTCGTAAGGTGTATACAGAAGGAAGACAATTTGAAAACAAGGAGTCATTAATTGGAGCTATAAAGATATCTTGGGCCGAAATCTCCCTTGAATATCTGAAGTCCTTATACAGCTCCATGAAAGATCGTATTTTTGAAGTAATTTCAAAAACGGCGGAAATACTCATTACTAAACATTTTTTATAAACTTGCTGTGTAACAGAAATAAGAATATTTTTGTGTAAAATGTATGACTACATTAGTTTTCATTAATTATCAAATGAACTGTTAGAATATGTGTATTTTTGCTGTTGTTTTACAAATGGAATAAGAATACCGTTAGACATGAGAGGAGAAAACAATTGTTGATATATTTAGTTTGTGTATCCTATAAGCTTTCTTTTTTGGTAGTTGTCATATTGCCTACTCATGATTGGTAAATATCAGAAACCTATTTTGTGTTTCAAATGGGTGCGTCTAACCTATTGACGAGGACTGTATATATATATATAGAAATCAATGTGTGTCTGTATGTCTTTCTGTTGCGTATAGTTATTGGTGTCCTAAACTCGAAAACAATTTTATATATTTTTTATGGATAGTTTTTTCTACATTTTGCTATTAGAACCATTTTCATGTCAGATACCTTTAATATTTGTACACATGGGTAAAATCGAAAAATTGTATATCAGATGGCCAGATCTGGGAATTGCCGAAATTGTATATATTTTTAAATGAAATATTGAGCTATATATGTATTTTATCTCCGAAATATATAAATCATAAGATATTTTAATTATGTAGGTCTATACCTGTAAGTACATCGTATTTTTTTATTATTTTGCCAGAAATGTATACTTTTTAGATGTTCATAAAACTGGTAAAAGCTACCCGTTCTATTACACAGTGCAACACGAAAAAAATAACCATATACGGACACCGCTACATGATAAAAGACCAAAAAAAAGACCCGTGTTTTTTCCCCCCAAAGTCATGCACTTTTTTTATGGGCCCCCAGAGATTTGAGGCCTCGGTGTAATTTTTGGAAAAAAGTGATCATATTCTCAGGCTCATATCTTGCAAACCGTTCGGAATTTTGCACTAACAAAACACATGACAATTCAAAGCAGCGAAGTAGTCGCAATCCATTTGTACCAACAACATTAACAACACATATGTAGCCGCAGCACACAATATGAACTTCCTAGGAATTATTCTTAACACCGTTTAGGTAGCGATTAGGTAGCCGCAAAAGTGAAAAATTTTCCAAAAATTAGATTTTTTTCCTTTTTTGCCCTGTTCAGGTCCATAGGTAGCAAACCGTTAAAAATTCAAGGAAACAATCAACAACAAAAATGTACTTAAGATTTCAATAAACAACTTTCTAGAACATATGAACTTCCTAGGAATTATTCTTAACACCGTTTAGGTAGCGCTTAGGTAGCCGCAAAAGTGAAAAATTGTTTATTCCAGTATTTCTTACCCACACGACATCATCGATGCCATTCAACAAACAACAACAAAGTCGTCGGTCCAAAAATTTGCACTAACAAAACACATTTATATTGTGTGCTGCGGCTACATATGTGTTGTTAATGTTGTTGGTACAAATGGATTGCGACTACTTCGCTGCTTTGAATTGTCATGTGTTTTGTTAGTGCAAAATTCCGAACGGTTTGCAAGATATGAGCCTGAGAATATGATCACTTTTTTCCAAAAATTACACCGAGGCCTCAAATCTCTGGGGGCCCATAAAAAAAAGTGCATGACTTTGGGGGAAAAAAAAAAAGGGGTTTTTTTTTTTTGGTCTTTTATCATGTAGCGGTGTCCGTATATGGTTATTTTGAAATGACTTCAAAAATGTTGCACAGTGTTAGGAACTAAAGGAATATTGTTGTTTTATTCACATAACAAAATTAGTAGGGAAAGTGTAAAATTTGTGGTTGATCAAATAATCAAATAATCATCTTGCTTTTATGTATTTAATTTTTTTTCTGGTTACTGCACAAAATTTACTAAAAACAAGTAAGTAAGATTCAGTCGGCTAAACCGACTCACACTCAGAGAACATATATACGGAAGTTATAAGGAATTGAATTTAATGTAGGACAGGATAATTTGTGGGGAACGTATTAGAATGTTCGTGTCACGTGGTGCCAACTTGCACATTTATAAAACAAACATTTTTGAATATCAAATTGCAAATGATTTCGACTACCCGTATGGATGTTATGTCGGTTTTATTGTAACCAAAGTTTATGCCACTTTGTGTGGAAGGTACCAGAACGGATGTGGCAATATCGGCCATATTCCATGCGAATGTAATGAATGTAGTTTTACGGGATTTGTGCCGGAGGTACTAGAAGGGGCATGACAAAACCCGTCATATTTAGTACACTTAAAGTGATTGTAAAAACATTATCAAATACCAAAATATAGCTGATTCTGAACATCTGTGTGGTAGTTATATCGGTTTTAATTTAACATTAGAATATGGGCTATTTGTGTGGAAGGTACCAGAAGGGGCGTGACAATTTCGTCCATCTCCGAACTTTAACTAACATTGGGGGAAATAGTACCATGTGCAAACATTGAATCGATTCCTTAACTCCTTTCGAGAGTTATGGTGTACAACAGCCACGCAGACAGACGGACGGAGGACATGGCTCAAACACCTTAAAATGTCGTGAAACAGATTTAGTCCAAACATACTTAGAGTCTTAGGTCACTCCTTCAATGCGATACACTTTTTTTGATGCAAATGCCCACTCCCATTTTGTGTAACTTCCGGCACTTTCACCACGAACATTATTTTCCACAAAAATGGTTAAGTAACTACCTAAATGCCATTTCAAAGTATTTTCCAAGAACTGTATTTGCTGAAGGTTATATGAAAATATCGCATTCAGAACGCCAATGGCCTTAATATTAGAAAAAAGATGCGTACAAATGTAACGTCTGGCACTCAGGATTTACCCATATGTGAATCGAAGTATTTTAACAGATATTCTTCATTTTTATTTAATACTCATATTATTTGATTCATATATCTTTTGGAAATTATGTTTCCTGTAAAATGGATAAGAGATAAAAGTTCCAGTTTCACTTGTATTTGTCTTGTTCAGGTCTTAAAAGTACTGTCGCGATAAAATTAAAAATAAATAATACTTCATTTACTGACTTTCCACTTCTTGTTCAAAAAATTCATATTATAAATTAGTTATTTTTTTCTGCAGAGTCAAGCCAATGTACAGTTTTTTATGTAAGTATGCTTCATAGGCTTCGTAGCGGCAAGACAAGAGATGCACAAAGAAAAATCCAATTCTTCTGACGGCATTTTGACAGGATAGAAAAAGTGGATTTTGCAGCAGTCAATTTGCGAGGGAAATCCGTTAAATTATCAGCGGATAAGACCGAATATGTCAGAACGTGATTTTGAGTATCTTTCTGGATTCTTGCAAACATGGTACAAAATCGCTTTTGCAAATTGTGAAATAGAAGGATTTGAATAAACATTACTAAGATTTCGCAAAATTACCATTATCTAGCTAACCAAAATTTTTAGATTTTTTCAAACACAAGAGCTTTAAATGGTGATTCTATTTCGAAGTTTAAATACAATCTGAGATACTTAAATTTTGTTTTGTCAAAAATCGTACGTGTTAATATGAAATGACTTATTTGTGATTCAAGCAATATATTACTGACCGATTATCTTTACGGCTGTACTGTAAAGTCGAAGAGCAGAGAATAATATTTTAATCAAATATTTTATAGCTAATATTTTATAGTTAAATGCGATGCCGGTGATGTTTGATTGACAAGAGGGACCAGGAACATGCGGACCACTGACCAATTATTAAGGAATATATTTCAGCCTTATTGTGCGTTAGCCAATTTTTCAAGCAGACAAATGGTCTGATGGAATTTTCAGCCAAGAATGTTCAAAGTTTGGCAAATTGAAACATAAAGAAATTCCAATTTCTTCACTTATGTTTGATAGTAGTATCAACCTTCGGGTCTGAGAAGTTGCCCCCTTTTTTAATTTCTGTGAAAAGTTTAGAGATTTATTTAATTTACTCCATCATATCACTCAATTATTCAATCCATCCCCTTGGAAATGGCTAAAGAATTCACTTTATGCCACTGGTTCACAAATACGACGGAGCTATTTTCGTGATTTGATTTTATTTTGCTACGTCTAAAAGAAAGCACTTTCGTTAACAATTCAAATCAATTTGTTTTCATTTATTCCCGTGAAGTGTTTTAACAAATACGCATTATTTTTAAATGAGATATTTAAACATCATTCACGCTGGGCAGCCACGGATGCTGTCGACTAACAACTCCACCAAGTACTTAAGGATGTTTTTGGTTCTGGTTTTTTGTTGTTGCTACTTGTTACTCCTGCTGGCGTTCACGAGCGAATCAATCAAAATGAAAAGATTCGCAATTTGGCTGAAGAGCCGTAGAAACGGAATATTTTCGGTGCAAACGTTCACAATGTATATTTAACATCCTATTTATATTTTTACCTTATTTTGTTTTGGTGGAGGTGGAGGTGCGGGCGCTGGCATCTTATAGAGTAACAAAGCCCTATTCACAAGCCCTAAATCAAGGGAACACCGTGCTCCTCCTCTATGGGGAGTGGTGGTTGAGGTATCCTTTTCGAGTGATTGTTAAGGAAGATTGAATTCGTTGCTTTGCTACGTTTGTATTTGTCAGTTGGTTGGTTGGTAAGAGTTCATCTTCATCATCCAGCCCAGGCAGGCAGGTCTTAGCAAAGGGGGCGAGAGAAAAGCAATTTACGTGCAAAATAACTCGAGTGTCATGCAAATTTCCTTATGAACATTCTGTGGTGGCGGGGGGCCAGAACAAAATGGAAAAACCGAAAGAGAAAAAAATGGTCTATAGATTTCCCCCTTATCGTTTTAATGTAAAAAATCTCTATTTTTCGTAGATTTTCTTTGTTTTAAATGTTGTAGGTATTTCTGCAAATCTTTTTCGTAGTTGATTATATTTAATTTCTGTTCTTTTTTTACAATTCAATTCAAGTATATATATATATTTTTTTGTAATTCCACTTACCGGCATAGTTTGACTACCGTGTAGATTGGTGATGGCTGATTGAGCCTCTTGTTGCGAACTAAATTTCACAAAAGCACAACCTGAAAAACAGAAAAATATGAAAAATACATTAAACGACATTATACAAATGAGTTTTAAATGCTACACAGACACACTCAAAAACAGAATGTCCACAGATACAATCATGTGCTCAATAGAGCTTAACGGCTGGGTTTTTTGTATTTTTTGTTTTTAACATTTTTTTATAAAAATAACTGTCATACAAAGCATTAAATTTCAATTATATATGGTCTGTCCGAAATTCCATGGCCAGTGGGGATGGATGGTGATGGTATGATAAGCTGCAGGTCAAGGATAAATATATACATATGTTGAAAATTGTTGTCTGAACCATCTGATAAAAAATTTAGATTTGTGCACTGTTGCCATGGCTTATTGCTGTCAGGGCCATTGTAGGAATGCCTAATATTGGTACAAATTTCCAATATCACATGTCATATCAATTGTAAAGATTTTATGTTGAAATAAATGGTAGTTGATGAAACGGCGCACAGTGCATTACACCGTCCGACAGCCCATATTACACGTGAACCAGATGATAGACGTCTGAAACTATGGGCAAAATGAAGTTAATTGGAGATTTCAGTTTTCCATTTCCACTTTTAAAAAAATATTTCAATTACTTATTCACATCCTACGACACCGATATAAGGGTCAAACTAAAGACGAGAATATCTGTTAAAAATACTTTAATTTTCATACTTCTAACTATGTTGGTTTAGCATTAACTACCATTTAAAATTGTCTCTCGCTTAGAATATTTAATTTATTCATATTTTACTTTTTAAAGTCTAAGAAATAATCTTAAAAATATTTGGAGCCTATTTTCTTGGTAAATATCTCATGGGAAAACAGAAGAGCTTGCATTAAATGAAGTCTAATTCTGCTTTAGTTTTTTAAACAGTGTTGAAAATATCTGTTAAAAATACTTTAAATTTCATACTTATACTATATTAGTTTAGCATTAACAACCATTTAAGTTTTCTCCCTTAGATTATTTCAATTATTCTTATTTTACTTATTACTCTCACAGGTATAAGTGATAATCTTTGAAATAATTTTAGAGGTTATTTTCTTCGTAATTATCTCATGGAAAACAGATGATCTTGCATTAGCAGAAGTCTAATTCTGCTTTAGTTTTTTTTCAAACAGTGGTGAGAAGGTTGCCCTTATTCAATATGTGTCTTTTTTCCAGCAAAAAACTACAGTCGCGAGGCCCACCGATGCCTTGACATTTACAAATATTGATACCCTAGGGTCTCAGCTAATCATTAAAAAATGAAAATTCTGCTCAATTACAAAAAATTAAAACAAAATGCAATAACCATGTTTGCTGTATGTTGAATAATTTTTTTGTAAAGCATACCTTTAGGCAATATTTTTGTCCTATATTTGAGATTAAATTAGATGTGTTGATCCTTTTCTTAAACCAATAAAAAGTTTTTACTAATTCGATGAACAAGACATCACTTAATGAAAAATATTGAAGATTCCAATAAACTGCAATATATATGAATATTATTAAAGTAGTATCATACTCACGGGACCTTGCAGGACATTAGAGTGTAATGTCTCAAAATGCTCTTAAAATTGTACTTAATTATAAAAAATACAAAACAATTAAAGTAATAATGCTATTTATACTAAATACTAAAAAGTTCATGTGGGCGAAATTTCAAGGCTCTAGCTCTATTCCTTTTTATGTCGCAGCTTGTATGAAAATATTCCACTGATGTTTGCAACACCCAACATAAAGTGTCGTAGACTCAGGAACAGCTTTTGAAAAACTAAAAACCAGAGAATAAAGCTGTTTTTCTTACAGAAGGGATAACAAGCTGTGATAACAAAAACGCTAATTAAAAGTAAATTGTTTACTCAAAATTATTTTTTCACTTATCGCCAACTACAATATAAATATGGGGTCACCAGCATCACCAATAATTGCAGACGTTGTGTTGGAAGTATTACTTGACCATTCAATAGAGAAGATGACTACAAAACCCCGAATCTTGACGAAATACGTAGACGACATATTTGCAATCTTAAAGAAAAATAAAGTGGAAGAAACATTGCAAATATTAAATTCATTCAATAGACAAATTCAATTCACCATGGAGAAAGAACAGGACGAAAAACTACCATATTTTGACGCGGTAGTAATAAGACAAGGAAATCGGCTAAAATTAGATTGGTACCAAAAACCAACATCATCAGGACGATTAATCAATTTCACATCTAAGCACCCCAGACGAATTATTATCAACACCGCGACCAATTTTATAAACAGGGTCATAGATATAAGCGATGAAGAATTCCATAATGCTAATTTAAGTAAAATCAGAAAAATTTTAAAGAAAAATGACTTTCCAAGAGAAACTATAGAGGACTTAATAAGACGTAGGAATAAAAAGATAACAATAGGCGAGATTGACAGGACACAGAAAATATACAATTCTATGACATACACTCCTGGTTTCTCAGAAAGACTTAAACAATCAAATTTGTATGACAAAGATAAATATATCTTAGCATTTAAGACTGACAATACTGTCAACTACTTATTTAGTAGGACGAAGACAAAATTAGAAAATGAGGAAAAATCTAATGTGGTCTACAAAATCAAATGTAATGGGGACAAAACCAACGTATGCCAGAAGGTATATGTTGGTACTACTAAGACAAAATTAAAGACTAGAATATCATCTCACAAATCTGACTATAAAGCTATTAACAGACCATTAGAGCAGCGCACTGTACCATCACAGGCCATACACCAAATTTTGACAATGTGGAGATACTGACAGAGGAGAGAAATTATAATAGAAGATACACTCTTGAGATGTTACATATTATTGACGTTCCTACCAACAAAAGACTTAACTACAGAACAGACACAGATAAATGCGCCAAAATCTATCGTTACACAGCAGACAAATACAGACGATCAAAACTGTCATCAGTAGACGAAAGCACGCAAAACCGCTCGGACTGCAGATAATATTATATATATAAAAATGTAATTATACATAAATTTGATTAACTTTTTGAAAAAATTTGTAATGTAAATGTGTAATTCTTTTTTTTGTGTATAGTCACCCCTGAAGATGATTGAAGATTTCAATCGAAATATTGGGATTAAATAAATAAATTATCAAAAACAACAACACCTGTTTTTCAAATAATGCCTACAGCCGAACAAAACTAAAAGAAAATAAAAAACAACATAGGCACACAATACACACACAACATCGGAACAAATTTTCAAAAAAAAATGTTTTGTGTTGACTTTTTCCGCCTTAGCCTCAATAATCATAAATTTGATTTACATTGGATAATTATCTAGGCTAAGTGCAAAATTTTTAACATAGAATTATTTTTTATTTTGAGAGAAATTTGTACTTTGTATTTAGGATTTTGTTATCGTAGCTTAGTTACCCAGTCATAATATATATATATATTGGCTACTAAACGGATGTTTAGACAAAATTAAGTGGATTTTCTCTGACATTCACATATAAGTAATGTGGCGTGTTAATTTGTACCTGTAAGACTAACCACAAAATATTTCAATAGTAAATTGATTACAACCCACGATGGGGCAAAACATCAATTTAAGAGACAAAAAGTCCAGTTTGAAGTAACATATTTTGAGAAAGTAATAATGAATGTCAGACTATTAAAATGGCAAAATATAAAAATTTGGAACCAGGTGGTAAGTCGTTTTTCAAAAAACATGCTGCCAAAGTTACTACTTTTCTCCTGTTTAATTTTTTATATATCAACCAAAAATAATATGAAAACACATCTGTTGTAAAACGAAAAGGCACAAGCTAAAAAGATTTTTAAAAATTAAAAAAAAAAATTAATTAAATTAATTTAAAAATTAAATTAAAATTAAATTGTAAATTAATCAAAAATTAAAAAAATGTAACTATGTTAGTGCAAAAAGCAATGCACTGCGATAAAGTGTGTTGTGTATTTCGTGTATGTTTACGAGTCATTCCTGAATTTCTTGGAATAGAACTTTGTTTATCCGGACGTATCCGCTGAACCATATAAAGGGTGTTTTTTCCGCTATTATCTTTTTGGCAACACTGGTTTAAACAGCTGACGCACGTTTCGTGTTTTGTTTCACTGACAAACATCTTCAGTTTGGTCTATAATTTAACCATGAATCGTCTTACAAACGAACAACGCTTGCAAATTATTGCATTTTATTATCAAAATGCATGCTCTGTTAAGAAAGTTCATCGCGCGCTTCCATTTTATGGTCAGTTTAATCGATCAACTGAAGCGGCTATTCGGGCTATTGTGACTAAATTTCACACCAAATTTACATTGTTGGACATTAAATCACCAACACGCTTACGTAGAGTGCGAACTGAAGAAAATATCGCAGCTGTATCGGCCAGTGTCCATCAATTATGGATTCGTCGCCGTTCGCAGCAATTGGGCCTCTGTTACTCAAAAACGTGGACATGCCAAAATTGGACTAAGCGGATGGACCATTTGAGGCGCAGTCAAGGTCAACATTTGCATGAAATAATCTTCAAACATTAAAATATATGGACCGTACTATCGATTCAAATAAAGATTTCATGCATTTTCCTGAATTTTATGTGTTTTTTGAAAAACTTTCCTATAGCTTTAAAAAAATCACCCTTTATATGAGAAGAAAGGGAAAAATGTACACTTTAATATGTCGGAAGATTGGGTTGCAGCAAACTGCCACAAAATATGAAAATTTCTGATATAAAATTGTATTAAAGTCAAAAATGCAGATATTGTAAAATTTCGGTTAGAAAATGGCCGAAATGCCATTGATCTCTGCGAAATTTCACAGAAGTGTTTATAAATAATGTATTAATTAACAAGTAAGAAAAGGCTAAAGTTGGGCGTGGACGACTATGTAACATGAGGATTGATCAACTTAAAATTTTGCCAGATAACTTCAGTAAACACCATAAGTACATGTACGGAATTTAAAGCACTACTTGTTTCCTAGTGTATTTCCCTTCAAAAAACCAACTACCATCCCACTGTTAGTGGGCATGGCAGAAGGTTGACAAACTATTTTTTTAAACAACTTTTGTAAGCAGCATAAATATACGTACGGAATTTAAAATGTCTATCTGTTTCCTGTTTGGCTCAAAAAACCAACTATCATCCCACTGCAAATGGGCGTGGCAGTTGGTTGAGAAGCTTAATTTTTTCTAAAGAATTTCTGTAAGCAGCATAATTATATGTACGAAATTTAAAAGATTTGCATGTTTCCTAAGATATTTTGCCTCAAAAAATCTATTACCATCCCACTGTAAGTGGATGTTTTAGACTAAAATAAATAAGTCTGTTTTTGCTGAGCGATTGAACAGATATTATTTAAAGTTCTCAAGTCCTCTGTGTGAAATTAAAAATATATTTAAGTCGGAACGTCCTGAAATTTCATATGAACAACCTACTTACAGGAACACACAAAATATCTTTGCACGCGATTCTTGATCTATTTTTGGCTTATAAGATGGAACCAAAAAAAAAAGAAAACGTTACATGTTGTACGAAAATATATTTCTTTGATAATTCTAAAAATTAAAAAAATAATTATTCCAAGATTTTTACCAACAGGATATACTTTAGATACTTTATAATATATCTCATACGTTACGTCGACTAGAACCCTCTGAAGTAATATTTTTAAATAAAAACTGAAACAGAATATAGTGAATGTAGTTTAGCCATCTGCAGAGGGTTCTTTAGTGTCATGGTCAAATGTATGTCAAGAAATATTGAACTATATTAAAAATACCAAAAAATTCTGTAAAAATAGAAAAGGACCCTGAAAAGTCATAAAGTATGAAAAGATCACAGTATGCAGAATTTAAGAAAAGCCATTAACTAATCTCAAGTTATGACCTATATAGTGAAAGTACATTTGGATCAATATAACTCCATAAATAATTACAGCTTCACATGTCCCTTATGTTCCATAATGCCTGGGCTATAGGATCCAATGTTTTATATCTTATTGGGAGAATTTTCGATTTGCTTTTCAGAATAGTTTGATACGTCCCATAATCCTGGACAAAAGGAAACCATTGGTGATATCGTAAAAATTTGTAAAATTAGAAAAGGGCCATGAAAATGGCCCAATTCACCATGTGCATGAGGGAATTGGTTAGGTTCCAATGTTTGACATATCATTGGGGGCATTTTAAAAATAGCCCCAACCGTCCCATAATGCCTGAACAACATGATCCCAAAGTTGATATTTTATTAATGGGATTTTCGAGTTTCATTTAGTCTGAAATTGTTCTCCCTACAATTTCCAGTAAATTCGAAATCCTGCAATTTTCACACCGCACTCTGGCGATCAATTTCCGTTTCCATGCAAAATCGGCAATGCAACGATTGAGGATTTTGCTTTTTTTGCTACTCTTAAATGACAATCACAATTTCATTAGGTGGCATTAAATTGATATGCCATCAGGATACACAGCATGACCAAACGCCAAATGCAAAAAAAAAATATATATATATAGAGAGAAGAAGCAGAGAGCCCTTTTCAAGTGAATAAATCTAGGGCTTTGCCATCATCAAACTGTTGCCATAGGCTTTATTTACATTAATGGCAATAACAACAACAGCAACGAACAACCGAAAAACACAAATTTTCTCTCACTTTTAAGTGCTTTAGCACTTGAAACTGTTTTTGCTGTTTTCTGTTCTGTTCAGTTCCCCATATTGTTTATTCGCGCAAATGATTGTGCTGTTGTTGTTTGTATTTCTGTTGTTGTTCGCCATTGTTGTGATTTTCAAGTGCTTATGTCTCTGTCTCTCACCGCCCCCACCCCTGTTTCTACTTACCGGGCTTAAATGAATAATTGTGTTTGGCTGTTTGGTTGGTTGGCGGAAAATAACGTTGACTGTTGTTTACTTTTATATCCAGCAAAAACCTAAAATTATGCAACAGTTTTTTGCTCGCTCGCTCACTGACTCTTCTTTTGCTTTGTGCGTTTTAAATATTTTTAAATTAAGCAAACACTTGATTTTTGTGAGCCGCAAAAATAAAAACCGGGGGAAACAGGAAGGCAAAAACAACTAACGACTACTACAACTCTGGCAAAAAGTATGCTTTAAACTTTTCCAAAGATCTCCGCCTAAATGTATGCTTTCATAATAACAAAGTTTTTGGAGATTTTGCTGTTGGTTGGATTGTTCATCTCTGTCTTTGTTTTTCCACAAAAGTCATAAATTTCTATTTATTTAGCGTGTTTTTCCACAAAACTTTTTGTGTATTGCTTTGTGGTCCATATTATAGGCTTATGGACTAAATCAAAAATAATTGTCTTCTGGGATGGGTCGTAGTTGATGGATGGTTGAGTTTACCAAAATCAATGCATATGAGTAGGCTGGGCTTAAATAGACCAGAGATGGAATATTGTTTTTATTTTTATTTTTATTTTTATTTTTATTTTTATTTTTATTTTTATTTTTATTTTTATTTTTATTTTTATTTTTATTTTTATTTTTATTTTTATTTTTATTTTTATTTTTATTTTTATTTTTATTTTTATTTTTATTTTTATTTTTATTTTTATTTTTATTTTTATTTTTATTTTTATTTTTATTTTTATTTTTATTTTTATTTTTATTTTTATTTTTATTTTTATTTTTATTTTTATTTTTATTTTTATTTTTATTTTTATTTTTATTTTTATTTTTATTTTTATTTTTATTTTTATTTTTATTTTTATTTTTATTTTTATTTTTATTTTTATTTTTATTTTTATTTTTATTTTTATTTTTATTTTTATTTTTATTTTTATTTTTATTTTTATTTTTATTTTTATTTTTATTTTTATTTTTATTTTTATTTTTATTTTTATTTTTATTTTTATTTTTATTTTTATTTTTATTTTTATTTTTATTTTTATTTTTATTTTTATTTTTATTTTTATTTTTATTTTTATTTTTATTTTTATTTTTATTTTTATTTTTATTTTTATTTTTATTTTTATTTTTATTTTTATTTTTATTTTTATTTTTATTTTTATTTTTATTTTTATTTTTATTTTTATTTTTATTTTTATTTTTATTTTTATTTTTATTTTTATTTTTATTTTTATTTTTATTTTTATTTTTATTTTTATTTTTATTTTTATTTTTATTTTTATTTTTATTTTTATTTTTATTTTTATTTTTATTTTTATTTTTATTTTTATTTTTATTTTTATTTTTATTTTTATTTTTATTTTTATTTTTATTTTTATTTTTATTTTTATTTTTATTTTTATTTTTATTTTTATTTTTATTTTTATTTTTATTTTTATTTTTATTTTTATTTTTATTTTTATTTTTATTTTTATTTTTATTTTTATTTTTATTTTTATTTTTATTTTTATTTTTATTTTTATTTTTATTTTTATTTTTATTTTTATTTTTATTTTTATTTTTATTTTTATTTTTATTTTTATTTTTATTTTTATTTTTATTTTTATTTTTATTTTTATTTTTATTTTTATTTTTATTTTTATTTTTATTTTTATTTTTATTTTTATTTTTATTTTTATTTTTATTTTTATTTTTATTTTTATTTTTATTTTTATTTTTATTTTTATTTTTATTTTTATTTTTATTTTTATTTTTATTTTTATTTTTATTTTTATTTTTATTTTTATTTTTATTTTTATTTTTATTTTTATTTTTATTTTTATTTTTAAGTACAATATTGCTACAAGCTTTTGACAGGCATCTTGGTAGAATTTACTTCGAATTCCTGGGATATATAATCGTTACAAGGCCATGAGAAGAATGGAAATTTTGTAAAATTGTGAAGGCTTGAAATTTACTTTTGTTGAATATTTATAGTTCGTCACCAATCTTCCCCACTGTACACTCAGTGGTTGGTTTTTGAATAATACAAACAAAGATGTTTCAGGCTAGTGAATAATGGTTGTAATGGAAAAAGGGGATTGGGGGATTGGCTACTGGGTACTGGTAGATTATGTGTTCAAACAGGAACCTGATATAATGGCATGGAAAATTCGAAATACATCACAAGACCCTTGGCAAGCAATGGAAAATTTGTACATAAGAAAGCACTTAATTATGGCAAAGCCATCATCAGTTGGAATCAATGAAGCAATCATTTCTATGCTTTGCAGATTTTAAATCTTTGAAATCCCATCGAAAATTAAATTTCTCCCAGACAAATTTAACACGAATTCCCAACCAAATCTCAGTTATAATAGCATTTCGGTCACCACCACCTTGTGCAGTCGGAAAATTGTTGCAATTTCATAAACAATTTACTTGCAATTCAAAAATGCTGAATAAGACAAAAAACATACAACAGACAACATTTCAATGCTGCTGTTGATGGTGGCCACTCTTGTTCATATGGAATCTGTCAGGCCGAGGAGAGCGAAACAATACGCCTTGGAGCAGGCTGCCTGGTAGAAAAAAAATCACCAACTTGTTTCAACTTTAACTGGCCAGAGTTGTCGTCGCGTTTTTGTTTTCAACAACACAATAAGAGTTGGTAATGAAATTGCTGATGGGTGGGCGAGCGATATGGAGGGTGGGTAGTGGTCGGTTTATACTAATGGCGCAAAGGGAGAGGTTAATGGCGGTGAAAGGGGTGAAACTGTTGGTGGCGACGGCCGAGGTAGTGTGGTGGACCCTTAGTCTGCTGGCCGCTGCTTGGTATTGTCATTTTAAAGCCAAAGGCTAAAAAATATGCAAAAATATTGTTATTTTTTTCTCCACGTCTTCTGTTCAGCACAAAGCTGGGGCACGGAACAACGTTGGAAATTACATTTCCATACTCATTTTACCGGCTTTTTCTGTGGCGCTGATGGTGGTGGTGACGGCGGCTCATGCCCGCCTCCTGCAACGTACACCATCATGATGTTGTTGTTCATTTTTAACAATTTCACTTCTTTTATTGCGTTTGTTGTTCTGCTCTTGTGTACTGTAATACATGCTGCACAGAACGTTCTGCTGTTCTGCTTTTTTTTTGTTGGCCTTGTTCACAACATACCGAGATTTTGGTCAAAACGTTTGAGGCAATATTTGTATTTGCTCGACTGCACGCAGTAGAGACAAAAATACAGAGAACGAGAACGAGAACGAGAAAAAAACACACAACCAAAAGGACCAAGCAAAGACCAACAACAACAACAGATACAACAGCAGAAAAAATTCTGATGGCAAGCCAAGTATGCTGATGGAGTTGAAAGGACAATATACATGTAAAAATTTTGTACACACACTCTTATGCGATAACAGCAAATAAAAGGGGAAAAGGTCAAAAACAACAATAATGCCATGTTGATGACATTTTTATGATGAGATATACGGACGGCAAAAAAAAAAGATTCCTTTTTGCGTCTTACTCTTGTTTTCTTTTTAATCTTGTCAAGGGAGAGCCAAAAACTGGAAATTACAATTAAAAAAGGATGATTATTTTTTGGGGGTGTGGGGGATTGTTTTCTTTCCTCAGCATATTTTGTGTTGGGTTAAGAGTGGGGGGTGTTGTGGGAGAGGCTGGGATTTATTAATTACTTAAAATGAAATATGAAATTGCACAAAGATCTCTAGGGTATGTGGTCAAATGCACGAATTAGCTAGATTACAAAGGACTATCTCTTGGTCCTGAAATATTTCTGAAGATTTTTTCAGGGATAAATTCAATGAATCATTCATTGATAATTCAAAACCCAAGTATATTGAGGATACAAACTCAAATAGTAAAATCAATATAATACACACAATGTGTGAAAATTCTGATGTTTTCCTCATGAAACTAGACAAAAATTCGGATATTATGATATTTTCTATACGAAGCTCAACAAAATAATGTCAGGGATAGACGTGGGATTTATTATTTTATGCAAATCTCATTTTTAACCATATTTTAACAAAATATGCATATCGCTATGCAAAAGATACTAACATAATTTTCTTTATATCTATTGATTAATATTTTTATCATTCACTTGTGTCGAAATTCAATATAATTATGTTTTAGAAAAAATCCAATAAAAATCTAACCACGAACAACGAAATTATTTTTAAGTTATTAATTTGACATCGCTGTAAATAAAACGAACAACAAATTTTCGACACAACCGGTTTTGAATATTGATAAACCCGGGTTTCGAACCGGTTTGCTCAAAAAAATACTCAACCCAAAAAATATATTTTTCACCCAACAAACAGAACAATGAAACGAACGAATAATTTTTGAAAAAATCGTTCTGGAATATTGAGAAAACCGGGTTTTGAACCGGTTTTCTAAAAAGAATATTTGCCACCCCAAAAATATTTTCAACCACAAAACAGAGTGATGGTTTTCTATCGGCAAAAAAAATCTATCTCCTCGTATTTCCTAGAAAACCCGCTTTTACGATTTCAGACCGGTTTAATCTGAAAATGAGACACTTTGACAAAAAATATATTTTTCACCCAACAAACAGAATAATGAAACGAACGAATAATTTTTGAAAAAATCGTTTTGGAATATTGAGAAAACCGGGTTTTGAACCGGTTTTCTAAAAAGAATATTTGCTACCCAAAAAATATTTTCAACCACAAAACAGAGTGATGGTTTTCTACCGGCAAAAAAATCTATCTCATCGCATTTCCTAGAAAACACGCTTTTAAGATTTCAAACCGGTTTAATCTGAAAATGAGACACTTTGAATTTTAATTTGAATTTAATTTTATTGCATTGACACGGCTGAATATGTGTTAAATTTAAAAAGTTTTTGAAAAAATCTTGCTCCCCATTTTGAAAAAATGGCAAGATAAATAAATAAAAAACAAAAGTATTTGTCACCCAAGAAACAGAATGATATTTTCTATTGCTTCACATTTACAAGAAACCCTGGGTTTTTTAGGATTTCTTTGAAAAAATACATTTAAAATCTTTAATTTGATTTATAATTGTGTTTCGCTGTATCTCGTTTTAATATTTAAAAAAACAGGGTTTTAAAATATAATATAATATAAAGCAAAAAATCACATTCATGAATCGGTTTGTATTTTTATTTATTTATATGACAGTAGCCTGCCTATTAAAACGAAAATTAAGCAGGTTGTCGACAACTCAAGCTGATTTTCTCTAAAAAAATCTAATCCTCAAGTTTTGTTTGAACCGGTTTTATCGAAACAAATGAACGAATCATTTTTGAGAACAACGGTTGAAAATATTGATAAACCCGAGTTTTGTACCTGTTTTATCGAAAGAAAAATATGTGTCGTCCAACAATCAGAACTTTCTGCCAGCAAATCAGCATATCATTTCCAAGATAACCAATTTTTCAAGATCTCAAACCGAGTTTTTATGAAAATGTTAGTCAAATTACAAAGAGGTTTTAAATTATTTAAAAAAGAACTCGGATTTAAACAACAAATAAATAAACTATCAATTAATTGGAATGCATTTTTCCATGCTTTATAAGAGCTTGATAACTTAAAAAAAAAAAAAACGCATAAAATTTGCAAAATCTCATCGGTTCTTTATTTGAAACGTTAGATTGGTCCATGACATTTACTTTTTGAAGATAATTTCATTTAAATGTAGACCGCGGCTGCGTCTTAGGTGGTCCATCCGCTTAGTCCAATTTTGACATTTCCACGTTTTTGAGTAACAGAGACCCAATTGGTGCGAACGGCGACGAATCGAAAATTGGTGGTCATCATTAACACTGGCCGATACAGCTGCGATATTTTCTTCAGTTCGCACTCTACGTAAGCGTGTTGGTGGTTTAATGTCCAACAATGTAAATTTGGTGCGAAATTTAGTCACAATAGCCCGAATAGCCGCTTCAGTGGGTCGATTAAACTGACCATAAAATGGAAGCGCGCAATGAACTTTCTTAACAGAGCACGCATTTTGATAATAAAATTCAATAATTTGCAAGCGTTGTTCGTTTGTAAGACGATTCATGATGAAATGTCAAAGCATACTGAGCATCTTTCTCTTTGACACCATGTCTGAAATCCCACGTGATCTGTCAAATACTAATGCATGAAAATCCTAACCTCAAAAAAATCACTCTGTATAAGGTTACTTTCTATATATGTGTGCCACAAAATTTGAAATCAATTTTTGAAAGCTTTTTTCTCAACCAATTTTGCTCAAATTTTGCACACTTAATCATTTTCGATGACAATACAAGGAAATGGAAAAATTTGACCAATTAGACAAAGGGGCGTGGCACCTCCCATACGAAGTTAAAACCTATTATTGAATATTGTCAGTTCTATGACACCTAGAATGCTGAAATTTTGTGTAAGTGCATCTAGCATCAATTCGCATAGTTGTGCCAAAAATGGGCGGTATTGGAAAAGTGGGTGTGGCATCTCCCATACGAAGTTAAAACCTATTATTGAATATTGTCAGTTCTATGACACCTAGAGTGCTGAAATTTTGTGTAAGTGCATATACCATCAATGTGCATAGTTGTGCCAAAAATGGGCGGTATTGGAAAAGTGGGCGTGGCACCTCCCATACGAAGTTAAAACCTATTATCGAATATTGTCAGTGCTATGACACCTAGAGTGCTGTAATTTTGTGTAAGTGCATGTAGCATCAATGTACATAGTTGTGCCAAAAATGGGCGGTATTGGAAAAGTGGGCGTGGAACCTCCCATACGAAGTTAAAACCTATTATTGAATATTGTCAGTTCTATGACACCTAGAGTGCTGAAATTTTGTGTAAGTGCATCTAGCATCAATTCGCATAGTTGTGCCAAAAATGGGCGGTATTGGAAAAGTGGGCGTGGCATCTCCCATACGAAGTTAAAACCTATTATTGAATATTGTCAGTTCTATGACACCTAGAGTGCTGAAATTTTGTGTAAGTGCATCTAGCATCAATTCGCATAGTTGTGCCAAAAAGGGGCGGTATTGGAAAAGTGGGCGTGGCACCTCCCATACGAAGTTAAAACCTATTATTGAATATTGTCAGTTCTATGACACCTAGAGTGCTGAAATTTTGTGTAAGTGCATCTAGCATCAATTCGCATAGTTGTGCCAAAAATGGGCGGTATTGGAAAAGTGGGCGTGGCACCTCCCATACGAAGTTAAAACCTATTATTGACTAAAGTCAGTTCTATGACACCTAGAGTGCTGAAATTTTGTGTAAGTGCATCTAGCATCAATTCGCATAGTTGTGCCAAAAATGGGCGGTATTGGAAAAGTGGGCGTGGCACCTCCCATACGAAGTTAAAACCTATTATTGAATATTGTCAGTTCTATGACACCTAGAGTGCTGAAATTTTGTGTAAGTGCATCTACCATCAATGTGCGTAGTTCTGCCAAAAATGGGCGGTATTGGAATAGTGGGCGTACCACCTCCCATACGAAGTTAAAACATATTATCGAATAGTGTCAGTTCTATGACACGTATAGTGCTCAAATTTTGTGTAAGTGCATCTAGCATCAATGTGCGTAGTTGCGCCTAAAATGGGCGGTAATGCAAAAGTGGGCGTGGCACCTCCCATATGAAGTTAAAACCAAAATTACACCTACTGTAATTTTGTGTAAGTGCATCTAGCATTAATGTGCGTAGTTGTGACAAAAATGGGCGGTAATGGAAATGTGGGCGTGGCACCCCCCATACGAAGTTAAAACCCATTTTCGAATATATGCCGTTCTATGGCAGATAAAAAACTGAAGTTTTGCAGTAATTTTTCCTTCTACAAAAGATAACTAAAAAAGAATTTCTAGGCCCAATAGAATTCTGCTTGCATAAAGCATGGATTTGAAAAAAATTTTTTTTTGATTTACTAGTTATTTATCAAAATGGCTTGAATCTATTCGAGAAAATTGCTTAACTGATAAGAGTTCCTCAATTTTCTATTCAAACATTAGAATTTTGGTCACAATAAAATAAATAGCGTGTTTTTTTTTGAAAAATTATTCGTTTCAAGCGGTTAAGAATTAGGTGCTTCATGAAAGCTTGACCAGCATCACTTTTTGTCTATACTGGTCAGCGTTGCGCCTTGTGATCAGATGATTATTATAGGGTTTAATAGGTTCATCCTGTGTTCGAACATAGAAGTCCTTACACGTCCTTGGAAGAAATACTCTTTTAATTTCTTTGAAAAATCAGTGATGTTTGGGAATTATCTCAATAACCAAAGATTACGTTTAGTAGAAAATTATTTTCGAAGGAGGCTGAAATAAATATAAATATTTATTCTTACAGGCCCCTTTTTCGATTCCAAATTTATGTAAAATTTCGCCTTGGAAGAAAAACTCTCTTAATTTCTGTTTGTGAATTATCTCAATGACAAAGGGTTGTTTTTAAATGTCATCTAGAGTAGAAGATTATTTTCGAATGAGTCTGAAATAAATATTAATTTTTGCAGACTCATTTTTGGAACACTAATTTCTGTAGCAAATAAGGTAAAAATTTAATAAAATGTGGCGTATACGTTATATTAATTCAGAGGTTGTTATATATATTAGTATACATTTTACAAAAGGTTCGATTTTCCAGTAAATGTTGAATATATATATTAGTAAGAAATTTCATGTTTTCAGTAGAAAATGAAATCTAGTCAAAGTTATCACCTTTATTGACAAAATTTAAAGCATTAATTGAAAAGTAAAAATATTACTTGCTTTATTAATTCCAAAATTCAAAAGATTCTCTTCAAAGGAGTCTCAAATAAATATTTTTTTTTGCAGCCCCCTTTTATGGAACCCTAATATTTTCTTATAAGATAAGATAATAATTTGATATCAGGTGTTGTATAATTGATATTAATTCAGAGGTTAGATTATATTTTAAACAAGTTATATTTATATTTTTTATTCCAGAGGTGAATGTGGATATATATGGGTCTTCGTTTTATCAAGTTCTTTAAAAATCAGTATTTTTTAAGAATTATTTAAATAGCAAACGATTATGTTGTAATGTCGTAAATAGTAGAAGATTGTTTTCGAAAAAGACTCAAATAAATATTCGTTTTTTTTTTCTTAAATGATAAAATTAAAATCTGATACCAGGTGACGTATAATTAATATTAATTCAAAGGTTATTTTATCAAGTTCTTTAAAAATCAGTATTTTTTAAGAATTATTTGAATAGCAAATGATTATGTTTTAATGTCGTAAATAGTAGAAGATTGTTTTCGAAAAAGACTCAAATAAATATTCGTTATTTTTCCTTAAAAAATAAAATTAAAATATGATACCAGGTGGCGTATAATTAATATTAATTCAGAGGTTATTCTATATATTAGTTAATATCTTCTACAAGGTACTATTTTCTACTAAATATTGAATGTAGAGGTTTTTAAGAACTTTCACGATTTCATTGAAAAATTGAAGCTTCACAAATTATCCACTTTATTGACAAAATTTAAAGCATTAATTGAAAAAAATAATTTCCGCTAAATAAACTGCTTCATTAATTCCACTGGCAGTACCACAAAACTTTAGCTTTTGTTTTAGCATTTGAAGTTATTTTTATTAAACCATTAATTTGTCTTACTTTAGTACTTTAGTCTCCATAAACTCTGTGAATGTATCGTTGTTGATTTGCATTTATGCGCAAAGAAAACTCCAATAAATTCTAAATTTAACTATTTGATTTCCAGTGCCAAATAACACTTGATTTCTAATACTTCTCTAGCAGAAATCGTTGCCGTTCGTTGCGACGGGGGGTAAGGAAGTAAAGTACTTATTTTAAAATTGTTGCTGGTGTCATTTGTTAAAGAGGCTTGTCAACATAACAATTTCAATATACAAACATATTTGCACAATACTCAGGAAAGTAGCGAAAAAGCAAAAACAAAAAAGAACACAAATATAGGATACATCGTTCTGCTCTACCACTTCTTAACAATTTTGTTGATTTGGCAACAAGACCACGACGACAAGCCAACAGCAACAAAGCAGAGATAGAAACCCCAGAACTTACACAACATTTTACAATATTTTATTATTTGCTCTTAGATTTCTCCCCCTCCCAAAGTGTACTTGGTTGTGACGGTAGCAAAAAGTATTTTTGTACCACTAGTTGGAAAATCAACAGAAAATGTGCAAATACCAGAAACTTGTGTTGTTCTTCTGGTTTTTGGGTTGCTATTCCCAGCCTAGAATAGAAAACTAATGAAGCCATAAAATGGGCAAATATCAACGTATATCTATATATATATCTATATATTGGTTATTTCTGTGATATTTTATTTGTTTTTACTTGAGCCACAGTTCTCGTTATATGTCTGCAGATGTGTTTGTATGTGTGAGTTTGATTTTTCAAATGTTTATTTGTTTGTCTGTCTGTCTGTCTGTTATGTTTAGGACATTTCTTAATTGATGTTTTCGAAAGAGATTTATCTGCTCCGGTTGCCCGTAAAGGGGAAAAGTCATTTCATATCCAGAAGGACCACAGTGTTCGGGTGTCTTGGTGTGTATGTGATGTGTGCATGATGTTCTTGTGGTGTTTGGTATTTGTTCAATAAACTTTTTGACACAAGAAAAAACCAAAAGTTAAAACAATTTATTTGCTAAATGTTCACATGAAAGCAAATACTAGATATGTATATGGAGAAGAGAAATACAATAAATTTAATTAAATTTTACTACAATATATCGAAAAAGTTATAAATGTTTAGAGGCCTTGACTTTTGCCAGTTGTATTGAATGTTAGGTTTGGATTTGCATTAGAAATTATATATTTTCCAAAGAGGCCAGGTTATATGCATGAAGGACAGAAAATTAAATCTATGTTTATTTATTCAGTCATATATTTTCTTCTGCATCGTCTGTAAAGCGATTTTAGATACACCAATATCTACATTAATATCAATCATACGCCACCCTTTATAAAACTGTAATTGTTATGTTGGCCTTTTAGAAATAACCAAATGTTTTATTCCGTAATCCTATATCATACCAGAAATATAAGTTTATTTCATTGTATCCCAGCATCTAAATATCTAGCTCAAAAGCCGTGAATTTAATATAAAATTATTTAATATTATATTAGTATATTTAATATAATATATTTATAAAACTTTGCTTTATTTATCGACAATAAAATTATAAATAATAATCTGTTTCTTCAGAAATATGTCAGTTCTTAAATAACTGACTGGTAATATCACAAGTTAGTTATAATTTATTTCTTCACTTAAATCTTTTTTCAGCACTTACAGCATATTATCTCAAAATATAAAGGGAATTTTGAAGAATAATCTGTAAATATTATCCATACTTAGTTTCCTCAGCAAGCGTAGAATGCTTTTGTATTAAAAGTGTTTAAGAGACTGTAGATACATTAACTTCTATTAAACAACTTCTTTATTAATATCAATCATACATCATCCTTTACAAAAATGTAACTTTTACTTTGGTAATGATATAGGATTTTAAAAATAATCAAAGATTTCGAGAATAAACTTAAATATTATCCATATTTAGTTTCCTCAGGAATGCTTGGCATTAAGGGAGTGCAGGTACACCAACTTCTATTATCTTCTATCAATCACACGTCACCCTTTACAAAAATGTAACTTTTATTTTGGTAATGAATAGAAGAATAAAGTAAAAATATTATCCATCTTTAGTTTCCTCGGGAAGCTTAGAATGATTGATATTAAAAGTGTTTAATGGACTGTCGATAAAATAGCATCTATTGAACAACCTCTTTATTAATATCAATCATACGTCACCATTCTCAAAAATTAAATTAACTTTTATTTGTGTAGTGATATATACTTTTAAAAATAACCAAAATTTGTTCGCAGTAATTTTTTTTATACCAGAAATATTAAGATATCACATAATATTCCAGCCCTTTAATATCTAGCTTAGAAGCTATGAATTTAATATCAGTCACATCAACTTTTATTAAACAACCTCTACATCAATATCAATCATACATCACCCTTCTCAAAAATTTAACTTTTATTTTGGTAATGATATAGGCTTTAAGAAATAATCAAAATTTATATTAAGTAATCTTTTATTATAAAGGAAATATTAATATATTACATAATATGCTAGGCTAAATATCAGACTTAGAAGTCATGAATTTAATATCTATCATTCATGTCGAACTTAAAATTATGGAACAAAGTTTCATATTCTGACAATAAAATTACCATAGATAACAAATAAATATGCCATCAATTTGCTATGAATTTAGTCATCAGTTTTTTTTTTTTTTTCAGAAATATGCCAGTCCTTGTGTGACTGTCTAATAACACCGTGCTACAATTTTACATTTTTGCACTGGAGCTGCACAGGTCCATATACACAAGAAACTACAGATCGTATATAGGAGAACTGAGTTCTTAGTTTTCCATTTGATGATCCTTTCGTCTTTTTACAGAACTCTTAATTTCCAAAGGATATAGAAATTTTATTAATTTATTTTTGTATTGTTGCGTGTCATACATAGTCGAAACAAAGGCATAACTGGCAAAAACACTTCAAATTTCAAGCTTCTATCTGCATTAGTTTATCATTGAGAACAATTTCAAGTTATCCTCCTTAAAAAGTTGGAATTTATTTATTTTTAAGGAGGAGGTTTTGAATAGTTGTTAATGTTAAACTTATTCAAACAGAATTACGAAATTGAAGTATGTTTAACACATATTCTTCTCTTTCAGTTGATACCCATATCGTCTATGTGTGGCTAAGAAAAGTATCAAAATAAATTATTAATATATACATATATATATCCTTTAGAAATTAAAAGTTCTGTAAAAAGAAAAAAAAAGATCACCAAATGGAGAACTGGGTACACAGTTCTTCTGTATACAATGTCTCGTTTCACAATTATATGGTATTGTTCAGCTCCAAAAAGCACTGTTAATAAGCCACTTATAGTTTCTGTCTTAATTCAAATATTTCCTTCAGAGGTTACCGCATATTGCCAAACTAGCATCTATATTTTGAAAATAATCAGTAAATAGTTTCTATATTTAGTTTCCCAAGGAAGTGCAGAATGTATGGTTTGAAGTCTGTTTCAACGACTGCAAATAACTCATGAAGGTTTCCTAGTTACACCAATTTTTTTGAAACAACCTTTTTATTAATATCACTCATACGTCACCCATTACAAAAATGACATTTTAATTTGGTCAAGCTAAAAGCCATATTTTTAATTATTTATGACAGATTTATAAGATAAATTTTCAATGTAAAATCATTCTGTATAACTTGGATATATTCTAAGAATATGATAGAACACTCATAGTCCTAAAAATTTATCAAAACTTTAAGGAATGCACTTTTCAAAAATATGTTTTGCGAAAACAATAAAAAAAAATGTTAAGGCACGAAAATGTATTTAAACATATATCTCAAGTAATAATAAGGTAAATTTTATTATCTAAAATATACAAGATATATTGAAGGCTTGAGAGTTAAAGCACGCATAAAAGACATAACCACATTCAACTGTGGCTACTAAAAGTACTATAATAAGATGAATTGATGGATGGATTGTAGATTTTAGTATAATTTTTCCTACTGATCAGTCGCATACCTAAGCGACTCAGTAATATTACACACAATAAATATAACTCATACGCTACTAAAAAAATAAATAAACATAACTCATACGCTACCAATAAAAATAAGAAATAAAAATGGTGCTATACAAATTGCAATACTTATAGCATTTTTAATTTGAAATTAAATATGTTGAATGATCAAAGTTAAAAGTGTATTCCATCGGTCAGGATCGATAAATGTTCCTAAATTTCCATTTTTGGGGTTCTGACATCCTAATTTTCAAAATATATCAAAAACTATATAATACAACTGGATTCAACGTACTTGATATAAGTTTATTTGTATTTTGTCGACACTGATACATTTCTAAACTAGCACAGAGTAATTAAATACATCGTGTGATTAGTTTGGGTTTATGACGCAAAACTTATTTGTAAATGAAAATTTTATACCAACATAAGACTGACAAAATTTTAAGAATAAGTTTCTATCGAAGCAAAATTTGAATTATGATATATGCTAGAACCTGATCATTATATAAATCCGTTTTCAGGAATTGTTAATACTTTTACTTATTTTAAATCAAATTATTTATATCATTGCTAAACATCATATGTCGTGAAATTGTCGTGAATTGTCATAAAAAAGAAAAAAGTTGTTAAATTGTGAAAAATAATTGCTAAAATGCTTAAACAAAATGAAGAATGTCCTAGATATAACATTTACATTTGCTAGGCATTTGGGGCGTATGATTAATACTAACAATGGGATTACTTTTTAATATATCGTTTAAATCCAATGCATATTAACTTTCCAAGTATCTTATTCATGAATTCTCCAGTAAAGACTATTGGATTTTCAGTAATCTGGCATTTTAAGTCAAGAATTATCGATAAATTGGATTTTTGTGATACAAAATTATGCAATTAGTTAAAATTTTATTAATCCACAAATATCAACCGCATTTACAATGTGCATATTTTCAAGCACTATGCCTAAGATAGCACAATCAGACCTTAATTCATATAGACAAGCCTGAAGCTAAATTACACATTTGTTAGGCATTTGGGGCGTATGATTGATATTAATAATGGGATTATTTTCTAATATATCGTTTAAATCCAATGCATATTAACTTTTCAAGTATCTAATTCATGAATTCTCCTGTAAACTCTCTTGGATTTTCAGTAATCTGGCAATTTAAGTCAAGAATTAACGATAAATTGGATTTTTGTGATCAAAAACTGAGAAATTAGTTAACATTTTATAAATCCACAAATATTAACCGCATTTACAATATGCATATTTTCAAGCTCTATATCGAAGATAGCACAATCATACCTTATTTCATATAGAGAAGTCAAAATGTCTTACTAAGTCCCCTAATCCCAATGTCATCCCCAAAAATTATTAATCCCTATCTTTTAAACTAATTAATGGTCTTTATAAATATCTATGGGCTTCGCATAATTCCAGCAAAATTCTACAAAATTGCTAAACCTTGGCCACATTCATTTAGTAGTCTTCGATGATGTCCAGCTTTTCGCCTACACCGTCAACCATAACTTTTGCGCCAGCATGTTAACCTCATATGCAAATTACGTGTTGTTTGGCTGAAACAGGCCGCAGGAGGGCGAGATGAACACGTTTACAAAAATGTGAGACCAAGCAATTTTGAATGCAAAAATAAAGGTAATACTGCTGCTACTGCTAACTGCCAGCCAGCCAAAGCTTTAGGCATACAACAGCACAGGAGCAGACTGGACACAGGACGGTTTTGGACAGAGTCAAGGACTGACTCAATAAACGAATTTTCAAACACAGCAGCCAGAAATACAAAATGACTATACCCCATGGAAAACGGGGGCATGTGAACATGTTCGGAGCTAACTAACATGTTTATAAATCGATGCATCATCAGCAGCAACATCACCGTCATCATGGGGGCAACAGCAACAGCCAGAGCATCAGCATCATCATAATCATCAGTAGCAGTAGCCCCAGAACAACAAAATCATTAGCATTGCCGCTACCGTTCATGTTCCTTGTTCATGTATCGAAAGTACAACGAACGAACGTACGAACGGCTACAAGCTGCACTGCAAAGGGTTGTGTAGTATTTTAAAATCCAATTAAAACAACCCCTACTGGGGGGGCGTCCTAAATCGCTGCTCTTGTTGTTAATGTTAACGTTGTTGCAGACTGCGGAATTCAAGCGCAGGAAATCCAGATGATGACGAGGACGAAAACAAGCTTTTGTTTTCATGAATATATGTTGTCGATGTTTGCTGATTGTATGCGGAGGGCATTGGCAAAACAATAAGAATTGCAAAATTCGGAGCCACGCTGACGTGTAGCAGAGGAGATGGTGGGAGACAGAGAGAGAGGGAGCCAAGTCGGGAACAGAAATCGAAACTTCATGCTAAATGCTTGTTAGAGGTTATCAGCGCCAGATTTCTGGCGCTCTTGTTGTATTTTTGTGTATGCGAGTGTGTGTCGAAAGGAGCTTCAATGTAGGGTTTTAAAGTAGAGTTGTTTTTCAGAAAATTTTAACATGGAGTGTAGAAGGAAAGTTTAAAAGAAAAATGATAATTTTGAGCAAAATTAGCTCAATATAAGTGTAGTTTTATATTGAAAATATACCACTTGAAGGAATATTTCTAATATTTAAATACTTGGCGTATGTGGCGTATGATTAATATTATTTAGGGGTTTAATGAAGAAAATGCTTTTCATCCTATAACAAAAAGGACAAATCTGAAATTCTCATCAATACTTAAACAACTTAAGAAACATTTTTTCGAGTTTTGAACATAGTCAGGATTTTTGTAATATAATTATTATAATATTCGTTATTTATTATTAAATGTGTACTCTAAAAGGAATTCTCTCTGGCAAAGTTAGAAATGATTTAATTCAAACTAGTAGTGGCATATGTAAGCTATGAATCTATATGAACGATTCTTTTGAAAGTTTGTGTACGTATTCTTCACAGAAAAATATTGAATTGAAAAAAACGTTTTCCACGATTTATAACCAATTTAATAGTGCTGAAATTGCGAAATACTTACTTATACACTTGAAATACTTTAATGTACTGTATCTTGTTTTGAAGGTAATTTCAATTACGTAATCGCCCCGTTAGAGTTTTTACAATTTTATTTCTTTTATTTCGATTTTTTGAAATAAATAATTGATTTTTTTTTAATTTTAAATCTTGTTCTTTGATGTATATTTTTAGCGACTGTATGAGTTTGGAAGTGGTGAAATAATGGGTTTTATATTTTAAGATTTTTTAATGTCTTTGAAAAAATCGACCAAAATTTCAATAAAAAAATCATCAGAATGGTAATTTCTTCTATCGATGTCAAAAATTGTACCGCTTGGCGTGGAATGGATAATATAGTAAAAATCACGAAATATAAACATTATACAGCTATTTCAATTTATAATATATTAATGCACCATATTTATATGTATACGCCATTGGTTAGATTATCATGATCCCTCTTATTTGCTACAAAATCCCGCCAAATCCCGATCTATGAATTCATATATCCAGCTTTTTGCCCAAGTAGAGATGGTCACTTTAGGAGATGGGGATGTTGGCTAAACCCTATTGTTTGAATTGTATTGAATTTGTTTGAATGGTTTTAATGTAAAGCTATTAATTTTATGCCGAGAAATAACTAAAATAAAATTTAAAGTCTAAACAATGTCCACTATATTGCATTTAAAATTTATCTGTACTCTGGAGCGTATGGTGAATATTAATAAAGTGCTGACTTTATAAGGTGTCTTGTAAGTCCAATGCAACTAACATTTTTGATGGAATAATGGATACTATAAATAACTATATCGAATTTTCCAGAGTTTAATGCATTTAAATCAATAGACTTTTAAACTTCTATGTTATTATAGTCATACAGCGGACAACATATGAAGTAGTGAGGCAAATCAATTATTTAATGCAATTATTTTAATGCAAATCCATTTAATGTCATGTAACTCCAACGCAGTAAACATTTTAGATGTTATTATTAATAGAAACTACCAAGAACTATGTCGACTTTTCTAGAGGTAATTGCTTTTAAACGAAAATCACTCGTCTTTGGTTTAAAACCGCTAGAAAAAATCACTCGTATTTGATGTATATATTACTAGAACTTAAAACTTATGTATTAGCAGAGACATACAGCGGACAATAATTGTAGAAGTTTGGCAACATAAATTGTTTTAATGTCATCAATTTATAATTTGTTAAACTAAAGTTCTTTACATATGCTTAAGAATTTAAATACTGATAATTTTGGATGGATATTGTGGAACAAAAACAATTGTACTACAAACTTGGCTGGAGTGACTTTTTATTTTGCCTGTTCATGTATGTTGTGTGAATAGCATTAGTTTTTGGAATTTTGTTAATTTAGAGCCTGTAGTATGCCAAAATTTCATATTGCATTTATATTTACCTGGCATATGGAGCGTATGATTAATATTAATAAAGTGACGACTTTGTGACTGCAATGCAACTAACATTTAAAATGTTACTATTAATGAAAATTGCCAATGACTATATCGGTTTCTCTAGATGTTAGTGCATTAAAACATGTAGAACTTGTAAAACTAAAACTCAGTATACATGATGAAATTTTACAGTAAAATTTGTTGCCTTGTGCTTTGACAATTTATTTTCAATGATTATTCTGTGAATAGCATTTATGATATTTTATGACCTTTGAATTGAATTTAGAGCATTAGAGCTGTTAATTTTAAGCCGAAACATATCTAAAAATAATGCCTAAGTCTAAATAGAGTCCACTGTATTGCATTTATATTTAATTGACATGTGGAGCGTATGCTTAATATTAATAATGCGGTGACTTTTTAATATAACATGTAACTTCCACATTTTAGATTTTACAATCAATGGAAACTACGAAGAATATCAGCTTTTTCTAGAGTTTAGTGTATTTAAGCGAAAGAAATAATTTATATGAACCAAATATGTGTGATTATATTTGGTTCATATAAATTATTTCTTAATATCAACTTATATATTATATATTGTTTAAACTTAGTTGTTAATATAGTCATACAGCAGACAGCATATATATAAGTTGGTCAAAATCAATTGTCATCCCCAAACTCTGTACACATGACCAAGATCTTAAATAGTGGTCATTTTTGCAAGGATATCGTTGAGCGAAACAACTTTACAACACATTTGAGTGCCTTCATTTTTTAACAATTTATTTTCAATGATTTTTGTTTGAAAAGCACAATTGATATTTTCTGGTCTTTGAATTTAGTTAATTTAGAGATTATTTGCTAATAAGTTTATGCCGAAAATTTACTAAAAACTATGGTCAAGGTCAAACAAGTCCGGTATTGGAATTTACCGGGCCTTTGGAGCGTATAATTAATAACAATAAAGTGTCGACTTTATAAGATGTCTTCTAACTCCAATGCAGCTAACATTTTAGATGTAATAGTAAGTAGCAATTAGAAAGAACTATATTGGATTTACAAGAGTTTAAAGCATTTAAAGGAAGGCGTGTGGAAATATTGAATAATAATGGCTAAGAACAAATGATTGTCGACAATGTGCTATATTGGTTCTTTATCATAGGTAGTTCATTTCAAGGAGATACGAAATATTCCATGATTTTAAGCAGGTCCAGAACTTTGTAATACATGTATCAGGTTATAAATATCAATTAGACAACCGATTCAGAGCCAACTTAAGAGTGTCATCAATATCAAAATCCTTCTCTGACTTTACATCTTTCAATATCTTTATCATTTATATATATATATATATATTTTAATAATGTCTGTATCAAGATATAAATATTAATTATACAACCGAATGAGTGCCAACTTAAAATTGTCAAAATCTTTCTCGAGTGAACAGAATCCTACCAGTTTGGTGGCCCTGTTGGTCTCCCCTAGACGGAGACAATTTAAAAAACAAAACAAAATGCATTTTTTTTTAATAATTTATTTATTTGGCAGGGACTGCCATCTGTCTCAGTGCAAGGTGAGTTGACAACTAAAGAATCCTTAGAATGGCAGTGATGGCGTTACCATCAACACCAGTCATGTGTTCTTATTTCGAGATGTAGGCGGCGCTGACTGATCATATGATGGATCGTCAACATCTAGTTTTAAATCTTTCAATATCTGTATCATTTTTATATATTTTTTATTCGAATTTTTTAATAAAAATATCAATTAGACAACCAATTCAGTGTCAACTTAAAAGCGTCATCATATTTTAAATATTTCAATATCTTTATATTTTTTTATAATGTCTATATCAAGATATAGATATCAATTAGTTAACCGATTCAGTGCCAACTTCAAATTGTCATCAATATCAAAATCTTTCTCTTTTATTTTAAATCCTTTCAATATCTTTATCAGTTTAAACGCCAACCCAATAACTTTGTATGTTGCCAACTTCCTTCCTGTATATGAGCATCTTTTGTCTTTTAATACCTGGCTTAATTGGTATCAGTTGTTAAAGTTATACACTCTCTGGGGTTTTTAAGTTTTCTTTTTTTTTTGGTGTGTGCGCCAATGGTTTTAAGAAAATTGCACCCAAAAGGCAGTCAGTTGCATAAACATTTCGACCATGCAGCAGTAAAGTAACACACAACTACCGCTTAGGGATAAATTAACTCCTACACATAGACGCAGACACACACACGCAACGATAGCAAGCTAAGGGTTCTTGCTTCGAAGGATTTCATCTACGAATATCCTTTGGTGCAAATGCAGCAGGTGGCCAGGCCATGAACACCACTGGTTCATGGCCAAAAGGTAAGACTTGCATAGAGCAAGACACCATCAAAACCAGACCACCTTCACCAACATCACCACATACAATGTAGCCAAAATGTCTTGGTTTTAATGATGCACTCCTACCCAAGGCGCACAAACGCGTCATGTCGAGCCAAGAAGATGCTTAAACGCAAGACTATGTGGTATCTGGTAGAAGCTTTACCGGGTATCACAGTTACTTAAGCAATTATAAAGTATGTAATAAAACCAAAGTAAAGTACAGTACAGCGGACAAGACAACATCAAAGGCAACACGATGACGACGACGAAAAAAATGAAGAGATTTTTATGAGTTTTAAAGGGCACTGGTTGTAAGTTGAGACATGTGTGTGGTTGTGGTTGGTTTCGTGGTAAAGCGAGTCTTAAAAATACTTACGATATGAAACATTATAGATTATCATAAAACTGAGCAAGATATGGTTAATACCGAGATGGAATTATGATGAACGCAACACCTGGACTCTGGCAGCAAGCCAGACATTTTTAAAGGCATCGCAGTTTGGTTAAGAAATTGTTTTATTGGGTTAAATTATAGTTCTCCATTACTTGGTATATTAGAGAATATATTTCTTAATTAATATTGGAAGACTTTTGCACGCTGCAAACTTCTTATTTGTTGGATTTGCTTTATTGTTAGGAGTTTAGTTATAGGTCTTATATGTTTTCTTGTGATTAAATTTTTTTGGTTTGTTTTATCTCCAGTAGAACTATAATTATACGCATTATGTTCCATCTTCCTCGTAATTATTATTAATCATACGCCACAAGTCACAAGAACTTGTTTGAACTATGGCATGGTCATTGAAACGAATTGTTGATTTGTCTTTTATTGGTATTAAAGGATGATATAAAACGCAAGCTCTTTCGAAGTAATAATAGTGGAAAATCAAATATTTGATTAATATTGAAAGATTTGTACCTGCTGGAAACTATTTAAAACTATTTGTTGGACCTGCATTATAATTATTAGTTTATCTAAATTAGTAAATTTAAATTCTTTATATTTTTTTCTTCTGATTATAGTTTTTGGCTTTGTTTTATTTAGAGTAGAACTATAATTATAAGCTTTTTGTTCTATATTCCTTATAATTAATATTAATCATACGCCACAGGCCACAAAAACTTGCATTTAATGTTGTTAACATACATTTTACATTTAATGTTGTTACATTTAATGTTGTTAAAGAATGATATGAAACGCAAGCTCTCCATTACTCGAATTAGGAATAGTGGAAAACCTATATTTGATTTATATTGAAAGATTTGTACCTGCTGGAAACTGTGTATTTGTTGGACCTGCTTTATAATTATAAATTTATTTAAATACATTATAACTTTTCTTATGATTATAGTTTTTGGCTTTGTTTTATCTGCAGTATAATTATAAGCTTTTTCTTCTATCTTCCTCACAATTAATATTAATCATACGGCACAGGACACAAGAACTTGCTTGACTTGTGGCATGACATTTAAATCGAACTGATGCTTTGACATTTAATGTTGTTAAAGAATGAAACGCAAGCTCCCCATTACTCGAAGTAGGAATAGTGGAAAACCTATATTTGATTTATATTGAAAGATTTTTACCTGCTTATTTGTTGGACCTGCATTATAATTATAAATTTATTTAAATACTTTATAACTTTTCCTATGATTATAGTTTTTGGCTTTGTTTTATCTGCAGTAGAACTATAATTATAAGCTTTTTCTTCTATCTTCCTCATAATTTATATTAATCATACGCCACAAGTCACATGAACTTTGCACGAATTGTGGCATGGCCTTTAAACGAATTGATTTTTAAATTATTGAGGTTTGTTTTGAAGGATGCTCAACCATATTTCCCTGTAATATTATTTTAAATTTTTTCGCTTATAAAGATTGTCCGATGCTGTTGATTCTGTTTTTAAAACATGAAATTAATTAGAGCCTGTTAAAATATTTGTAAATTAAACATATTTAAGTATACCTTCAAAATAAAACAAGAATGTCTTTGATTAAAACGCAACCTTTAAGGTTATACACACACAGACACACCGAGACAGAGAACGAGAGAAAAGGTCCTTGTCAAACAAGATATCAAGAAAAATTCTAATTACGACCCTCTGCCGAAAAAGGAAGACCCGTTATTTGGGGCATTTCCTTTTGTCGGGGTATCTCGAAAAAATGCTCTTTAAGACTCGTTTTTTATCTTAGGCAAAACACTAAAATCAATTTAGTCGGATTTAACAACATCAAAGCACTTTACCTCGAGCCACATTTTTTCACGTCTTGTTTTTTCTGCCGGCTCTGCTTGCTTTTGCTTGTTTTTGTAAATAAATTCCTCTTTATATACTAACTTGTACATCATTGTTTCTCTTTTGGCCCAACGGCTCCACTCACCTTACTGAGCTTATGCTTTTTCATTTCACTGCCGTAAAGCCGTATAAATACCTTTCGACTTTGTTGGCAAAGCCTATGAGGGAACACTGCAGAGGAAAGGAAAAACCCACAGAATCAAATAAAATAAAAAAGAACGCACACAAGAAAACACTGTAACAAATTGCAAAAGGTTATGGAATAAATAACAAACCAAGAGGAAAAAGGTAAACAACCAAATGAAATAAAAATAATAAAACGAACAGAAACAACAACAGCACAAGCAGAAGAAGAATAAATACAAACTAACAGGGATTTACGTAAGTACCGAATCCAGGGTATTTAGAGAGAGACATTTAATAGAACTGTAGTGTATGGCCGGCCACCCCTTCCAGTAATTGTTTTATAGTAAATACAATTCAAGTGGAATTTTATTTAACTTATTATTGGCCAGCATTGGCCAAGGAAAACGAGAAAAAACACGGATTAAAATAGAGCCAGTAAAGCAGGGATTTCAATTGATTTGTAATTTTTGAGGTAACAGACAGACGGGTTCAGACCAAGTAGACCAACACACAGAAAGGTCGAAATTGGCTTATTGTGGCTTTGTCGGCAAGACATTGCTAAGATTATGTACGAGTGGGCGTATGGTTGATATTAATTGGTATGTTGTTGAGAGAGAAGTGCCAATAACCGGGATATTAGGTATTAATATGTAATTCAGCTGAGATCTGCCATGAAGTACAGTCGAAGGAGGAAGATTATATGCGAAAGGCATTTAATGAATGGAAGTAGAACATTAGTTAAAATGTAGAGATAATAGAAAACAAAAATCAAAAAATAATAATTCCCACAAATAATACAATACGAAAAAAGATGCTATGAGCTACAGGTGATATATATCTTTTGCATTAATGAAATATTTGGACCAAGGTATGTATTAGTTAGGTTTCCATGGCGCCTTTTTAATTTCTTTTACACAGAAATCAGTTTGTAACTAAAGATGAATATATTAATACAGAGCTTGAAAATTTTGGATTAAAATAGAGCCAGTAAAGCAGGGATTTCAATTGATTTGTAATTTTCGAGGTAACAGACAGACGGGTTCAGACCAAGTATACCAACACAGAAAGGTCGCAATTGGCTTATTGTGGCTTTGTGGACAAGACATTGCTAAAATGATGTACTATTGATGTTAATTGGTAGGTTGCGGAAACAAAAATGCCTGGATATTATTTATTAATATATAATTCAACTGAGATCTGCAATGAATGACAGGCTATGGAGGAAGATTATGAGGAATATACATTTAAAGAGTGGAATGTGTAAGATAGTTCTTCGTGACAATTGGAGCCTTTTGCATTTTTTTCGCAAGAATTATTATGAAACTGGGGATGAAATTCTCAACACACATATTGAAACATAACATAATTTGGAATTCTATCAAAGTATTTAAAGAATATGGTTTGTTGTGCTTTTTACAACAGTTACGAATGAATCGTTAAGAGGATCGTTAATAAAAATATTGAAAAATTCCACAATTTATACTCCTATCGAAGTATTTAAAGAATATGGTTTATTTTATATTATAATAATTATTTAACTATTAAAGATATTTTTTAACCACAGAAACTTTTTTTTGAGAAAAGTAGAAGCTTCAACAGAAAACAAAAAAATCGAAAACAAATTTCAACGCAGTCGCGAACCCGATGTCCTCTGAATTGTAAAAAATTGGCATGTTTTTCTCCTGATTGTCTCGAATCTTTAGGTTGAATTATTTCCCGCATGCATCATCGGACTATAAAACCTTAGGTAGCATCGGAAAGCTCTTGACGACTGCTTTAGTAATAAATTGGCCATGTCCCAGTGGAACAAGGATGTTCAACATGTTAAAATATATTTTATCCTTGAAACCCATACTCAAGGTCATATGGATTTTTTGCAAAATCTGTCAGAAAATATATTGGATCATCATGGGATCGGGAATGTCTCAAAAACTAAAAAATGTTATGGGTTGGGTTAAGAAATTACAAAAATCAAAAAAAATTAGTGACCAAGCCCACAAATCGGACCATAAATGTAAAAGTAGAGCGGATTTTATAAAAAATAGTACAAAAATCTAAAAATTCAATTTAATTTTTTTAATTTAATTCTCTTTTGTATTTGTTCAGCTTGAGGCCATAGGAAAAATTGGTTTTGTTAGTTTTATTTTATTTTATTTTATTTTATTTTTTTTAATTTTTATAAAATTGCATTAAAAATAGTAATAGTTTATATCTAAACCGATCTGGCCCATTTTTACCAGAGTTGTTTCTAATTGAAATATAATTTATTTTGCCAAATTTGAAGAAGATCTGTTAAAGTATGTGGTTTGTAGAGCGGAAAGAATTAAATCGGAGCAGACATTTGTATGGGAGCTATATATAAATCTGAACCGATGTGACCCACTTTCGCCATAGATGTTTGTAGTTCAAATATGAGCTGGTTTGCCAAATTTTAAGCAAATCTGTTCAAATATGCTATTTCTAGAGCGAAAATAATCAATTTAGTGGCGAAATTTGTATTGGAGCTATATATATATCTGAACCGATCTAGCCCATTTTTAACAGAGTTGTTTATAGTAGAAATATAAGTAGTTTTGTTAAGTAAGTAAGTAGTTTTAAGAAAATCTGCTAAAATATGTGGTTTCTAGAGCGGAAAGAGTCAAATCGGAGGAGACATTTGTATGGGAGCTATATAAAAATCTGAACCGATCTATCCAATTTTTATCAGAGCTGTTTCTAGTTGAAATATAAGCTGTTTTGCCAAAGTTGTAGAAAATCTGTCAAAGTTTGTGGTTTCTAGAGCGGAAAAAGTAAAATCGGAAGCAAAATTATATCTAAATATTATATCTATATCTAAATCTGAACCGATTTGCTTAAATTTATACAGCGTTCGTCCTTATCCCATAAAACTGCGTTGTGCAAAGTTTCATTTAGTTCTATCAACAATTGAGAGCTGGACTTTGATTGCAAGAATGGATGGCAGACGGAAGGACGGACATCTCTAAATCGACTAAAAAAGTGATTCTAAGTCGATCGGATCTATCTCGTTTCCTTTTGGGTGTTACAAACAAATGCACAAAGACATTATACCCTGTGGTGTAGGGTATAAATAAATACATTAAATAACAAGGAGAACAAACGTGCCAACTGTTATATAAATCAAAAGGGGTTGGGTCTAAAATGACCATTTTTGTGTCGATTTATTTTGGGATCGCCCATGTTTAAAACATTTTTCGGTATTACACCAACTGTAGAATATTTCAACTTCTTTATAATTAATATTAATCATATGCTATGAATTTTACTTTTATTTTATATTAGCTGGCCACGAAACAGACTGTTTGAAAATATATCGATTCAAAAAAATTGCTTTATTAAATAAATTTCTATTAAATAAATTTCTCAGGTTTTATTATATCGGCTGCTTTTTAATTTTGTTTCTTGCATCTCTTACAGAGAAATTTGACGTAGAATATTTTTCCATTCACATCACCCCCCCCCCACCTAAAATTCAGTTTTGTGGGACAGTTTAGCACCAATTCGGAAGAAGTATGGAATTAAGCCTAAAATGAATTTTATTTCTGGCAATTAAGCTGAGTAGAATTTATGGTTAACATATTTCACAAATAAGTTCCTCGTAGTTTTTTAAGTAATATTACTTAACACATCCTATACTTAAGATGTAAAGATCAAAAGGTTTACTATGGCGTATATATAGAACCAATCTAAAATGACCACCGCACGTAAACTTCGTTACAGGGTACCTCTATCTGTGTCATTTATCAGAAGAAGTCATTGTCTAAAAGTCATCATTTATTCGAAAAAGTTTCATTTTTTCCATCGTTTTATGAACCAGATGTCCTAAGACCTTTTATTTAGAATCATATTAAAATAAGGCCTGAGTCATGTAATCATGAATTAACTGAATTAATACAGCCATTGGTATTAGTTTTCGCGATAGGAAGGCTTTTAATAGAGTTGCAACTGCAAATTATATTAATCATACGCCACATATGACCAAGTTAAAAAACATGGGATATTCAATATAAATTTGTAAGAAAACTTAGGCGAAAGAGATCACTATTGCAACAAAAAGTGCTTTACACTCTAGAATTAATTTCGATAGTAAGTGTAGTCTTCGATCCTCAAGATGTAAAGGGTGCTTTACTCTTTTTATCGAGCATTTCTTTAAGAAAATGTTTTTTATTTCTTTTTTAAGTAGAAGCTTTCCATTAAATCCCTCATACAAAATTGGATAATAGTTGATTTTAAATTGAAGCAAATAATCCTATAATAGGCTGGGAAGTTCTATTTTTTAGCACTCGGTTTGGTTAAAGAGCTTTGTGAGTATATTTATTTGTGTTATTCAATCTACAGTAGAACTTATATTTTGCCCTTTTATTTTATCTTTATTCGAATTAATATTAATCTTTCAAAACCTTCAAATTTACTTCTATTACCCTGCGAATGTATCAATAATTTTGCCGTAAAATAATGGCCGAGTTATATGTTAGCACATATGGCTCTATTAGTTTTCGAGTTGTTGTCTCTTTAATAGATTTTTAACTGCAATCATACGCCACATATATCCAATTTAAAAACTACAGGGCTAGACATGCAAATTTCAATAAAAATTTCTGAGAAAAAATAGGCGAAAAGGCTTTATTTGGGCTTCGTTTGGACTTTAAATGTAACCATTTTCAAAATGCTTTCATAGCTTTTGTATGGTTAATATCAAAATGGAATGAATCAAAATTACCTTGGTAAATAAATACAATATAAAGGGTTATCTGTGTATTTCCTTACGAAAATATATATATTTTTTAATTGTGGCTTTCAATTAAATTCCTCATATTCACGACTTATATTCGCTTTTATTTTAGAGCAAATATTCCTAAAATAGGCTGGGCAGCTCTTTATTTTTAAAATTAATGTTTTTTAAAAAGGCCTATGATGTCCTTTGTGATTGCAGATATTTGTTCTATTGAATCTACAGTAGAACTGAAGTTTTTATGATTTTGATCCATTTGTAAACGAAATAATATTAATCATACGCAAATGCTTGCACAGCTTTTGTATGGTTAATATGAAAATGGAATGAATCAAAATTACCTTGGTAATTAGGTAAGGCGTTATCTGTGTATTTCCTTACGAAAATATTTTTTGGTTGTTATATTGTGGCTTTCAGTTAAATTCCTCATATTCACGACTTATATTTGCTTTTAGTTTAAAGCAAATATTCCTAAAGTAGGCTGGACAGATCTTTATTTTGTGAGTATAGTTATTTGTTCTATTGCATCTACAGTAGAACTGAGGTTATTATGATTTTAATCCATTTTTAAACGAACTAATATTAATCATACGCACCATATAATAATAGTTACAGCGATGTTCTTATTTTACTGGTTATAGTAAAGCTGGTAAATAAAGTAGATTTGAACTGGATATTGTCCTGGCTCAAGGCATTTTGGTATCTTTATTTTTGTGGAATGAAAATTTATTTTGAAAAGACATGATGACACCAATATTCCAGTTCAAATCAAATTATGGTATTAGGCTTGGTCTATATCCATACAATTAAATTTATTTTTTTGATAATTTTTATGATGATTTGCAAAATATTTCGTTGCTGGGCCAGTCTTCTGTAGACAAAACACTCATAATAAATTCTGAATAACTAATACTTGGAACGATCTTTAAATATTTAACAAACCATCATTAAATAATTCAAATTTTATTTCTGAGAGGCGAAAACACCATTTTTTCAAGACACATCCGAATGAACATGTTCTATTGAATATCAAGGATATTGGTTTCGTTACCAATATATTTTTTCGGGCAATTTCTTCATATAATTGATAAGGAAAGCTGAGATCGGTATACCTTTGAACTCAATTAAATTCACCTACTGTTTAGGTCCTGTTGTGAAAGGCTAATACTTTCTAAATTTATATTTTTTCTGAAATATTGAAAATATCTCTATTTTCACCTTTTCCTGTAGTATTTCACAAGACTATTTTCACTAAAATTTCTTAGCTCTTAAATACACCTTAAAGTCCTTTTGGATGCCATACCCCCATCCGAGAAAAATGACTTTTCTGCACTTCAGCATTCTGCTGGTTTTCTTAACTAACAGCCATTATCGTTAACACCATCGTACCACACATTCAGCACACTCTCCGCCTCCTTCTCCTGCTCTAAACGGACTCACACTCATAAGCCCGGTCACACTTTCCGCCCGACACTTACGCTTGAAAGGAAATGCGAAAGAAACGCGAATGGCATTACAAACAAAGCGAAGCGAAACAAAACAAAAGTCTGAGCAAAGAATAAATACTCGTACACAACTCAACGCAGGCCAGGCCGGAGCAGTTCAGCTCAGCACAGCGCACAGCATGACATAACGTGCGAATGCAACGAACGAATAATCCAAGAGTACTCCTGGTTTTCATAACACATCAACTCGAAAGTGCTGATGTTAATGTTTTTTTTTGTGTTGTTTTCGTCGACTACTGGCACAACTATGGCGGCGACTAGGATGACGACAAGGACTTCTAACACACAGCTCGTCCTTTATGTTTTGGCTGCCGCTGCTGCAGGTGGCAATGCTGGCTAAATAAATATGACGACAAGAGTGCAGGAGTATGTGAGCGGGAATGTGTGGATATGTGCGTGGGTGCTGTTTACATGTGTGCGAATGCCTGCATTTGTGTGCGAGTGTGAGTGTGTGAAGTTTATATATGGTTGCGTGTGGTTTTTATGCATTTGACTTTGTGGTTGTGGTGTTTACATTAAAAGCAACAACACCATCAACATCAAAACCAACACCAGCACGAGGCAACAGCCAACAATAGCGCACAGTGGGAAAGGTGAAAAACCAAAACTGGCAATAATATTAGGGAGACCTTAGAGTCAATATAAATTCTACTTGTGAACAAGGATTTACGATAGCATTTTATAAGGCGTGAGACAAGCTCAATCAATATTAGTGGAATAAACCAAGGCTTTTATAGTAGAGGAGGTGGGATCTGGTCTAAAACTAACTCGATGTAGTCTTAAAGAGTGTCATTTCATCTCGTTCAATTGCTCTCGGCAAATAATCCAACAGATTTGGTCGACATGATTGAACTTATCAAGTCAAATACCAAAGTCATCGCCAGCCTTCTAAGAAAGGAGCCCAGCACTGTAGGTCTAAGACGAACTCAAAGTTGTCAGAAGTAGCCTGGTGTTGGCCAGCAGTAACAAAAGTTTTCGCCAAGTAACTCATTTCCCACAGGTCGGTTTCACACTCATATTTTTGAGAGGAGTTCCCCTCTGTATCATAATGCCTTAAAGGAATCGGATAATTGATTATAATAAGAAACCAATAACTTTTGACTAATTCATCGATCTCCATTTGCTCCATCCCAATGTGCAACCACAAAAGAAAAAAATTCGCACCAAAAAGTTGTTCGCAAAAAATTAGGGTTAAAGGTTGGCATTAGTAATTCATGTTGCTGTAACTGTGTGTTGATCGCTGCCGCTGTGTTCCCTACACTAAGCCTGCTGTTACAGCCAGCCTATGCCCGGTGAACAGTTGTTTTGCTGCCGCCGTTTTTTATGAGCCTTTGCCTACTCTCATGCGAGGGCTTGCTGGTTGGCTGGGGTGCTTGCTGACTGCCGCCTGTTGTGTTTTCTGTTTGTGGTATGCATGTATATGTATATTAAAAGTACAGAAAAGCACTGTGTTTTGTTCACACTTTCGCATGAAAGCACATGTTAACCACAACATTTTTTGACAAGCTCTTGCTTTTTGCTACCCCTGATACAATGTGAAATGTTTTTCCAAGTGGAAGGGAACAGGTCGTCGTCACTGCCGTCACCGTGCGAGTAAAAACAGCACAACATATTTAATGCAGTCATATTTAATATTTAACACGGAGACGTTGAAGTGTTGTTTACACCCCAATAATTCTAAACAATATATTAGTCCTTCGTATAATTTGCATTATGGCAAAAGATCATTAAATAATTATATTTGTTAGAAATTTGAAAAAAGAAATTAAAAGTATGCTATACTTTATATGTTTATCAAGTAAACGCCACCCTGTCCAAAATTATTATCACTCATACGTCGCCTATTACAAACATGTTACCAAAGCTAAACAATTTACATTTATACATGGAACATTTGGATTTTCTTGCTCAATTCATGACATGACTAGATTGTTGTAGAATTTTACAACGATCAAGAATATATTTATTTTATAGGATCGCAATGGCCATCCACTTAAAATTTGCTCGCTCCTAAGTAGCAACTAAAGTATGCTTTATTTTAGATGTTTGTCAAGTAAACGCCACCCTGTCCACAATTATTATTGATCATACGGCGCCTATTACAAATATGTTACAAAAATCTACCTAATCTATATTTAAATGTTGCATAATTGACATATATATGGCGAATTTTGATCTTCTGCCTATATTTATGTAAAATAAATAAAATATTGCTTCTGCTTTGATTTAGTTACAAAACAATTTTGTTACAAAAATTACTAATATATCCTACAGCAACAAAAAAAAGTTGCACAATTTCTGTACAACATAAATTTAGTGGCAATATTTTTTCTGACATTCAAATATGAGTGTCCATTTGTATCTTAAGACCTGCAACAAAATATTTCAATAGTATAATCTGCACAATACACATATTCCAATCAGTAGCTAAGTTTATAGAATTGATTTGTCAGGATCTTTGATCTTTGTGGCAAATGTTGAGTTTATATTATTTGTATTTTTATACAAGCTGGTGATCATCGTTTAAAAGATACAAGGATAACTTGAAATGAAATATCTGGTAATAATAATTGCATTCCAATTAATACAAATCATACATACGCTTTTAATATGAAGTAATGTTTGTTTTCTCACGTTACAATACAATATAAATATATTTATTTTATAAAAGAGTTCTGTCGCATATAATTTATTTACACTGATGGATAAAATATTGAGGTAGTTCGAAGTACTGAGATGTTTTTTAGATGCCTAAAGTTCAGAATGGCTATTAATCCATGAAGAGTATTTGGCAACAAATTAATTTATGGCAACAATCAAATTGAGGCTACGAAATAGTTACTGAACATTGCTTTACATTCGGGGCAGGAGTTTTATTAGACGAGGATGTTGCATAAGCCAGAAGATCTTCAGTTTTGTTTAATTCATTTCACATCCATAAATGGCGTAGAACACCGTTAGACAATTTAACATTTTTATACCCTCCACCGCAGGGTGGGGGTATACTAAATTTATCATTCCGTTTGTAACACCTTAAAATATCGACCTAAAACGGTCCAGAGGGAAACATTTTTCCCCCACAAGGACTGAAACTACGCATAAGAACCCCTAATATTTACAGTATTTCATTATGTTTCTGTCTGTCTCAGACGTCTAAATTTTGCATGAATGTGTCTTATAGTTGTAGATCGCTTTGAAAAGGGCGAAATCAGTCCAGAGGGAAAATTTCTCCCTCAAATGGACTGAAAATAGCCATAATAACCCCTAATATTTATAGTATTTTATTATATATTTTTTGAATGTCTCCTTTTATTTGTTTGATATTTGGTAAGCGAAATCCCCTTATAGCAAAAATGTGCACAGTAAAGTTATTTTTATTTGTTGGCGATGAAATGGATCGAAAAGGGATAAAAATGGTACTTATCAAACGACAACAGCTAGAAATGCGAAATTCGGTGTGTACATTCCTCTGATTGAGTAAACACGTAAAATGAAGGGATTTGACGAAATTCATACTTTTTCGGAGGTACAATGAACAAGTAAGGAAAGGCTAAAGTCGGGCGGGGCCGACTATATTATACACTCCCCTTTCTAACAGAATACAATTCAATTCGGTAAAAAAGTGAAAACGGGAAGAATTTTTCTATGTTTCCTAATCATAGGCTAATATGACCTGGTCCAAATTACAAATATTCCAGAAGAATATTTGTATGTTCACAATAAGTTCTTCCAGTTCAAGTATAACGTGTTATGCGCACTTTAAAGAAATTCGGTGAAAATACGTGGTTTCTGGGCGGAAAAAGTCAATCCGGGAACGAAATTTTTATGTGAGCTATATTTAAATCTGAACCGATCTATACCATTTTCGTCATGGGTGTTTCTACTTGAAATATAAGATATTTTGCAAGATTTGAAAAAGATATGTTAAAATATGTGGTTTTTAGAGTGGAAATAGTCAAATCGGGAGTGAAATTTGTGGGGTAGCTATATATAAATCTGAACCGATCTGACTAATTTGCAAATTGGCTGTTTCTAGTACAAATATAAGATGTTTTGTCAATTTTGAAGACAATCTAATAAAAAAAACTTCGTTGTGCAAAGTTTCATTTTGTTCTTGCTACAATTGCGACCTGTATCGTGATTACAAGAATAGATGGACGGACAGACAGACGGACATTGCTAATCGATTCAGAAAGTGATTTTAAGTCGATCGGTATAATTAACAATGAGTCTATCTTGGGTGTTACAAACAAATGCACAAAGACATAATACTCTCGTGGAGTGTATAAAAAAGGGGATACAAATTGCACCAACCAAATGGCAGCTGGTATAGTCATCTGACTGCGTAGACACGAAAAATAAAATCTTTGGAAATTCGTACTTTCAAGGGATACAATTGAACAGAGGGATAAAAATGCTACCAACTAAACGGCTACAGCTAGAGTGTCCATAGCTATAATTTCGTAGAGAGATTTCTTAAAGTCGTACGTTTTATTTATCGATTCGTCGCCGTTCGCAGCAATTGGGCCTCTGTTACTCAACAACGTGGAAATGCCAAAATTGGACTAAGCGGATGGACCATTTGAGGCGCAGTCAAGGTCAACATTTGCATGAAATGATCTTCAAACATTAAATGATATGGACCGTACTATCGATTCAAATAAAGATTTCATGTATTTTTCTGAATTTTATGTGTTTTTTTTTTTTTTGAAAAACTTTCCTATAGCTTTTAAAAAATCACCCTTTATAAAGTAGAATTATTTTGTTTTGTTCAATATTTTTATTTGTTTTGGTTTGGCTATATTAAAAAAATTGACATTTTCCTGTAATGTTACAGCACTTCTACGAAAATCGTATCGTACCTCTGTGGTATGCAATCCATGGTGGAGAGCATATATAGTTCAATCCGGCCGAACTTTTTTACTTGTTTTTATTTTTATTTTCAGGTTTATGTTTGATATTTGCAAAATGGGACGCTCGAACAAAATTGGGATATAATAAAAACTTGCTTCCACGTGGCAATTTTTCGCGTTTTCAGATGAAGCTCATTTTCAGCTCGGTGGCTATGCCAATAAGCAAAATTGCCGCATATGGGATTCAGAGAACGCACACGTGACTATTGAGAAGCTAATGTATCCACAACGAGTGACAGTTTGGTGTGGATTTTGGGCTGGCGGCATCATTGGACCATGTACTGAAAAATTGGGTTGATCGGATGAGGTACTGCCGAGCCAGTCGCGGTAGTCATATGAATGATATTGTGTTCCACTATTAATAGACAAAGTTTCCAATAAAACCAAAAATTTTAACAAATCATCAGTACTTTTTTATAGTCGATTTTAATTTAAAATTGTAAATGGCCCACCCTATGTCGAAACATTCAAAATGCTGATACAGTTATTTTTTTATTTTCTATCAGAATCTGTTGCCAGATTTTATTATTGTTTTTTTTTTATCTGTCACTGTGATATTAATATAAAGCAAAGAGTTATTTGAATTACCAAATGGAAAGAGTTTAAAAATGTATGTATCTAATGTATCCCATGAACTGGAAACAAATTTATATTCGAGAACTTTAGTTAACTCTAAGTTCCCGGTATTAATCGGCGTAAAAGCACTGGCAAATTCTTAACACAAAAAAAGCGCAATTGCTTTGGAACGCAATAAAGGAGTTCGCTTAGCCGTTCTTGAATTTTTAATTACCCTTAATGGCTAGTTAAACCATAACATTTTTTTCCACACTAAACGAAAGCAGCGTTCAGAAAAAACTGAACTAAAAGCCAAATTGCCTGCTACTCTAGCGATGCTACCTTTGTACAGCGCTGATGCCCTTCATTATAGAGCAAGGCTGACGTTGCTTTGACATTTTGTTTTAGTTGTTGTTGTTGTTCTCGTCATCATCCTTATTCCCTTTAATCTTAATTATTAAGAGTTAGGGTAGTTTCAATGTACAATTTCATCATTTTGCACTTCTACGGCTTATTCGTCCATCTACTTTATCCTCTTCGGGGATAGGACAAACATTAGCAGTCCTTGTGCCGAACAGTTGTTAGCATTGATAATGCCAACAACGCTGTCATCAATGCTGCCGTACTACTTGTCCGCGTCATCTTGTCTTGTCGTCCTCGTCCTCGTCATCGCCGTCATCATCATTAGTTTGTTAAGTTAATTAAATTGCTATCAAGAAATGTTAAACAAAAGCTATAATAAAAGAGTTGTAAGATTTTGATTTATATGCAAATTGAATGGTGAACTAACAAAATAAAGAAAAAAGGATACTCGATTTGCCTTACACACACCCACCCACACAGCGTTAGCTTTTTCTGACAGCGCATCGGGAGATGATGCTGCTGACTTGTCGTTCCACTCCCACCCCTTGCCCCTTGGCCAATTCGCAAATGATTTACTTTTAATTAAAATGAAAGCTTTTTTCTCCACTTTAAATGACGCCTTTACTTCCACCAGAGATGTTTCATTTACAACACTTGTATGTACTTGGTGAATGGTAAATAAATTTAAAAAAAAAAATACAAGAAAGAAGAAAGAAAACTGTTTGAAGGACTCAATTAGCTGCAATCACCTGTCATTAGCAAAATTAATTAAAGTCATCTTACGAATGACAGAAACGCCGAATCAAAGATAAATACGAGCAGTAATGGCAACTTGAAGGGGTGGTGAAGGGGGGTTAGACTTGAAAGGCTTTAAGGATGCTTAAAGCCAACTGGATTGGTTGGAGACAAAGGCAAGCACTTGTATGCTGCTGAAATCCATTATATTGTCACTGATATCCTTCGTTGAAGGATTAACGTTAAAAAAACATTAAGCAAAAGCCATGGCCTACTTTTAGGCAAATTAATATAGACCTACTCTAAGGAACCTTAATATTTCTGAAACCTCTAATGCTGTAGATGATTTTCTTCTTAAGGAGTAAGAAAGTCTAGGGTGGTCCATTTAAAACGTCACTGATATCCTTGGTGGAAAAATAAATTTTTTAAATAAAAAAGCAAAAGTCATGGCCTACTTTTAGGTAAATTAATATAGACCTATTTTAGGGAGCTTTGAGATATTTATGAAATCTCTAATGCTAACGATGATTTTCCTCTTAAAGAGAAAGAAAGTATAGGGTGGGCCATTTAAAACTTTAAATTAGATTCGGCTGTAAAAATACTGATTATTTTTTCAAATTTCTGGTTTTCTTGGAAAGGTTGATTTTTGTCATTTAATAATGGAACACAATATCTTTCATACGACTACCACGACTGGCTTGGCGGTACCTCCTCCGATAAACGCAATTTTTCAGTTTAGTCCAAATGCCACACAAAACAGTGACTCGTTGTGGATGCATTGGCGTCTCAAAAGTCATGTGTAGGTTGCCTATTTTAGGTAAATTAATATAGACCTATTTTAGGGAGCCTTGATATTTATGAAACCTCTAATGCTGCCGACGATGTTCTTCCTACGGAGGAGGAAAGTATAGGGTGGGCCATTTAAAACTTTAAATTAGATTCGGCTGTAAAAAATACTGATTATTTTTTCAAATTTCAGGTTTTATTGGAAGGGTCGAACTTTGTCATTTAATAATGGAACACAATATCTTGCATACGACTACCACGACTGGCTTGGCGGTACCTCCTCCGATAAACGCAATTTTTCAGTTCAGTCCAAATGCCACACCAAACAGTGGTTCGTTGAGGCTGCATTGGCTTCTCAATAGTCACGTGTGAGTTCTCTGATATGCGGCAATTTTGCTTGCTGACATAGCCACCAAAATGAAAATGGGCTTCATAAATGCTGAACTGCAGGTCGATTTCTTCTTGAAAATTTTCCACGTAAATTTCTTACAGTTTGCGTTAAAGACTCACTACTTTGGAAGTAGGTTTTTAATATTTCCCAATTTTGCTCGAGTGTATAGCGCCCATTTTGCAAATGTCAAACATAAACCTGAAAGTCAAAATAAAAACGGCATGAAAATACCATGGATTGCAGTTCACAGAGGCTGTTGATTTTCGTAGAAATGCAGTAATATTACAGGAAAATTTATTTTTTTAATATAGCCAAATCAAAACAAATACAAATATTGAAAAATAATTTTATAAATAAATGTAATATTTCTCTTATTTCAAACCACGCTTATAAGGCAAGGCTACGTTTACATATCGAAACAATACTTCAAGTCAATTCAAAAAATAAATATTCTTATATTTATATTTTCAAAAAAGCTTAAATACCATACATATTGGTAGATAGTGGGTGCTACAGTTGTTTGAATTTCCATTCTATTTTAATTCCAAAAGTACACATTTTGAAAACCCACTATATCACGTACATAGTGAAAAATAACCTAACTTCATGATTCAACCAATTTTTGCCGTAAATGTAACGAGTACGAATTTGGATTTTTTTCATTTTGCTTGTCTATGCAGTCAGAGGAATGTATACACCGAATTCCATGATTCTAGCTGCGGCCATTTGGTTGGTACCATATTTATCCCCTTTTTCCTATTTTACCCCTTTAAGAGTACGACTTTCTAAAATCTCTTTATTTTACGTGTCTACGCAATTAGAGGGATGAACACACCGAATTTCACCATTCTAGTCGTTTAGTTGGTACTATTTTTATCCCTTGAAAGTACGAATTTGGAAAAAACATTTTATTTTTTGTGTCTACGCAGTCAGTGGAATGTATACTCCGAATTTCATGACTCTAGTTGCGGTCATTTTGTTGGTACTATTTTTATCCCCTTTTTCAATTTTAATCCCAAAAAGTACGAATGGTGAAACATTCCTTTATTTTACGCGCCTACGCAATCAGAGGATTGTATACACCGAATTTCATTATTCTAGATGCAGCCGTTTTGCTGGTACCATTTTTATCCCCCTATTCCCATTTTACTCCTTAAAAGTACGAATTTGGAAAAAATACTTTTATTTTATGTATCTGCTCAATTAGAGGAATGTATACTCCGCATTTCATGACTCTAGTTGCGGTCACTTGTTTGGTACGTGTCCAGACAATCAGAGGAATGTATACATCAAATTTCATTATTTTAGATGCAGCCGTTTGGTTGGTACCAATTTTATCCCTCTATTCCCATTTTATCCCCTAAAAGTACGAATTTGGAAAAAATACTTTTATATTATGTCTGCACTCAATTAGAGGAATGTACACACCGAATTTCGTGTTTCTAGCTGTTATCGCTTGATAGGTACAATTGTATCCCTTTTTGCCCCATTTCACTCCCTAAGAATCACTTTATGGTGCACGTCTTTGTCATAAGGGGAATGCGCATACCCAATATCAAGTAAGTTCAAGCAGACATATTGAAAAAACATTCTTAAATTCTCTAAAATATTATGGGTTATTATGGGCATTCTCAGTCCTTTGGGGGGGAAAAATATTTCCCTTTGGACCGATTTTACAATTCCAACCGAACTATGACTATAAGATGCATTTATGGTAATCATGACTATAAGACGCATGTGAACGTCCTAGCTCCTTTCGTGCTTTCAACAGAAGACAGACAGACGGACGCACATGGCTAGATCGTCTTAGAATTTTATGACGATCAAGAATATATATACTTTTTAGGGTCTCAGGACGATATTTTGTTGTGTTACAAACGGTTGTCATTCCGTGAATATACCCCCATCCTTAGTTGGAGGGTATAAAAATGAATGTTACTCTACCTTTCAAAGTCAAAATAATCAAATTCAAATTAAAAATTTTAAATGGCCCGCACTATATGTGAAATAAATTCTCTAATTCTAACTTTAATATAATAATTTCTATTCTCTATTCTCGGAGCACTAAAGAAGCCCTAAAGACTGCTTGCCTCTACCAACATTAACGTTTACCACTCGCATCACAGCAGCAATCCATCACCTAATTGGGGCTTTTGGTTTAGCAGTAATTAAACACTCTTATGACTTTTACCCCAAATGCAGTTTAGGCTCCCAACATTGCATACAGTGGCCACTTCCAGCATTGAGAACATTAATCCCATCGTTCGCTGGCATTTCATCTGACAGAATAAACATTCAGTTCGGTATCCGGCTGGGCTGGTAAACGCTTTTTATATGTAATTAGAATTCCGAATATAAAACCAAATCGAATTATTTGCCAGAGCTGCAACTAAGGGGAAAAGGGATACGCAGATACATGTATGCATCTCTGTACATCTGACAAGCTATTCCTAAGCTCCCTGTTCAAATACTCGGAATAAATACCGAGAAATTAAGCAAACATTTGCTACCGGTATAAGAATATATATGTATATATGTACGGCACGAGTATACGATTTATAATGCTATACTATAACTATACAACTATAATAATATTGGTCAAATCGGCACGTATAAGTTTAATTTACAGCCCGATACAGCTGCCGACCGGCACCACACAACACAACACATTTTATGCAAATTGTGTGGGGAAATGGAGAGTAGTGTCACAGTAGCCAAAAAAGGATACAACTGCGTGTGAGTGTGTGTGTATGTGTTTTTTTGTTAATACACATGCTAGCAAAGGTTATCATAAAGTAACACACAGGACTCACAGTCGGACACATGTGAATGCACACACAACAGGATACAAGAGTGTCTGTGTATGCAAATACAATTTGGTCTTTTGCACAATGTTGATTTATTGGCGACCGTTTGACTATGGGAAAATCCACATAGTTTCGACAAGCATTCAATTCACTATTTTCAGCCGGGTTTTATTTTTTCAAAGACTATATCTAAAACTGGGCACATATTTTAATTGGTATTATTTTTGTATTTTGATTCAGAGAGCTTATACAGACCGAGAGTAGAAATGGTTCCCTTAGCATGTTAAATGTGGAGCAACATTAATATAACAGCGATTAATTGATAAAAATCTATTATTTTTTGAAGTTTTAACAAATAAAAACAATGTATTTCACAATGTTGATTGCAGTAAATGAAATCACAATATTAAAAAATCGACAAATAAACAAAAAAATCACGTTAAAAAAATCAAAATAACATTTTTTTGAAAATGATATAAAAAAACTACTGAATATTTTCTCAAATTTCTTTTTTTATTTGAAAGTAAAATCCTTCCGGTTAATAATGGAAAATAATTTCATTCAAATGGCTGCCTCGGCCACCCCACAAATAACAGTCCAACGGTTGAATAGTTGATAAAAAAACGTTAGATGGCGGACCCCATACCAATGTCTCCTATGATTTACTTTTTCCGCTCTAGAAACCACATATTTCAACAAATAACTTTTTTTTTTGAAAATGCTATAAAAAAACTACTAAATATTTTCTCAAATTTCTTTTTTTATTTGAAAGTACAATCCTTCCAGTTAATAATGAATGAATAGTTGAAAAAAAACGTTAGATGGCGGACCCTATATTAACAATCTAATCCCAGCAAAAAGAGAGCACCCAAAGAAGTGAAAAAGATGTTCATCTTGTGATTCGGAAGTAGTGAAAATTGGGATCTTCACCAATGAATTTAACATGGAGTTGTCCTTTATTTTGAAAGACTTAAAAGTTATTTTAAAGTGGTGCAAAGGAACCACTTTTTCACTCGTTTCCATTTCTGTTTTAAAACATCCGTCGCTACCGGGGGTAGAACATCGGGTCTTCTGGTTGCTACTACGGCACTCTAACCATCTCAGCTATCCTCTGTTGTGAGTGGTGAATAACTAAAACCTATCATTTCGTTCGGTACAAATGGCAATAGGAAACTTAACAAAATTTGTATTTAATATGAACTAATATATAACGCAAATGAAATGAAATTAATAAATACTAATTAAAATTATTATTAAATACATTGGCACTACTTAATTTTACTGATATTATGTAGTTTTAGTAATTAATAAAAATATGAAATATTTTAAGTAGATTAAAAAGGCAATAAATTTGTATTTTTTAAGCAAAAGTTTTTAAATTGTTAAAATTATGCAAAATTAAACATTGCTTATTTATAAAAAGAATAAAAAAATATAAAAAAGTTGTTTTCCCGAGCCACGATTCGAACCCGAGACCTTCTGGGTGCAAAGCGGACACCTTACCTTTGTGACCCCATACTAAAAAGTCGTTCCCATGCAGCTGGGAAAATGCTATTCATAAAATGTTACGGAATATTAACATATTATAAACTTTTTTGGAAGTAGTTTAAAAGAACTTCCCCCAAAGCGGAAAAAATGTACATTTTGATTTTGAGATGCGATTAAAATGTGCTTCCTTCGGAAGTACTTCCAATTTTTTTCGCTGGGAGCAACAATTGACTTAGAATGCTAAGGGAGCCACTTCCACTCTCGGTCTGTATAAGCTCTCTGTTTTGACTAAGAAGAATGGAGAACTCTATAGGGAATGTATTTAAGATTTGCAAAAAAATATCTGTGGTCTATTGATAGGCGGCCCTAACAAGATTGAATGAGAAAGACCTTATAGAAACCCATATAGTAAAGAAGGATCCCAGCGCAATATAAGACAATACATAATTTATGATTTATATATTACAATCTTGCAATTGATGTTCAATGTGAGATAGACGGGGTTGTAGGCAGAGATTTTTTTATAGAATTTGTGAATATAAGGGATGTGTACGAAATTTCAAGGTCCTAGAGCAATTGGTTCTAATTTTAGCCGCAGCTTGTATGCAAATATTCTGCTATGCGGTGTAAAAAAAAATAAATTCAGAGCAAATCGCTGCATAGGAAAATCTCTTTCTTCGATATAATTATAAATACAAACAAACATTTTATGTCCTGGTTATAAAATCAATACAAGCAATTTGTTATGGATATATTTTTTATATTGTTTTATTAATTATTATTATTATTAAGAGGATTAAAATCAAATAAAGTTGCTGCTAACCGACAATTATAACTGTACAATCCCATGATTAGGTCTATGAAAAATCATCCAAAAAATAAATGCAAATTAGTCCAAGACTAAAAGTGTACCAAAAAATTAAAGGCGACCCAAAATGAAATTATGCCCAAAAATAAATGTAAAGTGAACCATATGAAATATCGTTAAAAATTGTGGCTAATTTTTTATATGAAAAGAGTCTAATAGCCCCAGTGTCCGAAAAATTTGTCTCTGTCCGACATTTAAATGTGGGTAATCCAGGCTATCTCCACTGAGGTACATCTAAAGATGGCTATGCTGGGTTGGAGGCCTTCGACCATACTTACATTTCTTCGCCTTTGGTGCATTACACTTCCACAAAACAAAAAAAAATTACTTACGGGTATACAGTTTGATTACCTTTGGGCAATCATATTATTCCTATAAAAATTTTACGAATTTTAGGTGCAAAAAATATCTAAAATTCGTCAAAACTTATAAAAATATTAAAAAATTACTAAATTTGCAGATTACATATTATTTTCGCCCAAAGTGCGGAAAATGTGTTCCAAAATTTTGGAATTTTTACTAAAATCGTCGCCGTGACATTATTTGCCGTTTTATCAATATCAATCAGAAAATGGTACTACTTCCGAGGAGTTTCTACTTTATTTTTTATACACTCCACGAGAGAATTATGTCTTTGTGCATTTGTTTGTAACACCTATAAGGAAGTGAGATAGACCCATTGTTAATTATACCGATCGACTAAGAATCACTTTTTGAATCGATTTAGCAGTGTCCGACTGTCTGTCTGTTCGTCCATCTATTCTTGTAATCACGATACAGGTCGCAATTGTAGCCAGAACCACAGAAACTTTGCATAACGAAGTTTTTCGGGATAAGGACGAACGCTATTTAATTTGAAGAAAATCGGTTCAGATTTATACGAATTTCACTCCCGATTTGACTCTTTTCACTCTATATGCCACATATTTTAACAGATTTTCTTCAAAATTGGCAGGACATCATATATTTCCACTAGAAATAACAGTGTTGAAAATTTTTTACATCGGTTCAGATTTATATATAGCTCCCAAACAAATTTCGCTGCCAATATGACTTTTTCCGTTCTGGAAACCTCATATTTTAACAGATCTCCTTCAAATCTTCCAAAATGTCTTATCTTTCACCTAAAAACACTCATGGTGAAAATGGGTCAGATCGGTTCACAAATTTCACTCCCGATTTCGCTTTTTCCACTCTATAACCACATATTTTAACAGATCTTCTTCAAATCTTCCCAAAAATATCTTATCTTTCAACTAGAAACTCTCATGTTGAATATAGGTCAGATCGGTTCAGATTTATATATAGCTCCCTCACAAATTTCGCTCCCAAGTTGACTTTTTTCGCTTGGGAAACCTCATACTTTACCGATCTTCTTCAAATCTTGCAAATTATCTTATATTTCAACTAGAAACACCCATGGTGACAATCGGTCAGATCGGTTCAGATTTACATATAGCTCCCATACAAATTTCGCTCCCGGATTGACTTTTTCCGCCCAAGAAACCACATATTTTCACCGAATTTCATCAAAATGAGTATAACACGTTATACTTAAACTGGTAGAACCTATTGTGTAAGCGGGTCACTTCGTTCGATGTTTGGATATAGCCCTGATACAAATATTCTTCTCGATTTGACAAATTGGACCAGGTCATATTAGCCTATGATTACGAAACATACAAAAATTCTTTCCGTCTTCATTTGTTTACCGAAGTGGATTGTATCATATAGTCGGCCCCGCCCGACTATAGCCTTTCCTTACTTGTTTATCACTGTGTATGTAGGTAATAAGGCAAAAGAGGGGCCCATCTTGTAATTATATTTTTCACACCCCAATATTCATCTAATTTGTGATCAAAATAATTTGTTATCCTTAAAAAAGCGAGTTTTCTCTAAAAAATTTGGTCAACATTTTCTGCTCTAACTCATATAAAACCTCCATGCATTGCCAGCCTCTGTATATGTGTGTTAAAAGTATGAAAAATAATCACATTGTATAGATAGATAGATAGATGTGTGTGTGTGTGTGCGAAATTGTTTCACAGACAGAGAGACCCCTCTGAGTGAGTATTACATTTGGTAATACGTTTATAATAGCATCATGTGTGTATCCTCTGTATGCTACGGCAACTGTAGATCCTTTTACACATTTGCACTTCTATATATATACATTTATACTCGTATATCGGTGAATGCAAATGTATTTGATTGCAGCTACACTTTGGTTACATTTTGTATTTTAGCAAAATTCAAATTCAAATTCTAACCAAATTGATCGAAATTATTTGTGTACAATTTTGTTGTACGAAAATGTTTCATTTTAAATTTACAACAACACGATGCAACGGCAAGGACATGATGATGCCAGAAACTGAAGCTGAAGCTTCAAAATAGGTACTACTACTACTAGTACTACTCCCTTGTATTTGTACCTACATGTTGTAATTTTCTATGTTATTTGAACTGTATTTTCGTAATTGAGTGTGCGTCGCTCTCTCTATATATCTAGGCGAGGATATCCTTGCCTGTGCAGTTGTTTTGGCAACTCTGTGCTCTGGGCTTGCGGCTATATGTACTGTTGCATTTGTTGCCATCCTGTGCTGTTACAAATTCTGATTGAAAATCATTTACAGTTTGCAACAAGATATATAGCACTTCATGTTTGAATGCCAATTAAAATGCATAACATGATTCTTGTTCCTGGCAAAGCGGGGGACTTGCAAAAGAGGCTTTCGTCTATACAAAATTGCCTACTTTTGGTAGAGTTTTTTCTCAGCAGCAGTTTAAATGGAAGGCTTTAAAGTACTATTCGGAAAATTTAACAAAGTATAATTTATATTTAAATCGCCAGTCTATGGGACTTTGTGTTTTCAATATTTTTTGCGTTCGTTTTTTCGTTTGCATTTTTTTTTGGTCTGTAATCAATATTTGTTTTGAGCTGGGATATTATCCTGGCTCAAGACCATTTTGCTTCTATATTTAATAGAATGCGAATTTATTTAAAAATTTACATTTATTACTTGGCTGCAGACTACCACGATCATGATTTCGATCATGTCAAAAGTCTTTTCAAGTGGCTTCGCAGCGACTTTTCAACATCAAACCCGGCCTCTATAAGGAGATGATTCTCACAAACGAACGAGAAGCACAACTCACTTGCCGAATTTGCGTTTAAAAAATCGCACCAAGTAATAAAGCACACATGCCATCTTACAAGCATCTCATTGAGTTGCATATGTAAGTATGTGTATATGCAGGTATAGTTACCCAGCAATACTTCTGCCGTGCCAACGCTCATTTGTTTTAGTTTTTTCGTTTGCATTTTTTTGGTCTGTAATCAAATATTTCCAAAATATAATATAAGCATAATTTGTCTGCCCAAGAATTCATTATGTTTGGATTGTGATTTTTATACCCTCCACCTCCAGGATGGGGGTATACTAACTTTGTCATTCCGCTTGTTTTACCTTGAAATGTCGACCTGAGACCCTATAAAGTTTATAAAGGGTGATTTTTTAGCTATTATCTTTTTGGCAACACTGGTTTAAACAGCTGACGCACGTTTCGTGTTTTGTTTCACTGTCAAACATCTTCAGTTTGATCTATAATTTGACCATGAATCGTCTTACAAACGAACAACGCTTGCAAATTATTGAATTTTATTATCAAAATGCGTGCTCTGTTAAGAAAGTTCATCGCGCGCTTCTTCCATTTTATGGTCAGTTTAATCGACCCACTGAAGCGGCTATTCGGGCTATTGTGACTAAATTTCGCACCAAATTTACATTGTTGGACATTAAACCACCAACACGCTTACGTAGAGTGCGAACTGAAGAAAATATCGCAGCTGTATCGGCCAGTGTTAATGATGACCATCAATTATCGATTCGTCGCCGTTCGCAGCAAAAACGTGGAAATGCCAAAATTGGACTAAGCGGATGGACCATTTGAGGCGCAGTCAAAGTCAACAATTGTATGAAATAATCTTCAAACATTAAATTATATGGACCGTACTATCGATTCAAATAAAGATTTCATGAATTTTTTCTGAATTTTATGTGTTTTTTTTTTGAAAAACTTTCCTATAGCTTTTCAAAAATCACCCTTTATATTCTTGATCGTCATAAAATTTTAAGACGATCTAGCCATGTCCGACCTTCCGAAACGAAAGGAGCTAGGACGTCCAAATTTTCAACAAATGCCTCTTATAGTCGTAGATCGGTTGGGATTGCAACTGGGTGAAAGGGAAAATTTTTTCCCTCACAAGGACTAAAAATACCCATAATAACCCCTAATATTTTAGAGTATTTAAACATTTTTTCTATATGTCAGCTTGTACTTATTTGATATTAAGTATGCATATTCCCCCTATAATAAAGACGTGTGCGATAAAGTGATTTTTATTCGTAGCGGGTGAAATGGGGCAAAAGGAATAAAAATGGTACATATCAAACGACAACAGCTAGAAACACGAAATTCGGTGTGTACATTTCTCTAATTGAGTAGATACATAATATAAAAGTTTTTTCCAAATTCGTACTTTAAGGGGGTAAAATGGGAATAGAGGGATAAAAATGGTACCAACCAAATGGCTGCACCTAAAATAATGAAATTCTGTCTGATTGCGTAGAAGAGTAAAATAAACGGTTTTTTTTTTCGAAATTCGTACTTTTTGGGGTTAAAATGGAAAAGGGGATAAAAATAGTACCAGCCAAATGACTGCAGTTAAAGTCATGAAATTCGGTGTATACATTCCTCTGACTGCGTAGACACGAACAATAAAAGGTTTTTTCCAAATTCGAACTTTCAAGGGATACAATGGTTACAGAGGGATAAAAATAGTACCAACTAAACGGCTACAGCTAGAATAATGAAATTCGGTGTGTACATGCCTAATTGCGTGGGCACGTAAAATAAAGAGATTTTAAGAAACTCGTACTCTTTAGGGGGTAAAATAGGAAAAAGGGAATAAAAATGGTACCAACCAAATGACCGCAACTAGACTCATGGAATTCGATGTATACATTCCTCAGACTGCATAGACACGCAAAATAAAAAGATTTTTCCAAATGCGTACTTTTTAGGGGTAAAATGGGAATAGAGGGATATAAATGGTACCAGCAAAACGGCTGCATCTAGAATAATGAAATTCGGTGTATACATTCCTCTGAATGCGTAGATACGTTAAATAAACGGATTTTTCGAAATTCCTACTTTTTGCGGTTAAAATGGAAAGAGGGGGTACAAATAGTACCAGCCAAATTATCGCAGCTAGAGTCATGAAATTCGGAGTATACATTCCTCTGACTGCGTAGAAACGAAATATAAAATGTTTTTTTCCAAATTTGTAATTTAAAGAGTCGTACTCTTAAGGGAGTAAAACAGGAAAAGGGGGATAAAAATGGTAGCAACCAAATGGCCGCAGCTAGAATCATGGAATTCGATGTATACATTCCTTTGACTGCATAGTCACACGAAATAAAAAGATTTTTCCAAATTCGTACTTTTTATTTTTACGGCAAAAATTGGTTGAATCACGAGATAATGGATTTTCAAATTATGTACTTTTGTACTTTTGGAATTAAAATAGAATGGAAATACAACCAACTGTAGCACCCATAATCTACCAATATTTATGATATTTAAGCTTTATTGAAAATTTAAATATAAGAATATTTATTTTTGAATTGACTTAAAGTATTATTTCGATAAATATAGTGTAAACGTCCTAGTAGGCTTACTTTGTAAGCGTGGTTTAAAATAATAAAAGTATTATATTTATTTATAAACTGATTTTGTCAATATTTATATTTGTTTTAGTTTGACTATATTAAACATTTTATATTTTCCTGTAATATTACTGCACTTCTACGAAAATCGTCAACCTCTGGAGGGTGGAGGGTATATAAAGTTCAGCCCGGCCGAACTAAACGCCTTACCATAGAGGATGTTTGCATAATCTAAAGCAAACAAAAATGTGGACAAAAAATAAGGTATTTTTTACGTATAATAAAATATTCCCTAATTGCTTTTAAATAATCAAATATTTTTAAAATATTTCCAAGAATTTATTATGTTTGTTTTTGTTCTTTTTTTACTTATATAATATATCCTATTCAACTGCTCTCAGCATATACATAACTAAACAATTTAAATAAAAACAATAAACTCTATGTTGTTGCAATATGTTCCAAGATTTGCCATTTACATTTTAATTATTGCCACCAAATCCCTAGCATACTTTTGGGCTTTCGTCGAAAGTTCCGAAGGTCTTGTGTTGTAATTGCAAAAAGAAAAATCCCCTAAGGCGAATTCCTACCAAAGGGCAAATCCCAGTTTTCAATCAAATTTATGTACATATATATAGATTGAACATAATAACCGTCATCAATACAAGGAATTCAATTTCAAGCTAAACTGCCAACAACATCTCGGATACCCAGCAACAACAACAACAAAAAAGAACTGTCATTCAAAATCCCCTCAGATTTCCACCACACTCATTCATTCATCCCTTTACTCTGATGTGCCAAAAGAATGGAGAAAAATGTATTACCACTGTGATGGTGATGAGCAGCCTCAGCAGCAGGCGGGAGCAGGATGTGGCAGAGTTCACAGGAATACCTATAGGATATCATCATGAGGCTGCTGTTGCTGTAGTTGTATACAAAAATATCCATGTCACATTATTATGCATTGTAGGCTGTCAATACGGTTTTAGTTTATTTAGAGTCAAGTGATATGGAGAATAGCAGAGGGCACATTTTTTTCGGGCGTTGGGGGTTACCCAAACCCCAGTAACTAAACTTGGACCACCCACCAACCAACATGTCAAAGGCTCTTGGACACACACCCACCCACGTTTATATATGTATGTACCATTACATATGCAATATTTACATTTTGATACAGGTTTTTGTGTCGTACAAAAAGAAAGCTACAGAAAAAAAAGTTGAACAGAAAAACAATGAAGCACGACCAGAGTGATATACTTCTCGACATGACCAGGGTGTTATAAACATCATCGACATCATTCACAAAACGAACAGTGGTTTGAATCGGAAGGTGATATTGGAAAACAGTAATAATGGCATCCAAAGTAGATCCAATTTTTTAAAATAAACGTCTAATACTTGTAGATCGGTTGGAATTGCAAATGGTCGAAATCGGTTCAGAGGAAATGTTTTTCCTGACAAGTAATGAAAATAACCCAACATCCCCTAAAATTTATATAATTTTACCACATTTCTCTGAGATTTCTGTCTTATATTTATTTGAAATTTTTAGCACGAACGCGCGAACTATTAAATCACACTTTTAGGAGTGCGAAATCGGGAAAAACGGGATAAGAATTGTTCCAGTCAAATAACAACAGCTAGAAACATGAACATAAGACGTACATTCCTGTGAATTCATAGAGACGTAAAATAAGAGTATCTTTCGAATAGGGAACTTTTAAGGGATAAAAAGGGGAAGAGAGGGTTAAAATGATACCAACAAAGCGACTAAAGCTGATATCATGATATTCCTTTTTTAGATAGTTCTTTCTGTGCGGATGCGCAGCATATAGGGTTTTTTTTTTATCGAAATTTGTACTTTTTGGGTGAAATGGGACGAAGGGAAATAAAAATGGTACATATCAAGCAAACGAATGATAAATTTTGGTGGGTACATTCCTCCAACTACTTTGATGAATAACATAGATAATTTTATGAAATTCATACTTTTAAAGCCTCCATGGAAAATAGTGGTACAAATAGTACCAACCCAACGGATCAGCTAGAATCATAAAATTCGGTGTTAATGTAGCTCCGATTATTTAGACGCTCAAAAAAGTTTTTTTACTTTATGGCCCAAAGGGACAAAAATTGTACCAACATAACGGCTCAACAATAACCATAATATTTTGTGTGAACATTCCTCACACTACTTAGAAAATAAAATATTTTGTTTTATTGTTCGTTTTTGTAAGGCCCCAGCGGGAGAAAAGGGATAAAAATAGTACCAACCCAACGGTTGAGCTAGATTCATAAAATTCGGCGTGTACATACATCCGATGCTCAAAATAAGAGGGGTTTGAAAATTGTTTACTTTAAAGGCCCAAAGTTGGGACAAAGGGATAAAAACGGTACCAATACGGTACGATTGAGCTATAATCATAAAATTCGGTGTGTACATTCCTCTGACTACTTAACGATCACATTTAAGATTTTTTTCAAATTCGTACTTTCGTACCCAATGGGAATAAAGGGATAAAAATTGTACCGAAATCTGTACATTCATTCATACTTGCAAAACAAAATTAATTTGCACAATTTTTTACTTTAAGGCCCAAAATGGGGAAAAGGGATAGAAATGGTACCAATCAAATAACTGTAATTATAGTGAAAATAGTCCGTGTGTACAGTACTCCGACAACTTGGATGTGCAAAATAGCGAGATCTGTTGAAATTTGCAGCTATAAGTCCCAAAATGGGTAAAAGGGTAAATATTGTACTAAGAAAACGTACTGCAGCCGTAATCACGAAATTCTATGTGTACATTCCCTTAACTACGTAGACATTCAAAATTAAAGAATTTTGGAAAATTCTTACTTCAAGCCTCAAAATGGGGAAAATGGGATAAAAATGGTACCAAACAAATGACAGCAATTATAATGATAAAATTCCGGGTGAGAGAGAATAGAGAATTTTTAGAAAATCGTACTTTTAAGGTCCATATGGGAAAAAGGGATACAAATGGTAACATCACGAAATTCGTTGTATACATTCTTGGACTACTTAGACTTGCAAACTAATAGAATTTTCCAAAAAATCTTTTTGATCTAAAATGGAAAAAGGGATAAAAATGGTACCAACCAAAAGTCTGCAGCTAGAATCATATAATTCGGTGCATACATTCCTCTGACTGCTTAGACGTGATAAATAAAATAAATTTTGCCAAATTCTTACTTATAAGTCGAAAATTGGAGAAAGGGATAAAAATAGTACTAACCAAACTGCAGCAGCTAGAAACACGAAAATCGCTGTGTACCTTCCTGTGACTACTTAGAAGTGTACAAAAATTGATTTTTGCCAAATTCTTACTTTTAGGTCGAAAATGGGAAAAAGGGATAAAAATGGTACCACGCAAACGGCTGCAGCTAACATATTGAAATTGGGTGTGTACATTTCTCGAACTACTTAGACGGACATAATAAAGAATTTGTTCGAAATTCGTACTTTAGAGGTCTCATTGGGGAAGAGGGATACAAATTGTACCAACCACCTGACTGCAATTATAATGATAAAATTCACTGTGTACATTTCTGCGACTGCTTAGACGAACAAAATAAAGATTTTTTTAATTCGTACTTTAAAAATCCCAATGGAGAAACGGGATAAAAGTGGTACCATGAAAACGGCTGAAGCTAGAATCACGAAGTTCAGTGTCCACATTGTTCTGACCACTTAGATGCGACTGCTTAGACGAACAAAATAAAGATTTTTTTAAATTCGTACTTTAAAAATCCCAATGGGGAAACGGGATAAAAATTGTACCATGAAAACGGCTGAAGCTAGAGTCACGAAATTCAGTGTGCACATTGCTCTGACCACTTAGATGTGAAAACTAAAAGGATTTTTAGAAATTCTTACTTTTAGGTCTAAAATGGGAAAAAGGGATAAAAATGGTACCAAGCAAACGGCTGCGGTTAAAATCATAAAATTGGGGTTGCACTTACTTTTGACAACTTACACGTGTAAAATAAACATTTTTAAAATTCGTACTTTTTACGGTCGCAATGGGGGATAGGGATACAAATAGTACCAACAAAACGCTTGCAGAATCATAAAATTGGGAGTCAAATTCCTCTGATTACTAAGCCGAGCAAATTTATGTCGAAAAGGAAAAAGGGATAAAAATGGTTCCAAGAAAACGACTATAGCTAGATTCACGAAATTCTGTACGCAAATATTCCTGACTACTTAGAGGTGCATACTAACAGGATTTGGCCAATTGCTTACTTGTAAGTCTAAAATTTAAAAGAAGGGACAAAAATGGTACCACCCAATCGGCTCCTGCAACAATCATAAAATTCGGTGCATATTCTCTGACAACTTAGACTTGCAAAATAAAAAGATTTTGCAAAATTCATAATTTTAAGTCCATAATGGCGGCAAGGGACAACAAAATCGTACAAAGGAACTATATAGAACCATAAAATTCGGACTACTTAGACGAACAAAATAAAGTTTTTTTTTTTGAAATTCGTACTTTTAAATCCAAAATGAGAAAAAGGGTTAAAAATCGTGTCAAGAAAACGGCTCAATGAAAAGAAAGAGAGAGGAAGAATCTGTAGCAATCCTGTTGCCAACCTAGGCCAACTACAACAACACATATAACGCCACCATTAAGGAATCTCGAAATAAATCAAGAGCGGTGACTACACCAAACTTTTCCTCCCCATATGTGCCAATGGGGAAAAAGTTCTTTATTTTACTAAGATGATCAAAATAAAAAGACTTCGATAAATTCTTACTTTTATGTCGAAAAGGAAAAAAGGGATAAAAATTGTACCAAGAAAACGGTTACAGCTAGATTCACGAGATTCGGTGCGGCTCCAGCAACAATCATAAAATTCGGTGCATATTCTCTGACAACTTAGACTTGCAAAATAAAAAGATTTTGCAAAATTCATAATTTTAGGTCCAAAATGGCGATAAAGGGAAAAAATCGTACCAAGAAAATATCTAGAATCATAAAATGCTGACCCATAGACGAACAAAATAAGGAATTTTTTAAAATTCTCACTTTTAAGTCCAAAATGGGAAAAAGGGTTAAAAATCGTACCAAGAAAACGGCTCAATTAAATTAAGAAAAAGAGAGAAAGAATCTGTAGCAATTCTGTTGTCAAACTATGCTCGTGGGATGAGAATCCAAATACAACAACACGAATACTGTGACCTCTGAGGAAGCTCGATATAAATCAAGAGAGTTGGCTGACGACGACTTGACTGATCCCACCTCGACATTCCCTCTGCATTAATTTGCTTAAGGTCAAACTTTTCCTCCCCACATCTTATCTACATTCACCACTTTGTGGGCATGAAACCACTGTGCCTCGCTTCATCTGTATACACGTGTAAAACTGTATGTATATGCGTGTGTGAGGACTTTTGCGTTTTTTCCTTCCGATACTCTCAACAACAAAAAGGACAAAAATCTGAATATACTCGTATCTACATAGTATATGCGTCTGTATGTGCATACAAATGTACAACATACCATATATATATATATATATATATATATATATATATATATATGAGATTTTATGCTCAAATTGAATTAATTTACATTTTGATGCTTTTACATGTGGTTACTTTGTGTGCGTGAAAAGCACAAAAAATGTACTGTCAACGCAGCGTGCGTGTGTGTGTGTTGCAGAGTCCTGGAAATAAAATGTAAATGATTGTGGTGATACACTGTATGTGAGAGAGTGAGTTGGCATCGGCAGTTGGCAGTGGTGTTAGTAATTTCTTGACTTTGATTTGTTATGGCAGTAACATGCACACACTCACATGTGTCTGATTGTATGTGCATGTGTGAGTGGGTATGGTGTGTGCGTGCGGTTGAGATTTATTTGAATATGAATAGTGAGAGAGTGAGTTGGCATCGGCAGTTGGCAGTGGTGTTAGTAATTTCTTGACTTTGATTTGTTATGGCAGTAACATGCACACACTCACATGTGTCTGATTGTATGTGCATGTGTGAGTGGGTATGATGTCCTGCCACAAAAAGAAGGGGGTGTCAAATTTCAGGCTTTATCACATATTTGATGTGCTTGATTACATATGGTAATATCATTGTGTGTGTGTGGTTGTGTGTGCGTGCGGTTGAGATTTATTTGAATATGAATAGACAGAAAATACATAATATTAATAGGGAACAGAGCTCATGAAGAATCTCTGTGTGCGAAGGACATGGTACTCATCATCTCCTGCAAAATCTAAATCTAAATCAGATTCCATTTTTTCCATCTACTTCTTCTTTTTCTTCGGCTGATGCCGATGCTGCTGCTAGAAAATAAAATGTCAATTCATATGTAAATTAGATTTGTACGAGTGAGTAAATGAAAAATCCTTTCTTGCCTATTTCATACATAATTTCTCTAGTAATAAAATTGTGATGAAAGCCCAGTCGGGGGAGTGTGTGTATGAAGGATGTAATGATTTGCAAGGGGATTTGCATAAATTTTTATTAAAAAACTTTAAGAAATGTGCAAAGTTTTCTACAAACTTTAGTTTAATTTACATAGTTTTTGCGTTTGTAAAGGCTACAAAGCCTAAAATTAGTCACAGAAGAGTAAAAAAGGGAACGATGCAGTCCTAAGAAATCAATTTAATTGTCAAAGATAGTTTGGCATGTTTTGAATGATGGGGAAAATGTTAAGGTTACGCCTCAATTAATGTCACAATGAAGAATGGAAGGATAAGGGTATTGGTTATACTGACGGGATACAGATGCTGCTGGATTTAAGCGAAATCAAAAATGTAAAAAATAGTGGAATGACATACAAATTTACTATAAAGATTTTCAGACACTAAATCGCTACAACATAAATTGAAGGATCGTAGTGAATAAGCCGCACAGTGTATTGTCATCCTAATTTCATGCTCCACAATTACTGTTTTTGATTGGAATCTGCAAAATTCCATATTGGTTAATTAATTAATTAAAATAATAATTATTTTAGTTTTTTCGTTTGCATTTTTTTGGTCTGTAATCAATATTTGTGTCCTGGCTCAAGACCATTTTGCTTCTATATTTAATAGAATGCAAATTTATTTACAAATAATAATTATTTTATTAGCATACATCTCAGAAACCATATATCGTATGTATTGTCATGGAATACAAGAGCTATTGAAGTGTTCACTTGCATTAACTAAAATACAACTTTGTTGTCATTTTACTTTCCACACAGTTCTTTAGCTACAAGATGTCAGTAAAATTACAAATATTCAAAAAAGGTGACTTAGTTAAACATTGAAAAAAGAAAATTCTGGGTATATTTATTTACTGAAATGGGAAATATCTATCTAATTACAGAAATCGAAAAACCTACCCAGCAAAGAGACAAAATTACTCTTCAATAATCTCTGTTATTTTATGGTGGATAATTATTTTAAAGCTCACTATAGGGATCTGTTTTACTTGTATAACATTTAAGTTGGGTTTTAATATTTCCTTTTTTAAAGCACACGAGTAAATATTGGGATAAAAGTCTAAAAAAAAGATTCTACTAAAAATAATAATTAAAAATATATAAATATGAATAATTTTTTTACCGGACTTTCTACTAAAGGGTGATTTTTTGTCAAACATCTTCAGTTTGGTCTATAATTTAACCATGAATCGTGTTACAAACGAACAACGCTTGCAAATTATTGAATTTTATTGTCAAAATGCGTGCTCTGTTAAGAAAGTTGATCGCGCGCTTCCATTTTATTGTCAGTTTAATCGACCCACTGAAGCGGCTATTCGGGCTATTGTGGCTAAATTTCGCACCAAATTTACATTGTTGGACATTAAACCACCAACACGCTTACGTAGAGTGCGAACTGAAGAAAATATCGCAGCTGTATCGGCCAGTGTTAATGATGACCATCAATTATCGATTCGTCGCCGTTCGCAGCTATTGGTCCTCTGTTACTCAAAAACGTGGAAATGCAAAATGTGGACTAAGTGGATGGAACATTTGAGGCGCAGTCAAGGTCAACATTTGAATGAAATAATCTTCAAACATTAATTATATGGACCATACTATCGATTCAAATAAAGATTTCATGCATTTTTCTGAATTTTATGTGTTTTTTTTTGTTTGAAAAACTTTCCTATATCTTTTAAAAAATCGCCCTTTAGAATGCTATAGCTATGCAACAAACACAATATTTTTGCTATACAACTAAACAAAAAGACATATTGTTGCATAAAATCAACATCCACAATTTTTTTTATTAAAATTCATATTTTAGCCGATGATGCCTTTAATATTGGTATGAGAATTTTGGGAGCATAATTCCGATCCCCGACCATAAATTAAAGGTAATCAATTATAAGGGCTAGAAATGTTGCGAATGCCTCCTTATCAGAGCAGCAGTTCTTTAGAAATAGTTACCTAGCACTTGAAAACACGATCACTTTTTTAATCGTTTTCTGTTCCAAAAAAAAACAATAAAAGTAGAAAAGCTAATCCAACAAATAACGTTATGGCCCTTCTCGCAGAAAAAAGAGAATTTCAAAAAATCTTATAATCCAAATTTTGAGTTTTATACCCTACACCATACCCTGTGATGTCTTTGTGCATTTGTTTGTAATACCCAAACTATGAATCATCCAAAAAGTGTGTATATAGGATTAAATAATATTTTATAATCAATTATAAAGGAATGACTAAACTAAGAAGAAGAACAAGTAAAAACGGTGTTAACTTCGGCCGGGCCGACCTTTATATACCCTCCACCATGGATTGCATTCCACAGAGATTGTCGGTTATCGTAGAAGTGCAGTAATATTACAGAAAAATATACATTTTTTAATATAGCCAAACCAAAACAAATACAAATATTGAAAAAATAATTTTATAAATAAATATAATATTTTAATTCTTTCAAACCACGCTTTTACGGCAAAGCTACCAATACGTCAATTCAAAAAATAATTATTCTTATATTTTTATTTTCAAAAGGCTTAAATACCATAAATATTGGTAGATAGTGGGTGCTACAGTTGGTTGTATTTCCATTCTATTCCAATTCCAAAAGTACACATTTTTAAAATCCATTATCAGACGTACATAGTGCAAAATACCCTAACTTCATGATTCAACCGATTTTTGCCGTAAAAGAAAAAGTACGAATTTGGAAAAAACTGTTTATATAGCTTGTCTATGCAGTCAGAGGAATGTATACACCGAATTCCATGAATTTATTAGAATTAGAATTTCATCATTCTACCTGTAGTCGTTTAGTTGGTACTATTTTTACCCCTCTGTACCATTGTATCCCTTGAAAGTACGATTTTCGAAAAATCCGTTTATTTTCCGTGTCTACGCAGTCAGAGGAATATATACTCCGAATTCATGACTCTAGTTGCGGTCACTTGGTTGGTACTATTTGTATCCCCTTTTTCCATTTTAACCCCAAAAAGTACGAATTTCGAAAAATCCGTTTATTTTCCGTGTCTACGCAGTCAGAGGAATGTATACTCCGAATTTCATGACTTTAGTTGCTGTCATTTGATTGTTACTATTTTTATCCTTTTTTTTCATTTTTTCATTATTTTTATCCTATTTTTATCCCTTTGAAAGTACGAATTTCGAACAATCCGTTTATTTTCCGTGTCTACGCAGTCAGAGGAATGTATACTCCGAATTTCATGACTTTAGTTGCTGTCATTTGATTGTTACTATTTTTATCCCTTTTTTCATTTTAACCCCAAAAAGTACGAAATTCGAAAATTCCGTTTATTTCAAGTGTCTACGCAATCAGAGGAATGTATACACCGAATTACATTATTATAGGTGTAGCAGTTTGGTTGGTACCATTTTTATCCCTCTGTTCCCATTTTACCCCTTAAAAGTACGAATTTGGAAAAAACCTTTTATTTTTCATGTCTACGTAGACAAAGGAATGTATACTCCGAATTTCATGACTCTAGCTGCGGTCATTCGGGTGGTACTATTTTTATCCCCTTTTTCCATTTTGACCCCAAAAAGTACGAATTTAGAAAAATCAGTTTATTTGCCGTGTCTTCACAGTCAGAGGAATGGAAACACCGAATTTCATTATTCTAGGTACAGCCGTTTGGTTGGTACCATTTTTATCCCTCTATTCCCATTTTACCCCTTAAAAGTACGAATTTGGAAAAAATACTTTTATATTATGTATCCACTCAATTAGAGGAATGTACACACCGAATTTCGTGTTTCTAGCTGTTGTCGTTTAATATGTACCATTTTTAGCCCTTTTTTGCCCCTTTTCACCCCCTACATATGAGAATCACTTTATGGTGCACGTTTTTGCTATAAGGGGAATGCGCATACCAAATATCAAGCAAATATAAACAGAAATATTCAAAAAACATGCTTAAATACGCTAAAATATTAGGGATTTTTATGGGTATTTTAAGTCCTTGTGAGGAAAAAAATTTCCCTTTAGGCCGATTTCGCCCCGTTTCAATCCCAACCAATCTACGACTATAAGACGCATTTATGGAAATTTTGAACGTTCTAGCTCCTTTCGTTTATATGCGAGCGTGCTTTCAACAGTCGGACAGACGGACATGGCTAGATCGTCTTAGAATTTTATGACGATCAAGAATATATATGCTTTATAGGGTCTCAGGTCGATGTTTCAAGGTATTACAAACGGAATGACAAAGTTAGTATAGGAGGTGGTGGGTATAGGTGGAGGGTATAAAAAGAACACTTTATCTGAATGTGCTCCTGATATCTTCTACACGTTCTCTTCAATACTAGACTAGACACCAATTTATTTATTGTGAATTTATGATTTTGCGTGATTTTGTTTAGCTTCATATGGATTCATATTCGATCACCCCGCTGAATCCTTCCAGCTTATGTTCAATGTCGTGTGAGGGGAAAAGCTAAAATCTTGCGGTACACCGATCTTTATCTTCAAACAAAAACTTTGACTATCAGTGTAAACGTAGTTAGAAGTTTTTGCGCAAAAAAATGATGTAAGTAATTTCGATCTGACCTAACATTTGTATAGAGGTTATATTCAAATATAAAAAATACTGGACATTTCGAGGCCCAAAAAATCAATTTTCACCCCGCTTAATCCTTCCAGCTTATGATCAATGTCGTAGGAGGGAAAAGCTAAAATCTAGCGGTACACCGATCTTTATCTTAAAACAAAAACTTTGACTATCAGTGTAAACGTTGTTAGAAGTTTTTGCGCAATTAATGATGTAAGTAGTTTCTATCTGGCCTAATATGTGTATAGAGGTTATATTCAAATATAAAAAATCCTGGACATTTCGAGGCCCAAAAATCAATTTTAACAATTTTCTATGAGTGGGGAATAATCGAATCCACTATTAAGACTGGAGTACTAGAAAAACAAATAAACGGACAACAGGCATTGAAAAAAGGGGTTCTTAATTATAATCTCTTCTAAGTCCACCTCTAAGAAATAATAAAAAATGTAGGCTATTTCCCTTCGTTTGCTAGATAACACTAAATATTTTCAAGCCTTTCAGACATAAAAAATTACGATAATCCCTTCAAACTTTTCAGGACAACAAATAAAATGTCATTACGTTTAATGTACGCACACCAGCAAAATATGATAATTAAATTGTTAATACATTCATAACTTACAATATCCTTGAAATGGGGACTAATACAGATTTAATCAGTGTTGTGTGTTTTTTTTTCTTCAGAAAAACTTACCTAAAACGAAAAGAAAGGAAATTTAAATTTTTATTAAATGTCTCATAGTAATAACGCTTGTAAATGTTCACGATATTGCCAAAGAGAAAAGCACAAAAATAATTTAAGCTTAAATAGTATCCTGGCTATACAAAGCTGCGCGTCAGCATAACAACTTTACACTTTGTTCGTACATTTATTCATTTGTGTGATTGTGGGTGTGTGTGTGATGTTGCTGCCTTTGTTCTTTTGTATAGGAAAATGTGTATATTAAACAAGTGCTACAATTTCAATAATATCCGATTTCCTTATTATAACAAGCTAACAATAACAGCAGTAATGACAGAAGCAGCAGCAGCAGCAGTGGCAAATGTTGCCGGTATTACCACCACAGTCAACAGATTTCATTTATGTGCTGTTGCAGGATAATGGCGCTGGAGCATGAGGTGGCACTTGCGTTGCTCGTACTGCTGCTGCTGCTGTTCTTGCTGTTGCCAACATCCACGTCAACTTCAGCCCATTTCCTTATGGTCGTCCTTTTGTATAAAATTCAATACCTTTTGGCCCATTACCATAACAAACAAACGACGCCTATTTGCCTTAAAATACACTCTGCTAGTGATGGTGGTGATGATGGTGTTGGTGGTGGTGGTGTTGGCGTCTTAACTCCTTGGCTTTCTGGGTTATAGGGATTTTTTTGCTTGTTTTCTGCGTCTTTTGCTTCTTGTTACAATAATAATAATAAAATCTCGTTAAAGTGTTAACATGCAATATAAAGACATTGTATACTTCAGACGTACATACAGACACACACACAAACGGCAAAACATTTACTCACAAACGAACACAGCCAGCCTGCCTTTCATGGGCCCGAGACTTGCTTACAATATCCTTTTTAGAACAAGCCTTTTATTAAAATTTCCTCAACACATCCTGTTCTTATGTTCTTTCATTTGCGTATATCCTGACGGCATTGTTAGTAGGTGTCGGTTGTTGGCGTTGGCTTTGGTGTTTTCTTTGCCGAGCACACAATTCTTAGCCTCGTTCTCTGCAGGCTCACTGGTTATCCTTTAGCCGATTTAGTGTATTTTCATTAAATATTTCACGGTCTTAAAATATTTTTCCATTCACTTTGACTTTGACTAGTGTAAATATTTTGTCTACGTTTTGTTTATTAATTTATTTGCTGGTAGTCTGCAGGCGGCAGGCGGCATTACTCGACTCAGGACGAGCAGGAGCAGGCGGTTACTCACTCTGATTTCTGGCTGGCACTTGACAGGGCTTAAGTGTTGTGTTGGCGGTGTTGTTGTTCTGAAGCAGTAAATTAATTTAGCTCAAGTCTTGGCTTGCAATGACTTGGAAAATTCAGTTTTTTCTTTTTCATTTTGTTTCTAGGGCTGAGAATAAATTTCTCGGATCTATTTTCACACAAAAGCATTGTTGTTTCGTTCTGTCGTTGCTCTTGTTCTGTAATAGAAGACGGCAACAATAACGCCAGCAATATTGTCTGGTCTTAAGTGTCCTTAAGTTGCTGTTTGTCGTTCGTTCGCTCGTTCGAAAGACGAAACTACAAACAAATCAAATTCTTTTTTTCCACGGTAAACAAAGTCATAAAACGCCTAAAAGCTATGCTTTCGTTTTTCGCCATTTTATAGATTGTTTTGGTTTTCGTTTGAGCCCTAAAGCATACGGATGCACTGTAGGCCCAGACTATTTTGTTTATTGGTCCATAAAACAGGCCGCCTAAAAGTAGGCTTTATTTTCTTATTTAGTGCTCCTAAACAATATATTCAAATCCTTGTAAGCCGGGGCATTCTATTAAAGCACCATTGTTGTGGGTAGAAAATTTGAAATATTTTTTGGGAATAGATTTATTAAATATTACAGTACAGTCTTGGGCATTTATCAAGAGGAATATGTGTTACGAAAGCCCAAATGTATACTTTAAATGAGGGTATATTGGATAGGTAGTGACGAATTGAAGCCTAGTTTTTTGGAATCGATAGCATATTATTACGAGGTGTTCGATTAAAAAGTAAAATAAGAATAAAGTAAATAAAACAAAATTGAGATAGTTGTTGATGCTAAAATAATAATCGGATCTTTGTAGTCCTTTTAAGAGGCTATAGGATGAGAAAATGAAAAACTGAAAACGATAATTAAATTGATTTTAGTTACAGGCGTATATAATGCGTTTTTTTTACAATATAGGCTTTGGACGCACTCTTGTAGCGCTAATTTTGTCCACAACATCCTCGTGAATCTCCTGCGAAGAAGAAAAATCCTTCTCAAACCTTTTGGACGGTACTGCCCAGTATAAAGTGTTTATGTCAATATTTGCTATTGCTAGCGGTTAAAAATACATCTGCTCCGAAAACATCCTCTTATCAGTGATATGAATAACCTCCAATATTTTAATCTTATTCTCTCATTACTTGAACAAATTATAAGCCTTAGAAGAGAATTCCAACAGCTGGATGATTAATTCTATCAAAAAGCTGTGTGAGATATATTTGTATATTCATTAAAAAACCTTTAAATCAAATTTAGAGAATTTTGCTAACATTAATTAAGTGAAGTTGTCGCTGTATAAAGTCAGATAATGTGTTCATATATGTAAATTCGAATGAATCGAGTTAGATCCTTGATTTTGCACACGTTTCACAACCGTATCTTCCCTATAATAGAAAACAACAAACCGCCATATATATGTCAATGTACATGAGATTGCAAGCATTTGGTCGGAGCACTGTGTATAAAAAAACTATATAAAATTATATTTATATTTTATAGAAAAAAATGCAAAAATTCTATATTTATATTATATATATTTATATTTATATATATATATTTTATAGAAAATTAAAAAAATGCAAAAATTCTAAATTGCTCTCAATTTGGACATATACATTAGCCAGTTGTATATTCAATTAAAGGTATATTAAAAACAGTTTTTATTTTTTAGAATTTCACTTTCGTAGAGAACGGCCTCCAAAAAATTGTGAACATTTTTTCAAATCTTTTTACGAAAAAATAGAAAAAATATTATGCTATTTGTAATAGCTAATTTTCTAGTGAAGAAAATAATATCTATTTGTATAGTAGATTTGGATAAATGTAGAAGTTTCGATGCTTTCGGTAGACACAAGATAATTAAAAAAATTCAGTATTTTTAATTTTGGTTTAAATAGCGCAAAAACTCCTTTGTATCATACAAAATAGTACATTTTTTATTATTTAGTAGCTGTTATTTTACTGAAGGAAACAAAGTCTATTTGAATAAAATATATGTCTGCATTTATTCCTAGATCTTTTGTAAAGGGGCGCACAGTGGAATATTTTCAGACAAACTATGGCAAGTATTAAAAGGAATAGAGCTCGCACACGTCTCATATATTGTCAAATTAAATAAAAAAAGTTAGTGTAAATCCGCCCACAACCACGCCTACCGTCTATGTAACATAAAATGAAAAATTGTCTGATATTGACAATAAGAAAATGTTCGACTGATTGGAGCTGGTATATTCTGCATACTTTCAGGGGTTTTAAATAGATTTACTATTGAATTATTATAGATTTTGTTGATGGTCTTGCAGGTGCAACTTAATACACATCCCAAAAAAATATTGACCCAAAAGATATGCTGTAAAAATGTGTTTAATTGTTGTTGTTACTGTAGCAAATATAAATCATTTCGGGTTGGCTTTTGCATTTTTTTTTCAGTCTTTTTGTAATAAAATATTTGCAGCAGATTTTTTGCAATGATTAACTTAGACTCTAGTGTATGAATAGTTGTAAATGTAGGCCGGCCTCGCGATATATTGGAGAAAATTAAGAAAAAAAAAGTGAGTAAAGACAATCATCAGTTAAACCACTCTGAGCAAAGGAAAATGAACATAATTTCATTTCGTTTATACAAAAGAACACTTGCAGATCATGTTTATGCCATGAACGAAACGAATTTCCAATGCGATATATGACTTCTGAGATAGAGGTCAATAAAATAACCTCTAAAATAATGAACTTCGAAACTATTTGAAGATTTAAATTTTTTAGTATAGTTTGACTGGAATTTTCAATCAAAAAAGTAAAGATTGGGAATAAAAATGTTGTACACTGTGGATTGCTACATATATAAAAATAAACCAAAATTATATTTTTTTATTTTTTGGACTTTTCGCTATTGTTGAAACTTCAGCTTTTCACACAACCGGAGAAATCGATGTCGAATAGTTGATACCCTTTATAACATTGACCATTAAGTAAACTTAAAAAATCTATACACACCTAATTTTGTGAATGTAGCTACAGTTCCGATTTCTCCCTTACGAAAATAAAAAATCAAGTTATTCTACGCAATTAGAGTGATGTACACACTGAATTTCAAGCTTCTGTCTGGTGTCGTTGGATTAGTAGTGATAGCAATCCATTTTTGCCCTTTTTCGCCTCTAAAAGTATGCATAACATTGAACTTAAAAATAGAAATCTTACAAAAATGTGTTTCAATACGTTAAATACTAGAGATTATTGGGGGTGTTTTGGTCCCACTTCCAGAGTGCTCTTTAAAACACAAATCGAACCAAAAATGGGAAAGCTATTACAAATTTTATGAAAAATGCATTAAAATTAGTACTAAAATCGTAACAATTGAATTGAATTGAATTCTTTATTGAGACTGATTTGTCTTCATATCCTGTTGCTTATAATAATCAAATATATCTATAACAAAAAGTGTATTAAAAACTATAATGCATTATTTTAGAACTGATAATATATGAAATACAGTACCAAACTTTCTCATATCAGTGTGTGAAATAAATTAAAATGATCCAGTAAGAATAGATTACATGCTTGCTCCCGGCATTAACATATGGGCAAATCTACGGTGTAGTACGATTCCATGTCACTCAGGCTTCTAACCGCTTTAAGAGCAATATATAATATTTCTGAGAGTGTCATAATTTTCAAAACGACGAGTTTAACCTCGCCAACATCCTAAAGTTTTAAAATTATGCTGTTAATGTAGTCTACTGAGCTAAGGTCTACCCTAATTTACCCTATTTTTGCTTGTAACTTTCGGGAGTTGTTCAATTTTTTTGGCTATAAATTTTTCAGCATAAGAGAAAATCATTCTGATCTTTTTGTGGATGATAGTAATGATGTTGCGGAATCTTCTATATGTTGAAAAGGGCGTGTGCCATCACTGAGGAATAAATGGTAGCTCTTCAAAATCTGTCACTCTGTTTTTGCATAAAACGAAAATTGATACAATTTTCTTTTTTGCGCTTTCATCGTGAACGTAATTGCAAATTTTTTAATATTGGATTATAAACGACAGAGATACTAACAAAAGGCGACCGGACGATTTGGCGTGCCTTCAGCGACAAGGAGATTATGACAGTACGAACATCATCAGGTCGATGCGTGCAGATCATGAAATTTCATATTTTTTGAAGAGCACATCCGCAGTTTGAAAAATAACTGGTGGCAACCCTGTGTGATCGGTGAATATGGGTACTACTAATAATGTGTGTAAGTGCTAAATAGATCGAATTATTATTTTGGTACCGAGAGCCATTTTAGGTTAAATTTTGTTGATTTTCATAGGGTTTTCAGGCTTAACTTGCAATAGAACCAAAAGGGACAATCCGATTATAACTTCTTCAGCACTTGAAAAAAATGATGCACGCGAGCACATTATTTATATTTAACGTATTTTTAACAAGTTGACGCTAAAATGAAACGTGTGCCTCTAATTTGAAATTTTTAATTTTTCAAAATTTAAATCGGACTATTTTGAAGATTTTTCCATATATATAGTAAAATCGTAACAAAAAAAATCGTAACTCACGCATTAAACAAAGCAGTGATTATTTTCTGTCTGGAATATATAATTTTTTTCAACCCAGCTAAAGTAAGTTATTTTAATTAGGTCAATTAAATATTGTTTTTTAATAAGTACCAGAAACTACATCATGAAAAATGTAAGAGGTACTTTTTGAATTAGTAAAATTACAGCAATTTGCTTGAAATTCTGCAAGATAAATATAATTCTATTGAAACAACATCCAACATTTTAATCTTATTCGTTTATTACTTGAAGGTGGTCTGAGGAACAAGAGAATTCCCTAATGGACTAAAGGAAGTACACTGCAATCAAATACCTATATATAAAATTATACTAACTGAAAGCAACGTAACCATTGGTGCTATCCTTAACTTTATAAATAAAGTCGGGCGGGGCCGACTATATGATACACTCCACTTTCTATCCGAATACAATTCAATTCGGTAAAAAATTGAAAACGGGAAGAATTTTTGTATGCTTCCTAATCATAGGCTAATATGACCTGACCTAATTTGTCAAATCGAGAAGAATATTTGTATCGGGGCTATATCCATACATGGAATGATGTGACCCACTTACACAATAGGTTCTTCCAATTCAAGTATATCGTGTTATGCTCAATTTAAAGAAATCCTCTGAAAACACGTGTTTTCTGATGCTGAAAAAGTCAAGCCGGGAGCGAAATTTCTATGGGAGCTATATATAAATCTGAACCGATTTGACCTATTTTCACCACAGGTGTTCATAGTTTAAATATAAGCTGTTTGGACAAATTTGAAAACTATGTGATACAATATGTGGTTTCTAGAGTGGAAAAAATCAAATCGGGAGAGATATTTGAATGGGAGCTATATATAAATCTGAACCGATTTGACCTATTTTCACCACAGGTGTTCATAGTTTAAATATAAGCTGTTTGGCCAAATTTGAAAGCAATCGGATAAAATATGTGGTTTCTAGAGCGGAAAAAGACAAATCGGGAGAGATATTTGATTGGGGCTATATATAAATCTGAACCGATCTGACATATTTTCACCACAGGTGTTCATAGTTTAAATATAAGCTGTTTGGCCAAATTTGAAAACCATCTGATAAAATATGTGGTTTCTAGAGCGGAAAAGGTCAAATTTCGAGAGAAATTTGTATGAGAGCTATATATAAATCTGAACCGATCTGACTCATTTTCTCCATGGATGTTTTTAGTTGGAACATAAGATATGTTGCCAAATTTGAAGAACATCTGATAAAATATGTGGTTTCAAGAGTAGAAAAAGTGAATTCGGGAGCGAAATTTGTATGGGAGCTATATATAAATCTGAACCGATCTGACTCATTTTCACCATGGATGTTTTTAGTTGAAACATAAGATATTTTGCCAATATTTAAAATATGTGGTTTCTAGAGCAGAAAAAGTCAAATCGGGAGCGAAATTTGAACGGGAGCTATATATAAATCTGAACCGATCTGATTTATTTTCACCACAGATGTTCCTAGTTTAAATATAAGATGTTTTGCCTATTTTGAAGACAATCTAATAAAATATGTGGTTTCTAAAACGGAAAAAGTCAAATTGAAAGCGAAATTTGTATGGGTGCTATATATAAATCTGAACCGATCTGGTCAATTTTCACCATGGGTGTTTCTAGTGCAAATATAAGATATTTTACCAAATTTGAAGAAATTCTGTTAAAATATGTGGTATATAGCGTGAAAAGAGTAAAATCGGGAGAAAAATTTGTATGGTAGCTATATCTAAATCTGAACCGATTTTCTTCAAATGAAATAGCGTTCGTCCTTATCCCATAAAACATCGTTGTGCAAAGTTTCATTTTGTTCTAACAACAATTGCGACCGACTCAAAAAGTGATTCTAAGTCGATCGGTATAATTAACAATGGGTCTATCTCGTTTCCTTTTGGGTGTTACAAACAAATGCACAAAGACATATTACTCTCGTGGAGTGTATAAAAACAGAAATCTTGAAGCTGCTTTAAAAGTTTATTTTATCGTCAAATGACTCACGACCTGTATGTTATATTCCAACAGCTATTGCCCAGGCTAGCACATGCTGGACGCATGGAAGCGGGTACTACAGCCTTATAGACGTTCAACTCCAAATGTGAGTGGAAGCGCAGACAGGGAAGGCCGAGACTCTGGTGGCAGGCCTCTTGGTATTAGATAACGCAGGAGGTACGCACAAGACCGAAGGGCCTGGAGATCGACCCAGACCAACACTATGTTGTAGAGCCAATAAAGTAAGTAACCCTCTTCTATTTGTTTTGCTGCAATGTTCATCGCTACTATTACATTTTTGGCCATTCCTCATTACCATGATACGAATTTCTGGCTATAATTGGCATTACCATGAAACATTCTCGCTTTAATCAAACTAAAATCTTTCCATTAATTTAGTTATGGTTGCCTTTCATTAGCCATTTGCGTCATATGTCACCGAATGTTATTTCATCAACCTTTTATTGCCACGCTCCTGCAGATGCCAGACGAATAGTAAAAACAAAACGTAAAGAAAAGCGAACGAACGAACGAACGAAAAAACTGAAACTTGAACCTGTCATCTTTACTTTGTTTTACACGCCTAATTGAGTATGTTCGGGTGAAGAGACGAGGGTGTTCTTCTACTACGTCTTCATCTTCAGCTTCAGCACGATAAGATGGGCTGCTTGTGGGCCACTAAATGAAATTACATTAATTTTTCAATAATCCTCCCCTTCAAAAACTAATTGATTTAGATGTAAGTTTAGTAGCATACTTTACGGCTGCGAGGACATCAAAAAGAAACGGGCAACGGGGAGCAGCAGCAGCAGCAGCATCGAAACTAAAAGGTAATAAAGTGTTACAAACAAAGGCTAATCTTTTATTAATTTGCCTGGCTGAAGGTGGGGGGCGGTTGGAATAAGACAAGAAAACCGTAGAGTTGTAACATCAAAGGACGAAAAATAAAACATTTATAAATATTCGCAAGAAAATGAGAAGTTAATTAATTTTTCGCTTTTTGGCTCACAGCATGAAATGGTTTCGTGGCGTGTGGAGAGGGGTTCTGCTTTAATGAAGTTCAAGCCTTATAAGTTTTTCCGGGATTTTCCAGCCCGGCGTTGTGTGTTAAGTAGCCATATTACAGTTTTCTTTCTTTAATTTAATAGTAATAGAGTTGGTTTTGCCTTTTACAAAGGTTATTGGTATTACACCCGAGCTGGCTGGCTGGCTGGTGTTAACCTTGGCAGAGTTTACTTTGTCTGCAACGGATATCAGCTTAAAACTATATTTTGCCTTGGCTATGGCTGAGTGTGTGTGTGGAAATTTAATTTCCGTTTTTAATACTTTAACTCCACCCATCCTCGGGGGTTTTTCTATCAACTATAAGGAAGTCATGCTTCTGGTTTTTTGGTAAGTGCTAGAAATCGCTTTATTGGCATTTTCCTATTGCTGTCATGCTTGGACATGGCTTAGTTTTATTTTTTTTGGTTTCTCTCTCTTTGGGTGGGGAGGATCATGAAGAGAAGTTTGCCCGAATTGTCGCATGGTTTTATCAATATGGAAACGCCCTCCATTAGACGCCTTGTGGTTTTCTTCCATTCGTTTTATTCGTTTCATGCTAAAATTGTTCACTTGTCGTTTGAATTTGACAAGTTTTTGGCGGGTGGGGGGTGGTCAACATGCCAATAAAAAACGATGCCAAAAATGTGTTAATAAAGCACACTTGCTGTGTTAGCCTTCATATGGTTGTAACAATTTCATTACCATTTCCACTAGGATTTGCAGTGGTGTGTGGTGGGAGCAATGACTGTGTGTGTCTGGTGGCCACAATCATCTAGTTTGTGTGTGTGTGTTTCCACCATTTTCCATTTAAAGCCACCATGTGGTCTTGTCTGACATTAACTAAGATATGCCTCATATACCACCTTAATTTCCAAAAGGACACAGAATACACACACACAGCACAATCCACCATCCAACACATTTTTATATCATGCCACTTATTAGTTTTTCGCTTTTAATGCTGGCGACACATTGAATGAAGTTCCTTACTCACAGGGCAGGAGGAGGGGTGAGATGGAATGACAAATTTGCCACAACTACAACTACTTTCCCCTCAAACTATATTAAAGTTTTTGGCGCTTTGGAAGATTTCAATTTGTTTTGTGACCCGACGTAGCGAAAAAAAACTATGCCACTATTTTCTAATTAAGATGTTGCCCTAGTTGGCCTTCGTCTACAATATTAAGTTCCAAGGGTGCTTGTGACAGCATGCGTTCGTCTGCAGTTGTGGGCCATTGGCAGGCAGTGGTGTTGAAAAATGGAAATGCTTTGAAAAGGCGCTAGTATGTATGCAGTTTGGTTCTTGATTAAGGTGGAAAAAGTATAAGACGGTTTATAATTGCAAATATTTTCTAATGGTATTGAGAAACCACAGGTAAAACTTTTTAAAATTGGCTAAATGTATTCGAATATTTGCTTAGTTGGGCTATACAATTGTTCCTAAAAGTTATACTATAATCTTTATGGTAAATATAAAGTATGATATCATGTAGCACATGATAAGGTCAAAGAGGGTACACGGAGAGAAAAAGTATTAGTAAATATTTGCTTGGAATATTTTATATGTTCGATACAGACACCATTTAGATAAATATATTTATAAATTTACCCATATATAAAACAAGTAAGGAAGGTTAAAGTCGGGCGTGGCCGACTATATGATACCCTACACTTAGTCATTATACCCTATGGTGTAGGATATAAAAAGGTCATTATATTTGAAGCGGGTGATATACGATGCAGCTATAAAAGGAGAATATACTACAAATTAAATAATTCTATCTGTATTTATAAGAAAATTTGAACACAAACTATGACTGGGAGCTATATACAAATCTGAGCCGATCTGACCCATGTTTAGCAAAGGTTTTCTAGTTGAAATATTAGACGCTTTCCCAAATTTTATGGAGTGTTATATATGTGGTTTTTAGAGCGGAAATAATCAAATCGGGAGCTATATATTATCTGAACCGATGTGACCCACTATCGCTATAGTTGTTTCTATTTGAAACATTAGCTGATGTGCCGAATTAGAAGAAAATCTGTGCAAATATGCTATTTATAGAGCGGAAATAATCAATTCAGTAGCGAAATTTGTATTGGAGCTATATATATATCTGAACTCATCTGACCCATTTTCACCAGAGCTGTTTCTAGTTGAAATATAAGCTGTTTTGCCAAATTTGAAGAAAATCTGTCAAAGTTTGTGGTTTCTAGAGCGGAAAGAGTCAAATCTGAGGAGACATTTGTATGGGAGCTATATACAAATCTGAACCGATCTATCCCATTTTTACCAGAGCTATTTCTAGTTGAAATATAAGCTGTTGTGCCAAATTTGAAGAAAATCTGTCAAAGTTTGTGGTTTCTAGAGCGGAAAGAGTCAAATCGGAAGAGACTTTTGTATGGGAGCTATATATAAATCTTAACCGATCTATCCTATTTTTACCAGAGCTGTTTTTAGTTGAAATATAAGTAGTTTTACCAAATTTGAAGAAACTCTGTCAAAGTTTGTGGTTTCTAGAGCGGAAAGAGTCAAATCGGAAGCAACATTTGTATGGGAGCTATATCTAAGTCTGAACCGATTTGCTTCAAATTAAATAGCGTTCGTCCTTATCCCATTACCCCACCTAATGTATATTTTTCTTAAATAATTTTGTTTGCATTTTTGAATTTCAAATGGAATCTTTTGAATTTCAAGTGGAATAATTTTTGAATTTCAAATGAAAACTATTGAATTTCAAATGGTGTCTTTTGAATTACAAATGACGAGTTTTGAATTTCATATGACGACTTTTGAATTTCAAATGATGAGTTTTGAATTTCAAATGATATTTTTTGAATTTCAATTGATATTTTTTGAATTTCAATTGATATTTTTTTAGTTTCAAATGGAATTTTTGAATTTCAAATGGTGTCTTTTGAATTACGAATGACGAGTTTTGAATTACAAATGACGAGTTTTGAATTTCATATGACGACTTTTGAATTTCATATGGTGTCTTTTGAATTACAAATGACGAGTTTTGAATTTCAAATGATGAGTTTTGAATTTCAAATGATGAGTTTTGAATTTCAAATGATATTTTTTGAATGTCAATTGATATTTTTGGAATTTCAATTAATATTTTTTTAATTTCAAATGGAATTTTTGAATTTCAAATGGTGTCTTTTGAATTACACTTGAAAATGGTGTAGTGTTAGTAATGCTAATATTAGTGCAAATTCTGAGGTCTGTATGTATGTACCCTTAAGCTATTTTCGTTTTCCTTGCAATTATATTATTTTTTTTGCTTCTACCAGCTCCACAGTTAACGTGCCCCCACAAATTAGGCTGCCATTTAACGTTTTCGGCAATCTAGTCTTCTAATGCTGTATTTGTGCCACCGCCACCACCAGTATGTAATGAGATCCTCCCACACCCCGTGCCGCTGTTGCCATAGTGCCACACATAAAATGAAGCCAGAGAGATTCCATTTATGAAATGGATATTAATGAACACATATTTTGCGTTGCTAATTAAATTTCTAAATTGCTGATGCTATTTCAACTTTTCTACGTATGTTCGCATGTGTGCGTATGCGTGGCCCGTTGTATGGGTTGTCATTACAGCCATAGTAACTTGGCATAGCAAAAAAAAAAAGGAAAACAAGGCAAAGGCAATATGCTTTCGCTGCTGCTTCCTTCTACTACTACTACTTTAGTTCAAGATCATACTTAGATGGGCTCGTATCCATACATACATATCAGTGCATGTGTAAATGTGTTCATATAAAGTTCTAAGAATTCCTTTTATTACCAACCCTAGTGTTCCGTCTTTGGCATATGGCGAGATGATGATATTGTGTGCTGTGCTCTGCTCTGCTGTAAGTAAGTGTATGTCACAGGGATGTGGTTGCTGTGATGCTGGAGGTGGTGGTGGTCCTGGTGCTGGTGGTGATATGAGAATCTCGGTAATATATATTGCTGCCAGGACAACTATACTCATATGTGTGTAGCGGCATGGAGGCTAAGTAACCAAGGACAACCATGAGACCACACTCATAGCAACCGGTTAAGTCATGTGGTACTGTGAGGAAGTGGGTTGTGGCAGGCAACAGCATCCAATTGCTTGCTGCCTGCCTTTTAAGTCATATTTAAACGTGGCCGGGCAGGGCAGCCTCCTGTCGCTTGTACAGCCAACATGAAATGCGGTTGCTTAGTTGTTGCCGCACAAAGTTGCTGATGACGCTGATGAAGCCTGGCTGTTGCTGATGTTATTCGGCTGCTATGGCTGAAGCACAAAGTTGCTCGCTTTGCCTGGCTTTGTATGTGCAGCAAGTGGATTTTAATGCTGTTGCTGGGGGTAACCAATTTATAAAGCTCTTTTGTTCTCAGCCTCAAAGAAGTTATTTCTTTAATTTTTTGTACTTGTATAAATATTTTTTTCGTTTTTGGAGGGTTTGTGCCAAACCAAAGTCGTACGACTTTTGTTTGGATATTTTTCCTCGTATTTGGTGGCTTCTCATTTTTGCTGTTTGTTATAATTATATTTGATGCTCTTAAAAGTATTTGCTTTGCAATTAGCAAAAATTCCTTTGCTCGAGATGAACAAGTCAACAATTTCCAGCACGCCAAGTGGTGCTAGTGTAAGGCCATAAGCTTAAGATTTGCCATAGATACCCCACGCTAAGCCAACCAGCCAGCCACTCTCTGTTTGAAATGCCGTCATATGAGCAACATTCACTTCTCGTGTGGAGGAGAATACATGTTTTTGATCCTTTTGAAGAACTTTTGATTCATTATGTCTGTATTAGCGCTCCAACAAAATGAGTCAATCCTCTCATAAGAGTCCTCAGCGCGAGTTGGCTGTTGTTCTGTTTTTTTTTTTTTTGTTGCTCTACCACGGCATGTTGTTGTTGCACATTAAAAACCCACACACACACAAACGTTTCCCCCCCCCATGTAAGCAGGCCAGGTCTCTAAGTGCCAGTATTTACCCACACACATAGTCTCAAGCTTTATAAGCCTTTTATGTGCCTGTATGAGTGTTTCGCATATATGTGTGTGTGCTTTAGTTATTAAAAAGTGTTAGTCTTTTATATTAGCGGCAGCAACAACAGCAGCATGTAGGGATGCGTCTGTATATTCGTCCTGGCATTAGATCCTCTAAGTCCGTAAATGATACTTAAGTTTTTCTTAACAATCTTTGTGTTGCTCCTGCTGCGTTTGTTTTTGCTTTTGTTCTCCTTCTATGTTTATGTGAATTAATTTTATAAATCTACTAAAGTTGGCGCTCGTGGGTGTTTTGTTTTTGAATTTCTTTTTTGTTCTCGTTGTTGTTGCTGTTGTCTAAACAACAAAGTTGTTTATCCGCTTTTATGTGTCTGTCATTGTCTGCGTGTGGATTTAATTAAAAAGAATTAGTGTTTATGATGCCAGGCTATGTATGTGCTTCTGTGTGTGAGTGTGTGTGTTGTCAAATATATCTTTTATATTAATAACTTTATACCGGGAAAAGGGTTGATGGGAGGAGCTACCAGGTCTTTTAGAGCGTCTCGTATTAAGAGGCCCACTGTTTGTTGTCCTTTGCATCCAAAGGAAATAATGAATTAATGCATGGAAATAAACCATTTCCTATATGGGACATACATATATAGACATATTCAGTATGTCGCATTATTCTGGAGAGGGGATAGATTTTTCTGACGTTAGACAAACGATGATAACAATTGCCCAAGCGTTAATCTTTTATGTTGTCATAGATGAAGATACCTTCAGATCCTGCGAACTCCTAGCGAAGTAGTATTTATACACTCCACGAGAGTATTATGTATTTGTGTATTTGTTTGTAACACCCAAAAGGAAGGGAGATAGACCCATTGTTAATTATACCGATCGGCTTAGAATCACTTTCTGAGTCGATTTAGCAATGTCCGTATGTCTGTCCGTCTGTCCATCTATTGTTGTAATCACGATACAGGTCGCAATTGTAGCCAGAACCAAACGAAAATTTGCAAAACGCAGTTTTTCGGGACAAGGACGAACGCTATTTAATTTGAAGAAAATCGATTCAGATTTAGATATAGCCCCCGTACGAAATTCACTCCCGATTTGACTCTTTTCACTCTAGATACCACATATAGGGTGTTTTTTATTGAGGTATAGAACTTCGAATTGAAATAAAACACAAGAAAATCGTTTTAATGTCCATCAATTTGGCTTTATTGGAAGGATAATTTTATGCCATTAATGTTTAAATATGATTTCGGGCATGTAGCCGCCGCGGTTGGCTCGAATATAGCCAATTCTACAGGTCCAATTTTCAACCACTTTCTCCAATTGCTGTGCAGCTCCAATTGCTCTGCACGGTGGCGAATCGATTCATTCGGGTCCTCTTCAACACTTTGCTCTACAGCGGCAATTGTTTCTTCGGTGCGCACTGTTCGACGTCTCTGCGGATGCGTATTATCACATAGAGTAAACGTAGTGCGAAAACGATCCATGGTTAACCGAATTAATTGCTCTGATGGACGATTATGTCGACCATAAAATGGACGGAGCTTACGGTGAACTTCGCGAACTGAACCATTGCTTTACAAATAAATTTGCACGATTTGCAAGCGTTGTTCTTTTGTCAACCTGTTCATGATGAAATGGCAAACCAAACTAAATATTAATCACTTGACAGCTGACAAAATGGCCGCCAGTTAAAAAAGTGATGCCAACTTAAAGTTATATACCCCAATAAAAAACACCCTGTATTTCAACAGATTTTCTTCAAAATTGGCAAAACATCTTAGAGTGCAACTAGAAACACCTGTGGTAAAAATGTGTTAGATCGGTTCAGATTTATATATAGCTCCCATACAAATTTCGTTCCCAATTTGAATTTTTCCGCTCCAGAATCCACATATTTTAACAGATTTTTTTAAAAATTGGCAAAACATCATATATTTAAACTAGGAACACCTATGGTGAAAATGGGTCACATCGGTTCAGATTTACATATAGCTCTCATACAAATTTCGTTCCCCCAGAAACCGCGTATTTTCAGAGAATTTCTTAAAATTGAGCATAACACGTTATACTGCAACTATAAGAACATATTGTGAAAGTTAGTCACTTCATTCCATGTTTGGATATAGCCCCGATACAAACATTATTCTCGATTTGACAAATTGGACCAGGTCATATTAGCCTGTGATTAGGAAGCATACAAAAAATTTTCCCATTTGCACTTTTTTACTGAATTGAATTGTATTCCGATAGAAAGTGGAGTGTATCATAAAGTCGGCCCCGCCCGACTTTAGCCTTTCCTTACTTGTTTTAATATGGTTCTTTCCATGTGAAACCGAGCATAGATCATGTTCACTTCACTCCGATTTTTTCTGAAAATTTTATGAAATATTCGTTTTTAGAAAATATTTTACATTTCAAATTTTGTAGTGCTATTCTGCTGGGAAGTGTATATATTTCGCGCTTAATTTAAACGATTTTTAGGTTCTATACCGAGTTTGAATAGTCTTTAGGAGTACTACTATTGATGCATTAAATATAGAACTAAAATTGTAATAAATTGGCTAGCTCATCAAAAGGACAGTAAGACAGCCAAAGTTTTTTGGTACAACACAAAAATCAATTATTTGAGGCAAACTTAAAGTATGTAGTGTTAATTTTTTTTGTTATATATTTTGTTTTATGAGGTTATGCTGAAAGTTTTTTTAATAGAACCCATTGAATCTCCAGCGTACATTTTTCAGAGAAGATTGGATTGCTTAATGAAGATCTGCATGCTATTTTTCGCTGGGTAAGATATCTGTGAGCTCAACGATCTCGAAAACAACTGTAGAAATCATGTTTTCCCGTGTATTTGCAAAAATGTTTTCTAAATTTGCAGATCCTTGAAAGGACTTTAAATATAAATTTGTATTATTGCCTAGAATAACACAGATTATTGGACGTTTAGAGTTACTTTTGTAGGTTTTCAAAGTGACAACTCATATTTATTGGAAACATGTTGTCAAAGTTGGAAAATAAATAGAATGATGAAAATGTGATGAAAACTGACTCCATTTTGATAAAAATAGTTTAATACAAAGTGGGATCTTTCAAAGCAAAAAATCTTCTTTTTAACGCTGCGCCGCGTTAATTGTCTTCCGATGTTCATAATTTAAACATTATACAAAAGGTATTAATTGCAGGTATTTTTTTTACAAAATACGAAAAAGCTTTCAGTTGTTACTATGAAAATGTATAAAAATAATTTGAACTGGCTTATTGTCCTGGCTCAAGATCATTTTGCATCTATATTTAATAGAATGCAAATTTATTTACAAATGGCATGGTGACATTTATTACTTGGCTGCAGACTACCACGATCATGATTTCGACCATGTCAAAAGTCCTTTCAAGTGGCTTCGCAGCGACTTTTCAACATCAAACCCGGCCTCTATAAGGAGATGATTCTCACAAACGAACGAGAAGCACACCTCACTTGCCGAATTTGCGTTTCAAAAAATCGCACCAAGTAATAAAGTACACATGCCATCTTACAAGCATCTCATTGAGTTGCATATGTAAGTATGTGTATATGCAGGTATAGTTACCCAGCAATACTTCTGCCGTACCAACGCTCATTTGTTTTAGTTTTTCGTTTGCATTTTTTGGTCTGTTAATCAATATTTGATTTGAACTGGGATATTATCCTGGCTCAAGAATCAAATATTGATTACAGACCAAAAAATTACAAACGAAGAAACTAAAATTTATAAAAATTTAATATAAACCTTTTATAATTCAACCAATAACTTATTCTAAGAAAAAAGAAAACAAGTAAAGAAAGGCTAACGTCGGGCGGGGCTGACTATATGATACGCTTCACTTTCTACGCCATTCAATTCGATTCGGTGCGGATTTTGAAAAGTGTCCTATATAATGGACCGATGATACCCTCTTTCACAATGTATGTTTCCAGGTGAAATATGACTTCACCTTATCATAATTTGTCGAAATATGTTTGTCGATCTGTAATAATAATGAACGATGGGCCTGTCTCGTTTCCATTTGGGTGTCGCAAAGACATTATACCCTAGTTATGGGTATAGCAAATATTTAAATTGCTTGAAGGGTATATTAAGGAAATTCAACTGACATCAAACCAAAATTTTGGTATATTTCTCTAATTATTTGTGGATAAATAATTAAATTTCCAACCGAACGGATATGCATATAAGAATATAGAAGAAATAGAGAATCCAAATTTTATTTATTTAGAGTCGATATATCCACACAAAGTTGACAATTTACGAAGAAATTGTAATAGGACATTTCTTTTTCGACGACTATGTGATCAAGTTCATGAGTTGGAATCGATAAAGAATGGAGCCATCGAGATCGTCTGATGTCTCGTTGTGATGGCGAAAGGATCACGCGAGTTGGCTTCTCTAGGATTCATTCTTTGGAAGTCCGTCCAAGTCGCGAATCTATGCAAGCAAGTCACAGTTTCAGGAGCCGCTAAAACTAAATATATGTCAGGAAAAAAATTGAGCCAAATATGTAACGGAAGGCTAAAATCAGATACTGAATACCGCATATGATCCTTAGCAATCGTTCAAAAAAATAAATGACAAAAACTTGTAAATGCCGTTGCATTTTAGAGATTTAGCAAAGTAACATCGGTTGATTTTTTTTGACAACCCAATAGAATTGCACAAACTAGACATTTTTTGTCACAGACCCTACCACTTCTTATCTCGATTAAATACACAAAAACAGTTTGTTTTGCATAAATTCATTTATACATTTAAGGATAAGAACACAAAAAGCGTTAACAAATGCTTCCAAATAACGTGTAATTATGCACGTTTTTTATCAAACTAAAAATAAAATCTCCAAATAAAATCCAGAGACATATATTGCAGGAAACATCCATAAACAATTAAATACTTGGCCCAATATACTTTGGTTATATCTTTGATCAATTTTAGTCAGAATATAGTTTGTATTTAATTTCAAGTTGATAAAAGGACATTTGGAAAGCGGAATTTGAGTAGAATCTGCACTTAAATCTGAAAGGATATTTTTTTAATTCAATTTGATAGGTTTTAGGTCTATACATTAATTACCAGAATAGATGAGAAGACATACAGGTTATAGCTACATCGTCACAGATTCCAGAAATGTATACAGGGTATCATAGTTTAATGGAGGGTTTAAAATGGATAAATCTGTAGATTCTAATTTTTGTGTCATAAAACAGTTGGAATTTTAGAAAATAAAAACATTATGTAATTGCTGATTTTTGGTTTTCCCCACTGCATACTTTAGGGGGCGTCTTTAGTTTTCTAAAAGTCTAGCATATTTTTTTGCGTTTCTCGCATGGATTAATATGTCAATATTCAATTTCCACATTGATTTAAAAGTAATTTGCAATTACCTCACCCCACTTTTGCATTAATAATAAAATCGAATGTACGAAAAAATCAATCTCCCTCTCTTTGCCAGCCAGCCAGCCAGCCAGCAAGCAGCAGTTGTCTCAGTTGTCCCCACCTTTTCATCCGGCCACGATGTAATGATGAAAACCATTTGGTGTAAAAGTTAATTTTCTGTCTTTAACAAATAATGCCAAAGGGTTGAACGCCGCTTGTATGGCATTGTGTTTTATGCTCGACATGTTTAATGAAATCCAGCAGAAATAAACAGAAAAAAAGTACGCCTTAACATGGCAGCAAGAAGGATAAGAGGAAGGACTCACAGAGCTACACATAGAGTGTGTGGGTAAAAAATGTTAAATAATTATATACATTTTACACAAAATACCAACAACGGCAAAAGCAGCGGAAAATGAGACTAAAGCAAAATGAGGGGGAAAATCGACAACAGCAGCAGCAACAACTTGGAAAATAACATATGATTTCATGTATGCCACGAGGCAACAACATCAGCAGGAAACAACAGTTCATTTGATAAAAGGATGTGTGTTTGCGTGTGCATGGGAGGACTCGTGTGAGTTTTGTGGCAACATTGTATGCAACTACTTAACTCAACCAGAAAACAATACACACAGAGTACCCAAAGCAAAATGTACATATATGAGACATTAGGGAGAGACGATTTTGCTGAAAACTTTGAAATTAAATTTAGTTCGATGGGGAATTTGTGTTGATGTTAACTCCTTAAAATCTAGTTCGGAAGAACAAAAACTTAATTCTTAAATTTCCGACTGACAAGAGCTTCCGATGGGAACCACACCTAAAACACGGTGGTACAAAAAAGAATGAAGGAGAAAACACTGGGAAGTGATAGTATTTTTCTGGTAGGTATTTTCGAGTAGAACAGGAATCTGTATTTGAAATTTGTCAGACACCCCCAAAAATATTGAGTTAGGGCAAGAAATCGGTTTTTCATACCTTTGTACACTTATAAGACTGTAACATAGTTTGATATCAACCGACTTTAACTTTCTTTCCGAATTTGAGAAGAAGAAACCTGGTACTTTCCATAGATATATAGCTTTATTAAGAAAACTTAAGAAATATATGTACTTTTATCCAGCAAACTCACTTTTTAGCCATTTTCAACTTAGGCAATGTTTTTCACAATTTTTTTGGTCACCGTTCCACAACTAAACTCATTTAAGTAACACATTTAGTATGGAGTAAAACGTCGCTTCATCATAAAAAATCCGCCCGTAATTGGCTGAGTTATTGAAGTTTTTATAAATATCAAATTTTTGCAAATTACAAGTTTTGGCCATTCCAGTTCACATCTCTCATTATTTTACGAATTGGAGACCAATAAAAATACTTAAAAGTGGAGACCAATAAAAATACTTAAAAATGGTGAAAAAAACTCATGGCGACCATTTTAATAAAAAAATCCTCCAATTTTGGAACACATTTTCCCCACTTTGGGAATTCGGGTATTTTTTGAAAAAAAAAAGGGAAATCTAGTAATATTTCCGTAGTTTTTATCATTTTGGCGAATTATAAGTTTTTTTTTTGACTGTCGCATAGTGTAACCTATCTACACGCTAATAGATGGCCTCTCTACCAACTGGACTATTCAAAAATTTTTCTTTTTTGTCACTATTGTTATATCTTCTCTTTAGAAATGAATTGAAAATGTGGAATTTTTCAAAATTCCTCTACCTTAAATGACATGGCAGAGACCGTAAACAGGAATTGGAATAAGCTGGAAATGAATCCTCAATCTAAACGCGGATTGATGAGCACATTGCGAACTCCACGTATTTTTATACCCTCCACATGCAGGATGGGGGTATACTAACTTTGTCATTCCATTTGTAACACCTTGAAATAACGACCTGAGACCCTATAAAATATATATATTCCTGATCGCCATAAAATTCTAAGACGATCTAGCCATGTCTGTACGTCTGTTGAAAGCACACTAGCATCTAAACGAAATGAGCTAGGACGTCCAAATTTTCCATAAATGCGTCTTATAGTCGTAGATCGGTTGGGATTGCAACTGGGCGAAATCGGTCCAAACGGAAATATTTTTCCCTCACAACGACTGAACATTCCTTAATATTTTAAAGTATTTAATCATGTTTTTCAATATGTCTGCTTGTACTTACTTGATATTGGGTATTCTGCAACATGCAGTAATTTTTATTTGTAGAGCGTGAAATGGGGCAAAAGGGGGTAAAAATGGTGCCTATCAAACGAAAACAGCTAGAAAAACGAAATTAAGTGTATACATTCCACTAATTGAGTAGATAAAAGTATTTTTTCCAAATTCGTTCTTTTAAGGCATAAAGTGGGAATAGAGGGATAAAAGTGGTACCAAACGGCCAAACGGCAGGCACCTAAAATAATGAAATTCTGCGTATACATTCCTCTGAGGGAGGATTTTTCAAAATTCGTACTTTATGGGGTTAAAATGTAAAAAGGGGATACCAATTGTACCAACCTAATGACAGCAGCACAGTGGTTCAGAATCAAAATCCATCGGCCAAGAACCAAAAACTTTTGTTTTTTGAGTTCTGTAAAAAGCCAAATTAGACAAGCGGCCAAGAATTACTTTGAATTATTAAAATTAAAAATCGGGCAGTCGGATATATTTTATAAATCGGCCCAAAGTTAACTACTTTTCGTATTTTTCGATTTTAAAGAAAAAAAATGGGGTAAAAAGGGATAAAAATGGTACTACCGCAATGACCAAACGGCTGGCCCTAGAATCTTGAAATTTGGTATGGACATTCCTCTTGCGGCATGAAGGCATCCCAAAAAGTGGCAAAAAGGGACGAAAATGGTACCAACAATACGGCTGAAGCTAGAATCATGATATTTGGTGTGTACATTTCTCTTACAGCGAATGGATCAGATTTGAACGGAGTTTTTTGTAATTCGTACTTTTAAGGGGTAAAATGGGTTAAATAGGGATAAAAATTGTACCACCGCATGGACCAAACGGCTGGGACTAGAATCTTGAAATTTGGTAAAAAAATCCTTTATAGCTTCAACGTGCCCAAGATTTTTTTTTAAATTCGTACTTTTTGGGAGTGAATTCGGGTCAAAAAGGATAAAAATAGTACCAATTAAATGGATGGAGCTGGAACCATAAAATTCGGTGTGTACATCCCTCAAAATGTTTAGAATCGCAAAATCTAAAAATTTTTCGAAATTTGTACTTTTAAAGGGAAAATGGGATAAAAAAGGTACCAACAACACGGATGACGCTGCAATAATGAAATTCGGTGTGTATATTCGTTTTACAGCGCAGATCACTAATAAGAAAACATTTTTCGAAAAATTGTACCACCGCCTTGACTAAAATTAAAATTTGTATTTTTTGTTTCTATGTTTTTTAACATATTTTTACGTATTTGGTCATAATGCGATGAGCTTTTTAATTATTTTTTTTTGTATTAAAAATTGTCACCATTTACAAATATTGAAAATTGAAAAAAATTTTGACATTTTCGAACTGTTTCTCACACATTGTAAGAGATTTCGCATTCAATTTTTTATTAGAAATTTTGGTTTCTTAGTTTTATTATGACGCCAAAACTATGTTTGTGCCAAATATGTGGTTGTAATAAATATTTAGAAAATATTCTTTTTGAACAAATGTCAGAATTTGGATCAACACAACTTTTTTTCCTTCAAATGCCTTTAATGTAGTAAATACATATTTGGAAAGGTTGAAAGGTTCCCCGTTTTTGTAGGGTAACTTTTGCTTGCACGAAAATGGCCGCTTGTAAAATAGGATACTTATAGTGCAAAAGACAGATTTTTTAGTTCCTACTTCTGAAAAGTAGGTACGCAGATAAAAAGATGAGTAAATTTCCTTTACTCTCATGCTAAAGTTTATAACAATCGGAGATCATGGAATTCGGAGTATACATGCCTCTGACTGGGAAGACACGAAAAATAAAAAGTTTTTTCCAAATTCGTGCTTTCAAGGGACACAACAACCTTTGCATTCTTGCGAGCGATGCGAGCACATGCATAAAATTGAATTGGCAAAGTGAGATTTTCAGTGTGTCGACTTAGTTCGGTGGAATATTTTGTTTATCAGCGCTTCTCATTTGCCATATGTGTCATATGTGATTTTTTAAAAGCTATAGGAAAGCTTTTCAAAAAAAAAAACACACATAAAATTCAGAAAAATGCATGAAATCTTTATTTGAATCGATATATTTCATGCAAATGTTGACCTTGACTGCGCCTCAAATGATCCATCCGCTTAGTCCATTTGTCATATTTGACCGCTGGTACTAATATGAACCCTGATTTAAGTCAAAGAGATACATTCGTTGCAAAAGTTCTGACGAGATGGGGTAGCGCAACAATAAAGGTCTCACTTTGCCTTTTTGCTAATTTTGGGCTCTGCTGAAGACTTCAGCACAACCTTTGGTCTTAAACCAAAATAAATAACAACGCATTTAAGATTTTTTGAAGATTGCTGTATTATTTCGATATATATTGTATAAACGTATTGCTAGCCCTGCCTTATAAGCGTGGTTTGAAATAATAACATTTTATATTTATTTATAAAATTATTTTTTCAATATTTTTATTTGTTTTTGTTTGACTGCATTAAAAAATTAACATTTTCCTGTAATGTTAATGCACTTCTACTGAAATCTCTTTGGAATGCAATCCATGGCGGAGGGTATATAAAGTTCGTCCCGGCCGAACTTAACACCGCGTTTACTTGTTTTAGTGAATATTGTTATAAATTCTCCTCACAACCGAAATTAAATTTTCGAATTTATCGAAAATCTCGCCACCCTAATGGACTTGCATATTTGTATGTAAATGTGTGTGCACATAATCGTCCTTCAACATTAACTCTTATAGATGGTATTGTTATCAACAGCCGCGACGATGATCATCATCATCAGTTTGTCCCGACGTACGTACATCATGATAGGGAAATTGTAATAATTTTTTGTGCGTTTCTGATTTAATTTACAAGTTTTCAGTTTTAATTAAAACCAGATAAAATTAAATATACTTACAACAATGTACGTTGTCCCTATACATGTATGTACACATATACAAATCGGCGTATAAAGACAGTCTTTCTCGGTCGTTACGTCGCGCTTTGCAAACCAAAACCAATGCCGAACAAAAAACATGAAATTAAAGCATTTTACGGCGTTGCATTTAAAAATTAACCTTTTTCTGGGCATACCACTTAAACTCTTGTCTGTTGGTATTTGCAGGATGTGTGTATTAAATGCACACAGTCACACATATGTATGCGGGGATGCAACCATGCATTCATACTCACACTTTCACACAGCATTCACTCTTAAACACACTCACACTTGGGTGACCATGATGCTGGCACCTCATCATCAGCACATAAATGTTAATGATTCCCTATGAATTATGCATATATAGCTGTGTGAGAGTGTGTACACGTGTCCACATCTATATACGTATGTGTGTGTGTGTGACCGAAGTCCTTCTGGCATTGAAGAATTGCTGGCATTCGCTGTAGCCGAATTAAGTCCTGGTTGGAGTTTTTTGCTATATAAAATAAATACTATAATAAGTTTGGTGTGGTCAATTGTTGCAAGAAAATGCCCAGCTCGGCGGATAACAAACGCTCTGGCAGCTGAAAATCGCAAATACTTTAGAGTATAATTAAAGTAATTGGTTGTTGTAGTGGCGTTATGCCCAACTGATTTATTGTGCAAATACAGCCGCGCTGCAGGATGAAGAAACTCTCAATTCCAATCCCGAATGATAAAGTAGTATTTAAAATTGATTTAAGCGCAAGGATCATTAATTGTTGTTGTGCAAATGAAATGATTTAAATGCAAAACAAAAAAATTAAATGGAATGAATGAAATGAAATGACAAAAGGAATAAAGGGGACAATGTGGAAGGTTTCACAAGTAAAATTTGGTGTGAAATAAAAATAAAATTCATCAAATATGAATTGAATAAGATGAGTTTAATGTTGAGGAACAAAGAAACTTAACAAAGCCACCGGAAAAGATTAGCTCAAAAAATTTAACAACTCAAATTATTATTAAAATTTAAATCAAAAAGTAGTAAATATTATTGTTCAGATATATGTACCATCGACCATAGAATGAAGTCGATAATACGCAAAATGGTTGCAATTTTGTCCAAGTGATATACAAGTATATTATGATATGTTTTAAAGCTACAGCGAGCATTCAAGAAACAAAAATCGTACGAAAAATGTGGAATTTATTGCGAATTTTTTAAAAAATACATCATAAAAATTGGACAGTGACAAAAGCGAATTTTTTGACATCGCATAAATAAACTAACAATTAGTTTTAGTGGGAAACATACACAAATTGAAGCTTGCTTAAAATATGTTGTTTTAATCATTTCTATTATATACTAGCTGTTTTTACCCGTCGCACAGTGGATCCAAGGATCCAAAACGCAATTTAGTTAATAATGTTCATGTCTCAAACATTATTAACTAAATTGCGTTTTGGAACTAAAAAAATCTGACTTTTTGCACTAAATGTATCCTATCTTCAAAGGGTGTAATTTCGTGCAAGCAAGAGTTACGCTAAAAAAGGCGGGGAACCCTTCAACCTTTCCAAATATGTATATATTTCATTAAAGGCTTTTGAAGGAAAAAAGTTGTGTTGGTCCAAAATCAGACATGTGCTCAATAAGGATATTTTTTACAATATTCATTACAACCAAACTATATTTGGTACAATGTCATAATAACGCAAAGAAACAACAATTTATAATCAACAAAAAATTGAGTGCAAAATTTCTCAAAATGTGTGACTGTTTCTCACAAAGAACAAAGTCAAAAAAAGAACTTGCGATTTTTCAATTTTCAAAATCTGAAAACCGTGAAAATCTGTTATATAAAAACAAATTAAACATTTTTCTTCGCATTATGAACAAATACGCAAAAATATGTTAAAAACACATAAAAAGAAAAAAAAGAAAAATTTTAATTTTCTTTAAAGCTCGAAAAATACGAAAAGTGGTCAATTTTACAATATCCGATATCCCGATTTTTAATATCTCAATGTAGCAAATGTTGGGGCAATACTAATATTAAGCTTCAGATATTTGATATTAGTTATAATATTGGATTGCTATCATTTAAAGACACAAGGAATTTTATCTGAGATTTTGAAAATTAAAAAATAAAAATTTCCATTTGAGTATTGTGTGTGGAATAACATATAAAATGAAATTATTTTAAAAGTAAATAATACTTTCAATATAAAGTTTCCGGACGAACAACGTGTAAATATTTATATATTTTTTTTTTTTTAATATTTTGTGCTTTCTTTCCTTTTTGATAAGGAAATATTACTTTTTCGAAATAAAATAAAATATTTTTTTGTTTATTTTTTTTTTCAATTTTGAAAATAATGAAAGTTTCTTTGAAAGTAGTGGTTCCTTTAGACGTACCAACGATGTCGCTTTTTTATAAAAGTTCGACATAGTAGTAAGATATTATAATAAAAAATTTGTGTGCTTCGGTAGAAAAATATTTTTCAATTGACTGAAACATAAACCATTGCATATCTCAAAACAGATTAAGTCTGACTTAGAGCACTATCATACTAACTGACACATATGATTGTGGACTCAAATGAAATCCCTTGTCATGTAAGTAAAATAGTAAGAATTATTGAAGATTTTTAATTTCATGTTACATGGGAGGTAGGTTTCGTTGTGGTCGGAATTAAAACTAAAACTATTACAATACTAATTTGATTAAATCAGAGTGATGTGCGAAATTTCAAGAACCTAGCTCGATTCATAGGATTTTTTGCCTCAGCTTGTATGAAAACATTCCACTGTGCTTCCACCATAGCCCATTTGCTCTGTCAACTAATGTAAAGATATGATACATTTGCCTGCAAAGTCTCAGTTCTTTAGATCATTCTGTTTTGCCTTTCTTCAACTGACAGAAGAGAAGGATTTGATTAGGTAGTCTCCTGAATATATGTATATATATATATATAGAGACTCAAATAGTTTTTTCGTTTATTATCTAATATACAGTGATTTAAAAATGGCTCTTCTTCGAGTAATTTTAAGTATTTACAGAATATGTCTTGGTTATTTGAAAACACGTTAAGCATTGCAATATAACTAATTAGAAAAAATTTAATTTTTGCGAATAAAAAAATATATAATATTATATAAAACAAATATAACCTTATATAAAATAAATCACACCACTTGCATAAAGAAAGAATAAAAGAATTTCCTCTACACAAAATGACTACCCCACTTATTTTATTAAAATGTTATAAGTACGGACTACAAATTGTCTTCCATGGGACAGACAATTCTATCCACCAACCCTAACTATCTATTGAAATCTTTAAGATATGATAATGGTTTACAATTAAAAGGATTTCATCCTAAAATATATACATCGGTTTAGATAGAATATCTGTCACCTTAAAGTTTTATTACTTTTCACGATGTCCTCTACAGATTTGGTAATATTCTATCAGACAAATTACACTACTTGCCCAAAGTAATACAAGAATTGTTTCATATCCAATGACTGATAATAAACTGTTATTTCTTATAAGATTTATTTTCGAAGAGATACGCCATAAGAAAGACAATTCTCTCCACCGATCCTAACTCTACATATTATTGAAAACTTTAAGATATTTTGGGATAATGTCTTGCAGTTACCTACAACATATGCTATACTTTATATGTCACACAAAAGTATGCATCGGTTTCGGATAGAATGTTTGACACCTAAAAGTATGCTACATTTTTTATCTTCCAAAATTCCTTCCTGTAACTCCTAAAAGTATTTGCAATTTCCACCAGCACCAGCACCACCTTCATTCCGCCGAAACAATGGCAAAAAGGTATTATCGTTACAAATAACAATTAAAAAGTTTGTTTGCTACGATCCGAGCAAAACTTTGCTACAGTAAACACATCAGCTCATCAGCTGTTTTTTGTCGCTGTTGTGGGTTGTCGGAAGAGAACCCTTTTGGGGGAAAGAGTTGTGTGTTTTTTGTGCAGCGCATAAAATTCCTTTAAACAACATATGACATGTAGCGAGACAATAAATACCACACCCTAAAAATGTTTTCCACCAGCGCTATGTATGCATGTATGTATGTCATATTGTAGGTATCCTAATAGAATACCTGTTGTTTACTATTTTCCATAGCAATTTCCATAAAATATGAAGGATTCCGGAGGCAACCACCCTGTGTGTGTGAGTGTTGTTAACAAACAAACAATAGTAATTTTGAAACTACTCATAACTGTCACTTGAAACTTACAAAGTTTCACAATGTTGGATTTTTATTACATTTGAGTGCACAGGAGGGTGGTGAGGGGACACTCATCGTTGTAATGCGAAACTTTTTTATTGTTGTAAAGCTTCATTTCAACAGCAATTATGGCTGAAAAACAATAAATTTTAAATTGTATACTACTACTACCACTGCTCGACAGACATCCATAAACGTGGAGCACATGGAAACCCTTTTCCTCGTGTTTCTTTCTTCCGTCCCCGCCGTAATTTCTGTTTGGATTTTGTATTTTAATATCATGTCATTTTATATAACACAACACTTTTTTTTATGACATAATTTGAATACTACTCTGTCGGTGTTGTTGGCGGTGTTATTGTTGTCATTCCCCTTTTGCTGTTGCTGGCGCTGTTGCCTTGCCGAGCCATTTTACAACAACCGGAAGTGGTTTCCCGTTGACGTAAGTGTAGTGGTGTTTGGCTCTGGTGTTTCTGAGAGCGCGTGTCTGTCTGTGGGGTTTCACACAGACACACATGCACGCAAAAAAAGAAAAGTGATAAATAATAAAAATTTAATTACAGGTGATGTTGGGTGAGTAATGCGATATTAAAATGAAAGAGTGACTATCTCTGTGCCCAGGAGGAGGAGGAGGAGGAAACACATTTTTTAATTGATTTGGAAGTGTTGGAAAATTTATCAAAGGAAGCACACCATTTAGGATGATTTGCAAGGTAATCAGCCCTTTGTTAATTCCATGTTGGACATAGCACGCTGGATATGAATAAAATAATTGAGGTCTCAGGGAAAATAAAGTAAGGGAAATTTGCACAACCTAATGATAATGAAATACTGGAATATAGGAGCGACTTTAATTCTCCAAATAAGATAAATAAGTATAAATTTAATAATTTGTACATATTTAGAATAACTTACTTTTAAGTTTGATAGATATATTTGATAAAAGACAGTTGCCATGGCCATCTGCAGAATTTTTCGAAAAACATTAAATATATCTTGTCTTGTAAAATGATGTGATGACATTTTTTTTAAAGTCATTACACTTGAACCGTCTAATACACGTCTTAAATTGTGGGCAATATGGAGTTTATTAGCGCTTTTAGTTTTGCATTATTTCCTCATCTTGCACAAAATTCCAAAGGATACCATTTTCCAAAAATTATTTTAAATACTTATTCACACTCTACGATATCGGTATATGTGTCAAATAAAAGAGAAGACTAGCTGTTAAAAATACTTCAAACTTCTTGCTTTTATCTGTATTAGCATTAGCATTAACAACAACTTCAAATTACCCCCTTAGTTTATTTCTTTTATTCATATTATACTTTTTATGGGAGAAATTAAATTGTTTGTCAATGCTAACCTAATACAGGTACGAGCATGAAATTTGAAGTATTTTTTACAGATATTCTCCTCTTTAATTTAACACTTATACCGATATCACACGCTGTGAATAAGTACTTAAAATAATTTTTAACAAATTGTATGCTTTGGAACTACAAATCATTTTGTAGCCCCTTAAAATGACTATAAATTTTTCAAAAAATATTTTAAATACTTATTCGATTCATATGATACCGGCACTAGTGTCAAATTAAAGAAGAGCATATCGTTTAAAAATAATTCAAACATTATGCTCCTATCTATAAAAGTTTAGCATAAACAATCATATTAATTTTCGCCCTTAGTTTATTTAATTTATTAAAATATAACTTTTTAAGAGAGAAAAATTGAAATATTGTTAATCCTTAACTAATATGGGTAGAATCATAACATTAAAAGTATTTTTAGCAGATATTCTCCTCTTTAAAATAACACTTATACGGGTATGGCAGGGTGTTGATAAGTATTTAAAATAATATTTAAAATATTTTATCTTTTGGAACTTTGTGGTACTACAAAGTTCCAAGGGATATAATTTTAAAAGCTAAAGTTATTTTAAACAGTTGTTAGCACGATATGATGCCGGTGTTTGTGTCAAGATATCGAAGAGTATATCTGTTAAAACTACTTAAAATTTTATGTTTCTATCTATATTGCTTTAGCATTAACAACCACTTCAAATTCCCCCGATAGTTTATTTAGTTTATTCATATTTAACTTTTTAAGAGGGAAATTTGAAATGGTTGTTACTGCTAAACTAATATATATAGAAGCATACAATTTGTAGTATTTTTATCAGATATTCTCCTCTACAGTTGACATATACACTGGTATCACAGGTTGTGAATAAGTATTTAAAATAATTTTTAAAAAATTGTAGCCCCTTAATATGACAACTAAGTTCCAAGTGGTACAATTTTCCAAAAAATTATTTCGAATACTTATTTGCACCATATGATACAGGTGTTAGCTTTAAATATGAAAATATCTGTTAAAAATACTTCAAACTTTATGCTTCAGCCTGTATTAGTTTAACATTAATAACCACTTCAAATTTCCTCCTTATTTTACTTAGTTTATTCACAATTTTACTTTTTATAAGGGGAGAAATTAAATTGCTTGGTAATGCTAAACTAATGCACATAAAGGCACGAGTTTTTAAGTATTTTTAACAAATATTCTGCACTTTTATTTGACACATACATCGATATCATAGGGTTTGAATGTGTACTTCAAATAATTTTTAAAAAATTGTATCCATTGGAAATTTATGACTAATGACTACAAAGTTCCAGGGGATACAATTTTTCAAAAATTATTTCGAATACATTTTCACTCTGTATGTCACCGGTGTTAATGTAAAACAAAAGAGGAATTTTTCTAATAAAAATACTTTAAATTTCATGCTTCTACCTGTATTATGAACAATTATTTCAACTTTCTCTCTCAGTTTATTTAACTTATTCATATTTTACTTTTTAAGAGCGAAAAATTTAAATGGTTGTTAATGCTAAACTAATACACATAGAAGCATGGAATTTTAAATATTTTAAGCTGAAATTCTGTTCTTTATTTCAATACTAGTAACGGTATCACAGGGTTTTAATAAGTAGTTAAAATAATAACAAAATTTAGCCTTTGTAGTCATTTTGTTGGGATACAATATTCAAAAATTAATTTAAACACTTTTAGGACCATATGATACCAATAATAGTATCAAATTAAAGAGAATATATGTTAAAAATACTATTAATATCATGCCTCTATCTATATTAGTTTAACATTAACAACCATTTTAAATTTCCTCTTATTTTTATACACTCCACGAGAGTATTATGTCTTTGTGCATTTGTTTGTAACACCCAAAAGGAAACGAGATAGACCCATTGTTAATTATATCGATCGTCTTAGAATCACTTTCTGAGTCGATTTAGCAATGTCCGTCTGTCTGTCCGTCCGTCCGTTCGTCCGTCCGTCCGTCCATCTATTCTTGTAATCACGATACAGGTCGCAATTGTAGACAGAACCAAATGAAACTTTGCACAACGATGTTTTTCGGGATAAGAACGAACGCTATTTAATTTGAAGAAAATCGGTTCAGATTTAGAATTTCACACGAATTTCACACGGATCAGATTTATATATAGCTCCCATACAAATTTCGCTCCCGATTTGACTTTTTCCGCTCTAGAAACCACATATTGTATCAGATTATCTTCAGATTTGGCAAAACATCTTATATTTAAACTAAGAACATCTATGGTGAATATAGGTCAAATCTGTTCAGATTTTGATATAGCCCCCATACAAATGTCGTTCCCGATTTGACTTTTGCGGCTTTAAAAGCCACATATTGTGCTCGATTGTCTTTAAATTTCGCACAACATCTTATAATCTAACTAAACAAAACTATGGTGAAAGTGGGTAAGATCGGTTCAGATTTAAATATAGCCCAAATTCAAATGTTGCTCCCATAAGTTTAACCTATTTTGGCCAAACTATACATTTTATATTTCACTTATTTCGTTCCAGGTTTCAATATATCCTCATACAAATGTCCTTTCCGATATAAAATTTTTTGTCAAACACATACATTTTCAGGTTTTAATTTATTTATATTTAAATTTTAAAGAGGGAAAATTTGAAATGATTGTTAATACTAAATTGTAACAGATTGAAGCTAACAATTTAAAGTATTTTTAGCAGACATACTCCTCTTTAATTTAATACTTATACGGTTATCATAGGTTCTTAATAACCATTTAAAATATTTCATACAAAATTGTATTCTTTTCTATTTCCCTCTTAGTTTATTTAGTTTATTCATATTTTACGTTTTAGTTTGTTAGTACTAAACTAATATAGGTAGAAACAAGTCGTTTGAAATATTTTTAACAGATATTTATCTTCTTTAATTTAGCATATAAAATGATATCATATGGAACGAAGTAGCTTTTAAAATAATTGTAAGGGTTTATTACATAGTTTCAAGGGATATAGTCTTTAAAAAATAAATAAATACTTATTAGCACCATATTATACCAGTTTAATGGCAAATTAAAGAGGATATTCCTATCTACATGAGTTTAATATTATTTCAAATATCCCCCTAATTTTTTTAATTTATTTATATTTAAATTTTAAGAGGGAAAATTCGAAATTGTTGTTAATGCTAAACTAATACAGATCGAATTTTAAGTATTTTTTACAAATGTTTTTCTCTTTCATTTGACACATACTCTGATATCATAGGTTGCGAAAAGGTATTTAAAATAATTTTTGAAAATTTATATCCTTTCAAATTACTCCATTTAATAAGTTCATTCGTATTTTACTTTTTAGCTTGTTGACCTCAAACTAAAACCGATAGAGGTATGAAATTTGAAGTATTTTAAACAGATATTCTTTTCTTTAATTTAACACTAACACTGGTATCATAGGGTGTGAGTAAGTACTTAATATAATTTTTGAAAAATGTTATTCTTTCAAGTGTAACATGGACTATTCAAATACTGGAATATAGGAGTGACTTTAATTCCCCAAATATAGCATTGGAAGTGGGCGTTCTTGTCATCCTTCACCAGAGGACTTGCAATGAAACATTCTGTTTTAAAAGTATTCTAAAACAATGGATATGGGAAACATAATTCAATATTTTCAATACAAATTTAATAGACAAAAACGATTAATTTATATATATTTGGAATAATTGTAAGCCAAATTGCCTCGCTGATCGGCAGAACTATTTCGAAAGAAATAATTTTCATCACCTAGCCCTATAAAAGGATGTGACATATGCCTTTTTCCCAAAATACTCTTCTAAAATGTGGCAATTTCATCCATATAAAATTTGACCCAGTAGACGTTAAACCCATTTTTAATTGAATCATATTTCTTACAAAGTTTTAATAAATAGCAATATTCCACATTGTTTTGGCCTAAATTATAGGTTATGCCCTACAAAATCCCTAAAATATTCATATATATTTGCTTCGTTCACTTTCCGTTTTTAGAATGGAGGCAAACATAATTTAATATATTCAATACACATTTAATAGACAACAATTTATTAAAATACAATTATTTAGAATAAAATTAAGCACAATTGCCTTGGTTATCGGCAAAACTACTTCAAAAGATAAAATTTAAACACCTCGCCCTATAAAAAGATGTGACATATGCCAAAGTACTCTTCTAAAACGTGGTAATGTGATCCATATAAAACTTGACCCAGTCGGAGATCATCCCCTTTTTAACTGATTCATATTTCTTTGCATAGTTTTAATAAGTCCACATTGTAGTTTAATCCCTGCACAATCCTTAAAATATGCATATATATTTGCTTCACTTCACTTTCCGTTTTTTGTATTGAAGGAAACAAAATCAATTTTCCCAACTACTTGGTAATTTGGTTTTTCTTAAATTTTTAATTAAAACCCCTAAACGTTTTACCCAATTAACCATTTTGACTTTGGTATGCAAATTAAATTGCATTATGGTTGATTGTGTCTGTGCGAGCGGCGGCCCCAGCACTGAAAGGGTGTCCTGTGGGTGTCTAGGCGCACACGTACTGGCGATAATGGTGTTGCTGTTGGTGGTGATGTTGCTGTAGCAATGCTACGATGACGATGACGACGACGATGCATTTTGCAGTTTTCTTCTGCTAATTTATTCAAAGTACTTGTCTTTAGACACACTCACATCCACACTTACACAAACACACACACACGCAAGACGTTGTTGAATATTTAAAATGCTTTGCCATACAAAGGCAAAATTGCCAGTTAGTCTGTGTGTGTATGAGACGACTGAAGTCCTTAGTCATTTCATTCCGATGTGAGTCTTTTTAAGCTTCTAACGTAATGAAATGTTGCCACTGCCGCTCCTACATGGTGCTGGTGATAGTGCGAGTGCTGCTGCTGTTGACGATTCGAGTGTAAGAGGAAAGGCCTCTCATTTCATCAGATTACTGTCAGCACTCTTTGGCAAAATAATGAAATAGTACTCGTCTTTTAAAATGCACTCGTACCTACAACTACTACCACTACTACTACACAGCGACCCAGACACTCATGCAGCTCACAGATGGGCAGTGCTTGGTCATTGCATTGAGATGGATAAAGTTTTAGATCAAAACCTTCGGGACCAAATGAGAGTAATGGGCTCTTGTCCTATCATATTCATTAAAAAAGATAATATAAAAAAATGAAAAAAGAAAAAAATATGTGGGGACCACCTTCAGGGTTGCAGATAGAGGGTAGATACGTTCTGAGAAAATATTGGGGCTGAAAAAATATTGAGAGTTGTTCATACATTTGACTCCATTAGGGGCAGCCTTGGGGCAGTTAGAGTGGTGGTAGCAAATTTTATAAAAATGGAGTTTTTGTATGAGAGTCACATTAAGGAGTCTAGAGGGTAAGTTTGTTCAGAAAAAATGTTGGGTAGGGAAAATTAAGGGAGCTTGGTCTTACATTTAACCTAGCTAGGGGCGACTCCGGGACAGTTTTGTGCCAAACTGTCATAACAAAAATTATACAAAAAAAAAATCGTATGGGGCCACCTTAAGAGTTGAAGATCGAGGGTAGATGTGTTCTGAGAAAATATTGGGACTGAAAAGCTATTGGGAGTTGGTCATACATTTGAATCCACTAGGGGCCTCCTTGGGCCATTTAGAGTAGCGAGAGCAAATTTCATAAAAAATAGTTTTTGTATGGGAGCCCCATTAAGGAGTGGGAATAGGGGGTAAGATTGTTCAAAAAAAATGTTAGTGTGAGTGAAAATTAATGGAGGTCGGTCTTACATTTAACCCATCTAGGGACACTTTTGGGCCTGACTCTCAAAACAAAAATTATGCAAAATAAAAATTTTGTATGGGGACCACCTTAAGGGTTGAAGATAGATAGATAGATGAAGGAGGTAAGTAAGTTCAGGTCATACATTTGACTCCACTAGAGGCCTCCTTGGGCCATTTAGAGTGGTGGGCGCAAATTTTATAAAAAATAGTTTTTGTATGGGAGCCCCATTAAAGAGTGAGCATAAGGGGTAAGTTTGTTCGGAAAAAAATTTGGGTAGGGAAAATTAGTGGAGGTCGGTCTTACACTTAACCCACTTAGGGGCGAGTCGGAGACAGTTTTGGGCCTAACTGTCATAACAAAAATTATAGAAAATAAAAAATTCGTATGGAGACCAACTTAAGAGTTGAAGATAGGAGGTAAATATGTTCAGAGAAAATGCGGGGGTTAAAAAAATATTGGGAGTCGGTCATACATTTGCCTACACTACAGTAATAGTGATGGGAAAAAATAGTATAAAAAAATAATTTTTGTATAGGAGACACCCTAACGACTGGAGAAAGGGGGTAAGTGTGTTCGAAGAAAGTGTTGGGGAGGGAAAATTAATGGGTGTCGGTCTTACATTTAACCCCTCTGGGGAGACTCCCTGGCAGTTTTAGGGTTTATTGTGTATTTTTACCCCTTTTCCCTCACTTTTGAAGCAGCTGAGTGCCCATTATCAAAATCGAAAAGTCGTACACTATCCCACCTCTTATAGTCATTCATCATATGTCACCCACATTTGTTGTTGATCCTGATTCACAGCCCACCGCCTGTAAGTCATTGTAACGCTACTTATGCAAATTTGAAAATAACGTGTCTTTCTTGTTAATGCTTCCACTCTTCACTCACACACACACCCATACATATGTATGCATGTGCATATTTTTACATGTCTGTGTGAAAGTATTTTGTAAATGACAAGCTTATTCATTCAATATCAAGCAACATGTCATTTTTTTCCTATGTGGTACTTGGTCCTGATCAAAGTACACACAACAACTGCCAGAGCAGCAAATTGCAACCATAGGAGGCATGAACTACTACTACCACTACGACTGCCACAGCCACTGCCACCACATCAACCTTACCACAAGCATTTGAATAGATCTTTCAACACTTTGTATGACTTTTATAGGCAACGAGTTGCTGGCAGCATGCAACTGTAGACAATTGCTTAAAAATGCATGCATTTGATGATGAGGCACATAGACGCATACACATGCACACGGAAACACACACATATACACATTCTCAGAAGATAATCATGATGAGCCTGATGAGACTCTCGTATATGCTGAGTATGACGAACAGGACTTGGAGGAGTAGCATGACGACTTTGTTGCAGCTGCTGCGTCCATTGCTGTTGCTGCTTCCTTCAATGGCTGGCACGGCATGTGTGTTATATTTCTTGCTATTGGTGTTACATAAAACACATAACCATGTTGCTGATAACCCTAACCCACCAGCCAACCAACCAACCAACCATCCAACCGTACGCAAAAGAATGAGCAAACGGCTGCAACTTCTAAACATTTCCCGGTGCCATCATCACCAGCCAGCCAGCCAGCCAGCCCATTTCCCTGTTCGCACGATTTGAATATTGTAATCAATGACTGAAGACTCCTGAAGCAAAACTGCTGGGAACCTTGTAATCATCATTACCAGGACTATTATAAAGTAGAAAGTCAAGAGAGCCTGGAGTACATGCAAGCAAACATACACAAACACATATGAGTCTTTTTGTTGCCACTGTTCATCAGACACAATGTAAGAATATTGATTAACAAAGGACAACTGAAATAACAAGCTCAACAGAAATTTTCTTGCTTCAGAGTGGGAGTTGGCTTAACATCAAAGTGTTGAAAGTCACATCAAAATTTGTAGAGATTTTGGAATTGCATTAACTTTAATTGCAAAGAAGGTCAATTAGTTGGGATTTTTTGTTGCCGAAAAGAAAATCTAAAAAGTTAAAGTCTAAAAAGAGTTTATCATATATCACTAGAGAACATGTAAATGATATTATGTTTCAAGGACATGTCTGCCATTGGCTGGGGAGAATGTTTTTCATCATCACAAATTAAAGGTCTTCGTAGTAAAAGCCTCGAAGCAGATAATGTGATGATACTCTTACTGGAAAGGGTAGTTAAAATCTCCATAACCATCCTATGCCAATTTTTTTAGCCAAAATACAATAACTCGACAAGGTAGAATAATTAAAGATAGTTTAAATGAAAACCACAACTTGTCTTTCCAGTCGTAAGAAATAAGATGAAGATCATATGGAGTCACCAATTTTCTTCCTCAAAGACAATAATAATATTTAGTTTAAACAATATTCTTAAGTTGAATTTCTAAAGGCTATACAATTTTCATTTAGTTTAATTTTAAACTTTAATTTAATGTAAGAAAATATCCTAAAAGTATGGACATCAAATTCAAGAATGGCAATGAATATCACTGACAATAGTAATATTTGCTTTGTAAAAATTGGCCTTTAACTTTAAAATCTACGTAAGTATATGGAATCATCCTAGAAAGTAAGCTTTGATTTTTCATTTCGCCAACCTCATATATTATTACCTATACAAATATACAATATTCCCCAATTTGTTTCCACTAAGACGATAGCAATATATGTGTTATAAAGAATTTCTACGAATTCGTCTACAAATTCATTTTCAAATCTAAATAAATATAAGAAAACACCCTAAATGTATTCTTTGATTTTGTAATTTAAAACTACATGATCAATATGTAAAAGATTTTCAGTAGTTCATTTAGAATTGTTCAAATTTAAATAAATATAAGAAAACACCCTAAATGTATTCTTTGATTTTGTAATTTAAAACTACCTGAACAATATGCAAAAGATTTTCAGTAGTTCAATTAGAATTGTCACAAAAAAGATTATAGAAATATTTTCTTTATACATATTTATTTATATTTTACTATATATATATATTTTACTTAGCTTCAGTAAATGCAAGGAAACACCCTGAAAATATGCTTTGGTTTTATAATAAATGTCAACAATATGCAATAGAAATTGGACCTCGATTTTCCAGAATTTAAATGAGGCTGCAAGTAACATCTGAGTTCAATTAGAATTTTTCTTTTCATAACCCTCATATAATGTTTAACTTCCACATTCTTGAATATTTTCTAAGAATTGCTTAAAAATTCTCTATAAATTTTATTTAAAGTCTAAGTAAATAAAGGGTGATTTTTTAAGAGCTTGATAACTTTTTTTAAAAAAAAAAACGCATAAAATTTGCAAAATCTCATCGGTTCTTTATTTGAAACGTTAGATTGGTCCATGACATTTACTTTTTGAAGATAATTTCATTTAAATGTTGACCGCGGCTGCGTCTTAGGTGGTCCATTCGGAAAGTCCAATTTTGGGCAACTTTTTCGAGCATTTCGGCCGGAATAGCCCGAATTTCTTCGGAAATGTTGTCTTCCAAAGCTGGAATAGTTGCTGGCTTATTTCTGTAGACTTTAGACTTGACGTAGCCCCACAAAAAATAGTCTAAAGGCGTCAAATCGCATGATCTTGGTGGCCAACTTACCGGTCCATTTCTTGAGATGAATTGTTCTCCGAAGTTTTCCCTCAAAATGGCCATAGAATCGCGAGCTGTGTGGCATGTAGCGCCATCTTGTTGAAACCACATGTCAACCAAGTTCAGTTCTTCCATTTTGGGCAAAAAAAAGTTGGATATCATCTCACGGTAGCGCTCACCATTCACAGTTACGTTACGATTCGCATCATCTTTGATGCCACCAGCCCATAAACCGCACCAAACTGTGACTTTTTCTGGATGCATTGGTAGCTCTTGCAATGCTTCTGGCTGATATTCACTCCAAAATCGACAATTCTGCCTATTTACGTACCCATTGAGCCAAAAATGAGCTTCGTCGCTGAACACAATTTCTTTCTTTCTGAACTTTCTTAACAGAGCACGCATTTTGATAATAAAATTCAATGATTTGCAAGCGTTGTTCGTTTGTAAGACGATTCATGATGAAATGTCAAAGCATACTGAGCATCTTTCTCTTTGACACCATGTCTGAAATCCCACGTGATCTGTCAAATACTAATGCATGAAAATCCTAACCTCAAAAAAAATCACTCTTTATAAGGAAACCCAAGGGCAAGCTTTGATTTTATAAATTAATACCAACTGTTCAGGTAAAGAGTTCAGTAGTTCAATTAGAATTTTTCATTTCGTGGCGCTAATATAATGCTTATCTAACCATTTCCAATGCATATATACCACATTCCTTGATCATATATGTGCCAGTTAGAATGATAGTGGTCTTAGTCAAATAATTGATATATACCTTTAACAAAAAAATGTACCCTTACAATGACATTTCTTATTTTATGCACACCAAAATTGCAAAGATTGCAAAGCTTCCAGCTTCCATATTTTTTATTTTCTTTGTGTTTTCTTTCATTTTTGGTAAGGAAATTTTACTTTTGAAAAAAATAAAAAAATTTCGTTTGTTCAATTTTGAGAACAATGAAAGTGGTCTAAGTCAGTGCATCCTCTAAAAGTAGTGGTTCGCTTAGATTTGTTTATAAAAGTTCGATATAGTAGTAGGATATTCTAAGAAAAAAATGTGTGCTTCGGTGGAAAAATATTTTTCGATTGACACAAACATAAACCATTGCAACCACTATCATTCAACTGACACATATAAACTTTACAAGATCTTCGTGATCATGTGGAGTCACCAGTTTTTCCGCCACAAAGTCAATAGTAATATTTAATTTATGGAAATGTTGTTAAGTCAAATTTATACAAGGATTATAATTTGAACTTAACTTTAAAATCTAAGTAAAGGCAAGGAGACATCCTAAAAGTAAGCTTTAATTTTATAAATGTGAAAAATATGGAATAGAAAATGGATCTAAATTTGCCAGACCTAGGAAGGGTTGGAAATCATCATCAGAATCAAATTAGATTCTTTCATTTCGTAGCTCTCTTATAATGTTTACTAAATATATCCTATACAAATATAGCATATAATGTTAAAACTTTACAAGAGACATGACTAAGATTATGTTGAGTTACCTATAGATTTCTTTAATGGCAATATCAATATTGTGGTTCAACAGCCCCTATAAGTGTAAAATCTAAGTAAAGGAAAAGAACCCCTTAAAAGCATGTTCTGATTTTTAAATATGAACAATATGCAATACAAAATGTGTTTATATTTTCCAAAACTTTAATGTGGGTTCAAATAATATCAAAGTTCAATTTCTGTTTTAAATTAAATATAGATATTTTTCTATTTTTTATAGATTTTTTCGTGCCAGAAAAAAAGATTTTTTCAAAAAAATGTTTAAAAAATTAATTTTTTTCTATGTTGAAGTGGATTTCGTGTTATGTATAGTAAACACAATAACTACCTTTAATTGAACATATAAGCGGGTTTTACCGGATTTTTATTTCCAAAATGGGAGTATAAATATTACCTTTTACTTGACGAAATATTGGATTTTAATAAAATTAAAAAATATCCGTAAAAAATTGTTTATATTTTATAAATCAATGCAAACAAAAATAATTTTTAAGACACAATATTATATTTTTTTGGTCGCATAGTGTAATTCTAATTTAAAATTTAAGTAAATTTGGGAAAACATACTATATATATGTTGAAATTGCAAATAGCATCAGATTTAAGTTAGTTTTTTAAACTTTTTTAATGGGAAACCATTGGAAGAAATCTTTTACCACAAAAACTTATAACATTGACTTAAAAAATATAATTCAGAAAGCCTCAATAAAAATAATTTAGCTTAACTTAAAAATCTAAGGAAATACCCTAAATGTATGCTTTGATTTTATAATTAAACTCTATGTTGGACAATATGGAAAAGAAGATTGCCTATAACAACAGATTACAAAAATAGTGGCAATTTTAAATAATAATTTAAAAAATTGTTGGTGGTATGTATGGTTGACCTTTTGATGTGTTGCGTTTTGTCTTTTGTTCGGCTTGGTCATCTTCAGGGGTCTAGTACAAAAAACACAAATTATTCAATTACAAGTTACAAGCATTAACAATCAAAAATATCACAATATTTATATTCACATTTTTAAAAAAGTTATTCACAATAGAAAATTCTCCTACCATTCTCTGCAAGCTTTTGTCAACTACTGCCTAATTTGTCGTCTATGTTTTTCCACGTGTTCCTATATATTTGAGCACAACCGTCTGTGTCTCTCTTATAATTAAGCCTTTTTCCAGGAGAGACGTCAATTATATTTAGCATTTCCAATGTGTATCTCCTTGTATAATTATTCTCTTCCGCTAATATTTCGACGTCATTAAAGTTTGCTTTGTGTCCCGTCAAGGTACAGTGGTCTGCAAGGGCAGTTTTTTGCTCAATGGGTTTGTCAAGAGATTTGTGTTCGGTTTTATGTGATGAAAATCAATTTATTTTTCGTAGTGCCGACATATACCTTCTGCCAAATGTCGGACTTGTCACCATTGCATTTTAGCTTGCATACGACATTTGGTTTCTCCTCTTAAAAAAATTAAAATTTTGTTGAGGAAGTATCAAAAAATCCGAACTAGAATTCGAAAAATTGCGAGGAAAAAAATTTAAAAAATCATGATAATCATCCGAAGAAGACAGACTTCGATTAATCATATACGAATTTTGCCAAAATAATCTCGTGATAGCTCAAAAGTCCTAGAATATTTTTCCTAAAAATTGGTTTGAAAAATATGGTTAAGAAAGCCTCTATAAATATATTTTATATTGAATTCAAAAAGTTGTGATGAACAAATTTTTTTCTTGCAAAATTTGAAGAATCAAAATTAAAAAAATCTATAACAACAAATAGTGCTCAGTATATCATCCGAAGAAGAAAGACTTCGATTAATTATATCCGATACTTCCATGATATATTCTGGTGGTAACACAGAATTCCTAAAATACCTTTCCTCAAAAAATTAAAAAATAGTTTAGAAAACCTCTATAAATATATTTTATCTTAACTCTAAGAAATCATCCTAAATGTATGCTTTGATTTTATAAATGAATTGTACGTGGACAAATATGCAACAGGAAATGTAACTAGTTTTTCTGCAATTTAAATGCAGTTGCCCATAACAACAAAGTTAAATATAATGTTTTCGCTTCGCTGCCCCTTTTATAGCATTTACTTGCATTTGTTTTCTATACAAAAAAAATAACTGCATTCCCTGATAATGTTAAAACTTTAGTTTAAAATATATTTTTTGCATTTCATCGCCCCCACCCCTTTGTGATACTTTGCTATCACAAACCATCACCATTGGTTTGCATTAATTTTATCTTTAGTTCACAGCTGTGCATTGAACCTTAAAATAATCGCAAACATAACAATAACAATTACATTGCATTGCATTGCATCATCATCATCTAGGATACATAACCATAATATTATATGCTCGATGCTGTGCATTTTGCACAGACGAAGGGCATTTCGATGTTTTGTGTCTGTTGTTTGTCAGACGATTTTTGTTGTGCGATTTTTTTAGAGTTACTTTTATGCATATTCCAGATTACTGCAGAGTAATTTGCAACAAAAAGAAAGAAAAACTTTAATAATAAATACATACAAACGGGAGGTAGGGGCAAAAAGGGGGATGTGAATTTAGAAATTAAATTAAAAATGTTAAATTTTAAGGGGAAGAAGACTTTTGAGGGGAAGAAATACGAGACCCGAGGGAGATATTTAGTATTTTAGTGGACATCTGAAAATTTTAATTAAAAATCTTAAATTTGAATGGGTCTGGGAAGATATTTTAATGAGACGAAATTTGAAACCTGAGAGAGATATTCAGCATATATAATTTTAGTGGATTTTTAGGCTTTTTATAATGTTTAAAATTATAACATTGCATACCTTTAGGTGTATTATCTTTATAGATTTTCTTTTACCCATATTTGGATTTAAGGTAAAGTTAGTTAAAAAAATGATAAGGGCAAGTTGAAATCAGAAAATTTAAATTAAAAATGTTAATGGGGCTGGAAAGATATTATAATGAATAGCAATAAGAAATCTGAGAATACCTCTCTCATTATTTATAATTTGAGTGGATTTTGAGGCTTTTTATAATGTTTAATTCATTGCATAACTTTATAGATCTTATTTTACCCAAATTTATATTTAAGTTAATTAAAAATTGTTGTTGTTTGTATGTATTGTTGGTCTGTTATGTTGTATGTGTTGTCATTTATTTTGGTTTAAGACCAATGGTTGGTGGTACGTGACCGCTCGTACTAATATGAACCCTGATTTAAATCAAAGACATACATTCGTTGCGAAAGTTCCGACGAGATGGGGTAGCGCCCATCGAAACTGCGCGGTCAACTTTTAGCTGCAACATTAAAGGTCTCACTTTGCCTTTTTGCTAATTTTGGGTTCTGCTGAAGACTTCAGCACAACCATTGGTCTTAAACCAAAATAAATGACAACACGTTAATTAACACGTGGTTTTAATGAGAAGAAATGCGAGACCTGAGAGAGATATTTGTTATCTAAAATTTTAGTGGATTTTTAGGCTTTTTATAATGTTTAAATTTATTGCATACCTTTAGGATCTTATTCTACCTATATTTAAATTCAAAGTAAAGTTAGAATATGTTAACTAAAAATCTTAAATTTTAATGGGCTCTGAAGTGTTTTTAATGAGAAGAAATACAAGACCTGAGAGAGATATTTGGTAGCTAAAATTTCTTCGAAATGCGAGACCTGGGAGAGATATTTGTTATCTAAAATGTTAGTGGATTTTTAGGCTTTTTGTAATGTTTAAATTTATTGCATACCTTTAGGATCATATTTTACCCAAATTTAAATTTAAAGTAAAGTTAGAATATGTTAACTAAAAATCTTAAATTTTAAGGGCTGTGAAATGTTTTTAATGAGAAGAAATACATGGCCTGAGAGAGATATTTGGTAGCTAGAATCTCTCTCTCTTTCTCTCTTTAGGCTCTTTATAATGTTTAAATTCATTGCATACCTTCAGGATCTTATTTTTCCCAAATTTAAATTTAAAACAAGTAAGTAAGCTTCAGGCGGCTAAGCCGACTTATATACATACCCTCACTCTCAGAGAACATATATACGGAAGTTATAAGGAATTAAGGATAATTTGTGCGGATGGTACTTGGAGGTTCGTATCACATTGTCCCACATTTACATAAAATGTAAAAACATGATGCAATATTAAGTCATAGTGGATCCCATGCACCAGTGTAGAAATTATGAATAATTTAATTCTACCTAGGATAGAGACAATTGTGTGGGAGGTACAAGAAGGGGCGTGACTAAAGCGTAAATATTTTTTAGGTTTAAAGTGATTATAAAAATATTTTTAAATATTAAATTGAAAATGATTTTGAATACCCGTATGGATGTTATGTCGGTTTTATTGTAACCAAAGTTAATCGCACTATGTGTGGGAAGTACCAGAAGGGGTGAGGCAATATCAAATATATCAAATATATTCCATGCGAATGTAACCACTATAAAAGCATTTCTAAATATCAAATTTCACAGTATTCCGATCATGCGTATAGAAGATATAACAGCTTTATTTTTACGTAGTTTAGAGTGATTTGTGTGGGAGGTACTGGAAAGGGCGTGGCAAACACCGTCATATTTGATACACTGAAAGTGATTTTAAAAACATTATCAAATACCATAATATAGTCGATTCGGAATATCCGTGTGGAAGTTATATGGGTTTTAATTTAACATTGGAATATGGACTATTTGTGTGGGACATACCAGAAGGGGCGTGCAAATTTCGCCCATTTTCGAACTTAAACTAAGTTTGGGAAAAATATTATTATTATTAGTTTGAACCGATTCCTTAACTCGTTCCGAGAGTTATCGTGTACACCAGACGGACGTACGGACATGGCTCAAACAGCTTAAAAAGTCGTGAAACGGATTTGGTCCTAGGACACTTAGGGTCTTAAGTCACTCCTTCAATGCGTTACTCTTTTTTCCTTTCCCAAACGATATATACCCTCCTACTCTGTAGAGTGAGGGTAAAATAATGTTAGAATATTTTAATTAAAAATCTATAATTTTAAGGGGACTGCGAAGAGTTTTTAATGAGAAGAAATAGGAGATATAAGAAAGATATTTGGTATCTAAAATTTTAGAGCATTTTTAGGCTCATCATAATTTACAAATGCATTGCATACCTTTAGGTGTATTTATCGATGTAGATCTTATTATGCCCAAAACGAGCTTCAACAAAAGAATTTGTCTTAGAATACGGGGTCAACGAAATCTTTCACTTGGTCTCAAAATCCGATATGCTATGAATGAAGAACCATCTTGAAATTAAAATTTTCCAATTAATTTGAATCAAACTTTGCTCGGACATTCTAGACTTCCCACAGAATACATTTTATTTTCAACGTGCTAAAATTGTATGGTGCTGCGAAGAGTTTTTAAGGAGAAGAAATACGAGACCTGAGCGAGATATTTTAGATTTTAGAACATTTTTGAGGCTCATCGTAATTTACAAATTCATTGCATACCTTTAGGTGTAGATCTTATTATGCCCAAAACGAGCTTCAACAAAAGAACTTGTCTTAGAATACGGGGTCAACGAAACTTTTCACTTAGTCTCAAAATCCGATATGCTATGAATGAAGAACCATGAAATATCTTAAAATTAAAATTTTCCAATTAATTTGAATAAAACTTTGCTCGGACATTCTAGACATCCCACAGAATACATTTTATTTTCAATGTGATTAAATTGTATGGGGCTGCGAAGAGTTTTAAAGGCGAAGAAATACGAGACCTGACCGAGATATTTTAGATTTTAGAGCATTTTTGAGGCTCATCATAATTTACAAATTCATTGCATACCTTTAGGTGTAGTTATCTTTATAGATATTATTTTACTCAAAAAGAGCTTCAACACAAGAACTTTTCTTAGGGTTAATGAAACTTGAATCTATTATAAAAAATCCAAAACAAAATTTTCTTATATGTGCTTTGAGATGGAATATTTCAATTAATTTAAATAAAACTTTGCCCAGACATTCTAGACTTCCCAACAAGATTTCGAAACATCCCTGTTCTTTATAGACCTTATTCATCAGCTAGTTTACACAGACCATATCCTCTTATTGTTCTCATGTGAAAAATATGTCTGTCTGGCAAATGTAAAGAGCTGAATAACAACAAACAAACAACATACTAAAATTGTTTTTTAATAACTCAACTTGAGGGATACTTCATAGACATAACAACGGAAAATTGAAACAAACAAACAAACGAACGAACAGACAACATTGAAACAAAGTATAAAAGGATACGCACTTCAGGATAACAAACAAAAAACTAAGGCTAGCAGAAACTACAACAGCAGGAGCTGGAATATCCTGGCAAACCAAACCAAACGAAAAAAAAAACAACAAAGTTTTACATTTATAGGAAAAAAAGGAACTGTTGATTATTTTTTGTTGGTTTAGTTTTGTTGTAGTTTTCAAGAGAAATACACACACACATACAAACAAATATATTAAATATAGTTCGGGTGTAATAAAAGGTTTGCCTGGATGGTGTATAGAGAGAGAGAGAAAAGGAGTGTTGTTGTACTTACCCTTGCTAGCGCCGTCCGGACCCCGGAGTATAGTGCACTCCTCTATAGTGCCAAAGGGATTAAAAATTTGTCTAACATCCTCTTCGGTCTGCTGTTTGCTTAACATGCCAACAAATAGCTTGCGATCTATATTGTGCTCTGTGGGATGGTGTCCATGAGTTTTATTTTTTGGTTAGCCCCGTTGAGTTTTCATTCATGATGCGAAGCGTACGGTTGAGTTGGCACACAGTTCAGAGTCCATAGATTTTGGTTTATTTTAATTTTTTTTTTCATTTTTTTAATTATTTTGGTATCAAAACAACAACGGCATACAAAAACAAATAAACAACATTACATACGGGTTGAGGGGGAGCAGGGGGGATAAAGAGGTAGCAGGTTGCGGATGATCATGGAAATAAAGAACAAAAATGGAAAAAATACACAAATTAATAATAATAAATATTTTTCAAAACATACGATACAATATAAAAAACAATATAATTTGCAAGGTTATTGAGGTAGGACAGGGGGAAAGAGGAATACGGGGGGATAAAAATTATAGCCAAAAAAAAAAATCCAAAAAAGTCAGCCCGCATTAGCAAACGTACAAATTTAGAATATTTCCAAAATGGATAATGCATTTTGTTGTTGTTTTTTAATATTTTTCATTTTTTTTTTGCAATCAAGTAGAACAACACAATAACAATTAAAAACACGTTCAATACAATTACAACATTGATATTTTACGTTTATGAATAAGAAACAAATCAAAACGAAACGAAGTGAAGAAAAGAAAAACGAAAAACGTTTCAACGAACGAACGAACGTAGAATAAAAAGTACAAAACGTTACAACATTTATAGTTTAAATAAATTTTTCGATAATAGTATTTAGTTGATTTGAATGGTAATGGACATTTTAAGAAAATGCCATTTTTCCACAAAAATATAACACACAACATAAGGAAATTATAGATAAACACAAGAAAAAATGTTGAGAGAAAAGACCCGGGCGAGCAAAATGTTTTGTATTTTTTTTTGCAAAAAAATCAAAGAAATTATACACCAAAAGTAAAATTCAACCAATTTTGTGAGATAATAATTAAATCGAAATAAAAACCGCCAATTGTGTTTTGTGTTTTTTTGGAATTTTTGTTTTAAAATTTTCAACAAAAATTGTTTTTTTCGAATTTAGTTTTTTTGTTTTGGTTTTGAGTAGAGCACGAAAAAGAAACAAAGTAGAAAAAAGACAAAAAGTTTGGATTTAGTAAAATGTTAATTTTTCTGTTCGGTCTTTATATCTTATAAACAAAATTAACAAATTTTCTATAGCATAAAACATTTCTAATTAATTAAATACGTACGAACATATAGGACACAACACTTAGGCTAAGAAAATATTAAAATATATTGTATGTACCGCAACTTATATGGATTTGATGTAGAGCTTACGAGATATAATAGCAGACGAGTTGGTATTTCGGGCAACTTCCATGAGTCTCTCAAGTTTCGATATTAAGTTATTAATATCCGAACCCTTTTAATTAAAGTGAAAATAGATCACATTCATAAAACCAAAAGAATTTTAAATAAATTATTAAATTGTCAAATATGATTCCGAATTAAAAGATGTTATTTGCAACTCTTTCTATTGTCTTAAGGCATAGGCCGCCTCTACTTTGCTTTTCTCTTTGTAATAAGAAAAAATACATTGCTGAGGAGAAAAGTGGTCAATAAAGCTTAACCACAAACCGCCCAAGGACAATAGGTACAAAAAGGTTTTCCTGTCAGATTTTACATCGAGTTTCACAATATTAGCCTATAAAGTGGCATGGTTTTATAAAATTTAGACCGAAATAAAGTAACATTTTTCAGTAAAGAAAACGCCATTGAGTCTACAATGTCAGTGAAACCATTACTCACTATTACTTGCACTTTGCAGGAGTATCGATAACACTGTGGAACAAAATGAAACTTTGAAAATGAAGCTGAAAATTTTAATAAATAATAACTTGTTTAAATACCCAAATTGGTACTGATATTTGATTTACATATAAATCGATGGCTTAATCTAGAAAGGGCGTATTTCGATTTTTTCCAAAATCTATTTCTCTACATATCATGGTCTGTCATTCTCAAATACACCTCACATTAAGTTGTTAAATTATTTAAATTTTAAATAGACGTATATTTTTATTAAAAACGCATTAAGATTTTTAGTTATGTCTAAAATTTTTGAGTTTTACTAAGCATTTGCTTACTCTTTTATTCGGTGACTTTGGCATGGAATATTTTTTATTCACACCGTCTCCCTAAAATTCTGTTTTGTGGGGCAGTTTAGCACCAATTTGGATAAAGTTGAAAAGAAAATGTCGACTTGTTTCTGGCATTTAAGTTGAGTTAGATTTTTTGTATTCAGAGACTTATAGAAGAATTTTATGGCAAATATTTTTTACATAACATTTTGACTCGTTAAACCCTTTTTACAGGTGTTTTACACGCATTTGCACATAAGATACCAAAAAGTCCCAAATTTGGCAATTAGAGGGTTAAAATGTTCCTCGTTGTGTTCTAAGTAATATGCACAGACTTACAGTAGAATTTTATGGCAAATATTTTTTATCAGATAAACCCCTGTTTTCGGGATGTTTTTACCCATTATCAATAAAGAGACCAGAAATCCCCCTACATTGAAGTGTTAGATAGTTAAAATGTTCCACAAAAATGCTCCACGTTGTGTTCTAAGCGATATTACTGTACGAATCCAATACTTAAAATGTAAGGATCTTAAGGTATCATAATACGTTATGAGAACCTTGTTTTTTATTTTTTTTGAATTTAAAGTCAGGTCTGTGTAGTAAAGATTAGAGCAGAGTGTAAACTTCGATCGACTCTAGTTTAAATTGCTCATTTTTCTCTTCAGCTTAATCATTGTACATTAGGATGGGTCACGAAAACAAATTGCTGCGGGCACCCACCAGAAATGAAGATTGGATTGTGTTGGATCTGCAAAATATTTCGATGCAGGCTCAAGCCACCTGTGAGCTAAACGCTCCTGAAACACGTCTACAAATCATGTTTTTCCGTGTAATTTTTTTATATTGCATTTTTTCCAATTATAACTTTAAAACAATTTTTTTCTTGTCTTAGGATAACTGATTGGTCGTATTATTTGACGTTTATATTGATTTTTTATAGTTTTTCAAGGCGACAGCAAAAAGCTCATAATTCTTGGAAACGTTTTGTAAGAGGTGTTATAAAAAATAAATAGACGGAATCAATACCGTTTGAATAATGCCTAAAAAAGGATATCGGCCTAAAATGACTACATTTCTGTGAAATATTTTAATAAAGGAGTTGGTTTTCAGAGCCAAAATGTTCAAACTCATTTTTACAAAAATGAGCGCTGCGGCGTCAATTTCATGCCGATGTTCATCAATTAGACATAATTCGAGATTTATTTTTTTATAAAATACTATCACCACATACGAAAAGTTTGTTGTTGTCGCTGTTAAAACCCATGAAAAAGTAAAAGTGCAAACTTTATTTTCGTGAGGTGACTGGAAATTGTTTTTCCTTTTGTATGGACCGCGACCCATATATATTTGTATCCTATTTGCACTAGCATTTATAGTTTTAGTCCTTGTGACCGATGTTTCCCATTCTCAATTACGATTTGTTAATTTCTACCCATTTTCCGATTAAACTATTTGGAAGCAAAAAATCCAAGCCAGTTCTTGTTATGGGTTTCTATTGCCTATTCGATTTTGCTCGAGCCGATTTCATATTTTTAAAAAGTTAAAAATAACCTTAATGTACTCCTTAGTATTTGTACGCTGTTTTATTAACAAGGTCAGGTGGCTGCATCTTGAAGGGAAAAAACCCAAAGAAAAATTTCATTATGCAGAAACGAAATTTTAGGCAAATGAACTTCGTTTATGATATTCTTAAGTGGATAGCGTTATTTTGTTGGCATTAAACATGTAAACAGTAAACACTTCTTGTAAATGAACTACTTTTTATGAGAAACAGTTTTCATCGTTTGTCGAAATGTATTTATGGTCAGTATAAACTCCCAAACACATTTAGAAGTAACTAGGAACTTTAGAACAGCGCAACTGTGGTGAAAGTATATCGCATCGACCGAGATATAGATATAAATCCATATAAATATTACTCCCGATTATACTTTCTCCGCTCTAAAATCCACACATTTTAAGAAATTCCGCGAAATCTCACTCAACAGGAAAATAAATTATTTAGTATTTAAACGTTTTCTATTTTTCTCATAAAACACATTTCTCGTAAAAGAAATTGCGACATTTAAGATAAAAGATTGCATTTGAGGACAAATTTATAGTATACACCAAAAGAAGTTCATTTGTACCAAACGGCATCTAAACGCATTTTTTCCTCTATGTGATTGTTTGGCAGATTTTATCCAGTAAAATGTTTTTATTGCGCTTTAATATACTAAATATTGTCGAAGTGTTTATTTAAAATCAGCAAACCTTTGGACATTTTCACCGCAGAACTTACGTTAGAAATCTGATTGCCGTCAAAAAGGTAACAGGCAGAACGCCCTTGGTGTGATTGTTTAAGCTATATCATCCAAAACCATTAAATGCAGTGGCGATTAAAGATAATTGTTTTTTTTTTTTTTGAATATATATTTTAATAAATAAACACAAATGACTTCACACGTACACAACACAACATTTAACAAAGCTAACAATAATTCTACTCTGTAATATTCTGCGTATTTGGTAGTTCATAAATATTATAAATGGTGGAATATTAGAAATATTGTAAAGAGTTCTTCAGATATTATAGTTTTTTTTTTTTGACAGAGAGAATTCAAATTCTTTTAGTATCTAAAGGATGTTCTAATTTTATAATAATACTATTTTAAATAAAATAGCAACAATTTATAAAAGTTTGCAAATTTGAAACTTCTACAAATTATTGTAAATTTGCGAGTTAATATTTCTTCTTTAGACAACTGAATAGTGATTTGAAGAACGAAAATAGTTCCTTCAAATCTCTAAATTTTAATATTTTCTAAGATCAGAATATCTATTTAGTTCCCAGCAATTTCCCAATCCCTATTATTTAATATCACCTTTTATATTTTTCCATATTTTCAAGATATTCCATACTATATATTTGTTATAATCAATTTGCAATGCATTCTATTAATTCTTATAAATTCCTGGATTCCAACCGTCTATAGCCTTTTTCGCATTTATTATTTTTACTTGTTGTATTAAATCGCTTTTAGAACCAAGCACATTGATGAATTGAAGGCTTAGATTGGTGCTTAGAAGATAAATCTCTGCACATAAATATCTTTGGCAAAAAGTATTTCTTTCGCAGTCAACACACAATATATATGATATCACCAAGAAACCCTAAACTTCCTTTAACAATAAAACACACACACGAAACAATAAAAAATAAACTACGTTAAGCCTTCCGGTCACCGGGCAACACTTCAAAAAGGACACCCGAAAGGTTATGAAATTGGAGACTCCAATCCACTCCGAACAGAAATAAACCCATTATAAACCAAAGACTATTGGTGGGACAACATATGTTTCCTGCAACACTAAATTGGTTAGATAATTGTCAATTGAAAGAATTGCCAAAGTAAAGCGAAACGAAACAAAGCAATAAATATTTCACAACAAAGAAGCAATTTGAACTTTGCGAGCCCATGGTGACTCATTGGGAGAAGGGGTTGGGGAACACGTCTTGCAAGCAATGGCTAAAGGATATTAAGGCAACGACAAGAAGAAGAAGTGATCCTTAAGAATAATAGACTTTACAAATAACGCCTATTATAGTTAAATGGAGAAAAATCTAAATGCAAGTTTTACACCTGTGACAAAACAAAACAACAACAACTAACTGCTATCGCCGCTCAACAACAACAAACAGACGACGTAGTTGACTCTAACCTTTATGGACAAATTAAGGCTTTCAGGCTTAAAGCAAGCGGCAAGACGATAAGGGCAAAAAGCAACAGTACCACAACACCACCAGGTAGCGACAGAGTCAGAGTCATAATAAAAATGTAAGGCACGTCGTTTGCTGTAGCAACCTGGCACATGTGACTTGTGCACCTCCACCTCTATGCGAGAGTATGTGCACTTTAAAGTTCAAACAGGAAAGTCGAGAGTTAACAGGCAGACGGCAATACGTGGGTCGCAATGATGTTGCTCTTGGTGGGTTGGATGGTCGGTCGGTCGGCCGTTGAACAACGTTGAACTGTTAATACTGGAAACCCCAAACAACACCCAAAGCATACTGGTCGCACAACAACAAAAAAGGCCAAACACACAAAACAAAGGACACCGAAAAGGATTTACACTAACTTAGAGACCATACAACAATTTCCTACAATTACCATACATAGCGCAGCAGAAACGAGTGGAAAGATAAGCTTAAGGCTCTGCAGAGACAGAACTATTAAAATTGCAAAAAAGGCCAAACAGAGGAGAGAAAACCAGGAATCCTTATATAACAGCCACTCAGAGATTTTTGTCAGTTGTTAAAAATTGCTTAACTCACACGTCCACGCAGAGGGTTAACGAATTGGGACTGAATATATTTGTGAAACTTTGAACATATAGAACAGGAAATAATTAAATGGATATATATACAACTAAGTTGCTCACATTCAAAACGGTGCCTTTAGGTCCCGGGAAAGGAAACAGATCTCGCAAACAGCTAGTGGAGAACGGCTGTCATATGTGATATTTTAATGCATAGAAACTACCCGCGATCTGTACAATTGGCATAGAATCCCGATAGATTATTTTGAATAGGTGAAGGGTTGAGTAACTGGGAAGCAGAGATAATAATATCAACGACCTAATAATATATTGACGTAGATATTAAAATGCAAAAGAAAAGTTCCCGATGACCAGCAGAGATATGTTCCAGGGTTCAAACAGTATAATCTCCCGATAGATCATGGAGACCCCAAACAGTGGAATATTTTCATACAGGCTGCGGCAAAAATAGAGCTAGGAGCTTGAAATTTCGCACACATCCCTTATATCATCAGATTAGATCAAAAACAATTGTTTGTTTAAATCCGCCAACAACCACGCCTACCTCCCGTGTATGTTAAATTGAAAAATGTCATAAATATCTTATTTTAATATATATATATTTAATATATACGCTCCCATTCCCAGTGATTTGAGTACACAATTAAATGAGAATTGTCAGTGCCACGCCCAACGCCCAACGCCCAAATACAAATTTTAGTTTTATACGATTTTCGAAATTTTTTATAAAAATTATTTTATTTTTTAGTCGATGACAAACGGCTAATATAACTTTACAAATAACTTATAATATCATTAAAACCTTACATCCCTAAAGTATGCTTTAAATAAATTTTGCGAAATACTACATTAACAGAGAACAACGAAGAAAGTATTGCTTACAAGGTTTTACCATTTTAGTAATTATATCGATGTTTGCAGCTAAAAGTAAAATATTTTTTTTTTAAATGCGTAAATAAGACAATAGTTCAACAATATTTGTAAATGCTGAGGCATTGGTCAGCCTCACGAATTATACTGTAGAAAATTAATAAAGCTAAATAAATACAAACTCTAGGTAATCCACTGTCTGAAGAAGAAAGCAAAATAAGTAATTACACTTTTTTAAATGGTAAAGCTCCTATTTTCTACGAACTAAATGAAATTTCAGTACGATACATGGTTTCCGACATACACCCCAATAAAATAACCTCTATAATGATAATATATAACATTTATTTATTTGGTATAATTTTCTACTATTTTAGCATTTACGTACTTTAAATGTATCCACAGCTAAATTTAGCCGCGATATTGGCAAATTTTTTTGGAATATGCTTAATTTGCAAAATCCAATCAGTAAAGTCGAGATTTGTACTCATGAAATTTGGGACTTTTTGCCGCTGATAATAGACTGTGCGCCGCAGGATGCCTTTACTACTTGACGCTCCCAATGTCAATCTTGGGTTGTACGACTTAAATGAGCAGCTAGATGATTTTTACAAGAGCTTGTGACTATAGTGTCCAGATATATGTTGACAAACTAGATATCCCAGAGGTAGAACAACATAAACGAGAATGCTAAGTTCATTGAGATGATTCATTAGAACGAGTCACTAGTTGTCGCTCCCAATGTCAATACTGGGTTGCACGACTTAAATAGAGAAGCTGCTAGATGAGTTCTGCAAGTTCTGTTTAAATAAAATATATGAGGGCTCGTGCGTTCGATTCCCACCAGAGGCTCTGGTCTGTCGCTGCAATAACTAGCTACAATGGTCTTAGTCACCCCAGCTCAATCCCTGGACCCAAAATTAGAATATAAATTTACTTTGTATTGTAGTTCATAATAAATAAAATATTTTAATTTTGAGAGTTTAGTAGTTCTGAGGATTTTGAGAGTTTTGGAATTTGGGGGGTTTTCGAATTACCCTATATATTACGGTTGAAGAACATTTTCATGAATTCACTAGTTTTGTGGCTATTTCTGGCAACACTCCGACATCAAAGAAGGAAGTCTAATTTTGGATAAATGGCTTCGTAAAGAGACAATATTGTTGCACTTCGTTCAAAGAAAGCCCCATGCAACCACTGATTTTATGATTCTTTCAGGCAACTCTTCGTCAGCAAATAACAAAGTTTAATTTTGACTAAATGGCTTCATAAATAGGCAAAATTGTTGCACTTCGAACAAATAAATTCCCAATAACAATATGTTTGAAAAGAAAATATAGTTTTTATTCGAGTAAATTATGTAGTGTTGTCATAAAGAGTGATTTTTTTGAGGTTAGGATTTTCATGCATTAGTATTTGACAGATCACGTGGGATTTCAGACATGGTGTCAAAGAGAAAGATGCTCAGTATGCTTTGACATTTCATCATGAATAGACTTACTAACGAGCAACGCTTGCAAATCATTGAATTTTATTATCAAAATGCGTGCTCTGTTAAGAAAGTTCAGAAAGAAAGAAATTGTGTTCAGCGACGAAGCTCATTTTTGGCTCAATGGGTACGTAAATAGGCAGAATTGTCGATTTTGGAGTGAATATCAGCCAGAAGCATTGCAAGAGCTACCAATGCATCCAGAAAAAGTCACAGTTTGGTGCGGTTTATGGGCTGGTGGCATCATTGGACCGTACTTCTTCAAAGATGATGCGAATCGTAACGTAACTGTGAATGGTGAGCGCTACCGTGAGATGATATCCAACTTTTTTTTGGCCAAAATGGAAGAACTGAACTTGGTTGACATGTGGTTTCAACAAGATGGCGCTACATGCCACACAGCTCGCGATTCTATGGCCATTTTGAGGGAAAACTTCGGAGAACAATTCATCTCAAGAAATGGACCGGTAAGTTGGCCACCAAGATCATGCGATTTGACGCCTTTAGACTATTTTTTGTGGGGCTACGTCAAGTCTAAAGTCTACAGAAATAAGCCAGCAACTATTCCAGCTTTGGAAGACAACATTTCCGAAGAAATTCGGGCTATTCCGGCCGAAATGCTCGAAAAAGTTGCCCAAAATTGGACTTTCCGAATGGACCACCTAAGACGCAGCCGCGGTCAACATTTAAATGAAATTATCTTCAAAAAGTAAATGTCATGGACCAATCTAACGTTTCAAATAAAGAACCGATGAGATTTTGCAAATTTTATGCGTTTTTTTTTTAAAAAAAAGTTATCAAGCTCTTAAAAAATCACCCTTTATATTGCTCTCCTTTTATAACCCTTTGCGTGTATGACATCGGGACCGGCACAACTGCTTCATATGAACAGAAACAGCAGCGGCAGCAGCAGGAGATGGCAAAACAATAAAACTGAATGAACATATTAAAGACCATTAGGCTCATATAGACAACCTAAAGTGGCTGACTGGGCTGGTGGGTCTGGCTAGATTGCTGTTTGCTTCCAGTTTGCCAGCCGGCAGTTGTGGCGGCTATATGCTTTACCTTGACTACAAAACGAGACATGAGGGTAATAATTGCATGTTTAACTGCTGCTGTTGTTGTTGTTCTTGTTGTTGCCGACGTTTTGTGCCGTCAGACCATGAGGCCAGGCCAACGAAGAAGTCATTAACGCTATGATGATGTCTTTTTAGTTTTTCATTTCTGATCATGTATGCAAAAAAAAAAACAGAGAAAACAAACATAAAGACTGGCATGAAAGGATGCTGGTGGTTAAAAGCAATTTCAAATGCTAAAGCATCAACAACACGAGGCAAAAAAAATCCACCTTGACTCTAGGGTAAAATTGAAATTGTTAACCACACAAAATTACAGGTTATTTAAAAACACAAGCAAGCCAGCTTTGAATGTAATCAGCAGTAGATGAAGAGAAAAGCGAAACAAAGAAGCGACTGCCGATCTGACTGACTTTCGACTCGAGCGACCAGGGAAAGCCTGAACAGAACAGAACTGTAACAAAACTAAATGATAAGAAGAATGAACTGAAGAAGCAAAAAAACAACATGAGTTAACTGTAGACAGACAGTTCACTAATTGTTTGGGGTTTTTCCACAACTACTCCCGCAGTATTCATTTATCTTTACGTTTTTTTGCTTCCACAGGCCAGACAGACAAGTAATTGTATTTTAACTAAAAAAGAAAAAAAAAATATAACAGAAACAGAAACTACACAAAAAGAAAACAAAAATGTTGAACAACATTTACCTCCTCACTCTGTTCTATACATCTACTTATATATACATATATATTTTGACATTTGTTTCGTTCAGGCATTGACATGTAAATTGGCATTTAATGACTGACAAATGTAAAGAAAATAGAAAAACAATAATAATGTACAAAGTAGTGGAAAATTACCAAACTATTAAGAGAAGGGCGATATGAAAACAAAGATAGAGAGAGAAAGACAGATATAGGGAGATAGTGAGGACGAGAATAAAGAAGAACAACATAGCAAATCAATTTTCTTTTAACACAATTAACCTCCTAACTTCTTTCGTTCAATTAAGGTAATTTGTGGAAGTGCTGATGAGTCTAAAAATGAACATTTGTAGAGGTATGACAAATTTCTAAATTTCAATATAATCTTTACTTTAGGTTAATTTACAAATAAATATGTGCTGGAATTGGTTAAAAATCAAGTTTAATAAGATAATAATTGAGAAAATTACTACAAAGAAAACAAAGAGAAATGGAAATGAAATGACTAATATTATTCAACACTGTCCAACAAATTAAGACTTTTTGATTGGAATAGAATAGCGACCCTATAATTCTGAAACGGCATGTTGAGTTGATCATTTTTATACCCTCCACCTCCAGGATGGGGGTATATTCAATTTGTCATTCCGTTTGTAACACCTTGAAATATTCATCGGTCGTGGTAAAATTCTAAGATGATATAGCCATGTCCGTCTGTCTGGAGATAGTGGTATAAAAATAGTACCAAAATATATACATTCCTCTGATTGCGTAGACACGTAAAATAAAAGAACTTTCCAAAATTCGTACTTTTTGGGGTTGAAATGGAAAAAGAGGATACAAATAGTACCTAGCAAATGAGAGCAGCTAGAATCATGAAATTCAGAGTATACATTCCTCTGACTGCGTAGACACGAACAATAAAACGTTTTTTCCAAATTCGTACTTTCAAGGGATACAATGGATACAGGGGATAAAAATAGTACCAACTAAACGAATACAGCTAGCATGATGAAATTCAGTGTGTAGAGGGATGTACACACTTGTGTAGATACGCAAAATAAAGAGATTTTAGATTGTCGTACTCTTGAGGGGGCAAAATTGGAAAAAGGGGATAAAAATGGTACCAACAAAATGGCCGCTGATAGAACCATGGAATTCGGTGTATACATTTCTCTGACTGCATAGCCACGTAAAATATTTTGTTTCCAAATTCGTACTTTATTTTGTTGTTTTTACGACAAAAAATGGTAGAATTATGAAGTTTTCTTCTACTGCGTACGTGAAAGATAAGGTATTTTCAAAATGTATACTTTTGAAATTAAAATAGGATGGAAATACAACCAACCAAACGACTGTAGCTTAAAATACACTCTCTATCCCCCAATATTTATGTTATTATGAATTGAAGTATTATATCCATTATATATATATAGTATACAAATATTTGTAGCCTTGGCTTTTTAATTAAATTTCTTATTTTCATACAGTTAAAAGTTTTAGCGGGCGAAATGAGACAAGAAGGGATAAAATATGGTACCAATGATATGACAACAGCTAGAATCATGAAATTCGGTGTGTACATCGCTCTAATTGCATAGACAGATAGAGGGATTTTTCGAAATTCGTACTTTTAAGGGATATCATTAAAAAGAGGGATAAAGTGGGATCTATCAAACCGCTGAAGTTGAAATCATTAAATTCGATGTATACATTCTGACTATGAAGACTCGAAAAAGGGTTTTTTCGAAATTTGTTTAAAATTTATACTTTTCTTATCACTTTGTCTGTTTCCGAAAATGCTTCTCCCTAATGGCGACTGACAATTGCCTAATATTTTCGGCATGTTCACTTTCACAATTACAGCATTGTATTTATATTATAGTAGTAGATTTTAAACAGTGCGCCTAAGTATACATTATAGTTTGAAATATTAAACAAATATAGTAATGTGCATAAAAATATCACAATTTTCGTAATATGGTACTGTGCTTCTATGTAAAGTCGACATCCTTTAATCTGCTGGTAATACTGTGGAATGCAGTCCGTGGTGGAGGGTATATAAGATTCGGCCCGGCCGAACTTAACGCCTTCTTACTTGTTGTATAATAAACTTTTAGTCCAGCTATTCTGAGTTTATTTTTACAGTGGATAAAATTTTTCATTGTTTGGTAGAAAGGAGCATTATAGTAAGTGAGAAAAGTGTTGTAAGTTAATGTCTGAGAGAACTCTAATTGTCAGAACAATATTGTGGTGTTGTATTAGGATTTTTTTGTGGAAGATCTTAACCCCGTAACTCCTCCCTTTATTGGCCAATTTGACTCTTTTTTCATAAAAATCAAAAAGTCCTTTCAAAAAGACATTTTCTATGTTCTACGAAAATATTTGCCGGAAAATATCAGTGTGGGTCACCACAACAAATTGAATATCTTTGCCAAATTTTCCTTTTGCGTGGGAGATATGGCTGCAATGATTTTGTATACATGACATTTTTGTTTTGTAATTTTCTCGCGATCTATCCTGCTGATCTTATGCATGTGTATTATGAAACAACGAAGTCAGTCGCAAAAAAGCTGCGACGCGGTTGAAATTGCATTTATTTCAACTTTCTCTATCTGGGTTTCTGAAAGAATTCTGTAACAAATATTCCCTATCTAGTCAGCAATCAAAAAACAATATTTTGGTATTTTCTATATTATAGAAAGTTGTGCGTTTTTTTCTAGAGGCACTTTTCACAATTTTTGACAGCCAACAAGTATCCTATTCCATTCTTGATAAAAGGCAGATTTTAAAATTTTCCTTTTTTTGATCAGGGGCTGGGGAAGTCGGTCCAGGGGAAACGATTTCTCCCTGAAAAAGTTTGAAAATCCCAAAACAATTTAATATATTTTTTTGAAAAATTCTATCTTATATTCGTAATTTCAATACACATTAAGTAATATTTAGATATGTATTTATCTGTGTAAACATATGTGGGCGAATCACAGTGGACTAATTTCATACAAGCTGAAAAAATTAGAAAGAATATACCCATGATATTGTAATTTCGCTGACATTCCTTAAACCTAGCTTCAGCGTAACATAATTGTTTAATCTTCTAAGATGTTGAAATCTCAAATGAAACTATTTGTATCTTTGAATCGACGCTCACCAGCTCTTATAACAAAGTAAATAAGTAAGCTCAATATTTGCAAAAATCAGGGGATGATGGCTTACTGTTTTTTATCCATTAATCCAATACGATTCGTGACTTCTGCGAAATAGGCCAATAAAATAAACATAATAATGAACATTTCAACTATTTCAACATTTATTGACTTTAAATGCATCCACATCATTTTTTTTCCAGGACATCACCAACATTTTTTAGAATAACCTTGATTGATTGCAATTTTCTTTGGAGAATTAAATGAAATGCTAAGAAAAGACTGTGCGACACGATTTTCCTCCTAAGAACGAGACTACACGAGTCATTCCCTATCAAGCGGTACGATTTTTGACCTCGATGGCTGCGATTGTTTTGAAAGATTGTGGAAATTATTTTTGAAATAAAATCAGATTTTTTTCATGAGTTATGACCAATTTAACATTCAATGAAACACTAGAACTATTTTAAATTTTTTTACACTTTTATTTCCTTTACATTAATCCATTTTTTGAAATTTTAAAGTAGTGTTCTTAGATGTGTTTTTAGCGAATGTGTGAGTTTGGAAGTGGTGAAATGATGTGTTCTATTTTTTACGATAAATAGAATTTAATTTTTGCCATACCAACCAGAATTTCAGTAGAGAATTGTCAAAATGATTTTTATTTCGCGATCTTTTGCCTTCTAACAGGATTTCTATTTTTATACACTCCACGAGAGTATTATGTATTTGTGCATTTCTTTGTAACACCCAAAAGGAAGAGAGATAGACCCATTGTTAATTATACAGATCGACTTAGAATCACTTTTGAATCGATTTAGCAATGTCCGTCTGTCTGTCTGTCCGTCCATCTATTTTTGTAATCACGATACAGGTCGCAATTGTAGACGGAACTAAATGAAACTTTCCACAACGAAGTTTTTCGGGATAAGAACGAACGCTATTTAATTTGAAGAAAATCGGTTCACATTTAGATATAGCCCCCATACCACATATTTTAACAGATTTTCTTCAAAATTAGCAAAACATCTTATAGTTCAACTAGAAACACCTGTGGTAAAAATGGGTCAGATCGGTTCGGACTTATATATAGCTTCCATACAAATTTCGCTCCCGATTTGACTTTTTCCGCTCTAGAAACCACATATTGTATCAGATTGTCTTCAGATTTAAACTAGGAACACCTATGGTGAAAATAGGTCAGATCGGTTCAGATTTATATATAGCTCCCATTAAAATTTCGCTCCCAATTTGACTTTTACTGCTCCAGAAACCACATATTTTAACAGACCCTCTTCAAATTAGGCGAAATATCTGATAGACAGCAATGGTGCAAATGGGTCAGATCGGTTCAGATTTATATATAGCTGCCACACAAATTTCACTCCCGATTTCACTTTTTCCACTCTATAAACCACATATTTTAACAGATCTTTTTCAAATCTTTCAAAATATCTTATATTTCAACCAGAAACACCCATGGTGAGAATGGGTCAGATCGGTTCAGATTTACATATAGCTCCAATACAATTTTCGCTCCCAGATATACTTTTTCCGCACCAGAAACCACGAATTTTCACCGAATTTCTTTGAAGTGAACATAACAGGTTATATTTGAACTGGAAGAACTTATTTTGAAAGTTAGTAATTTTAATTCATGTTTGGATATAGCCCCGATACAAATATTCTTTTCGATTTGACAAATTGGACCAGGTCATATTAGCCTATGATTAGGAAACATACAAAAATTCTTCCCGTTTTCACTTTTTACCGAGTTGAATTGTATTCGGATAGAAAGTGGAGTGTATCATATAGTCGGGCCGCCCGACTTTAGCCTTTCCTTACTTGCTAAAAAGTATGTAGATGTTTTAATAATTTATTTACGTAGTTTTGAAGGTCATTAAATGGCGATATGGGTATTAAATGAAAGAAAATAATATGTGTTAAAAATACTTCAAAGTATATGTTTTTATAAGTATTAGTTCAGCATTAATATCTAGTTAAAATGTACCCCCTTAAAAGTAGAACATGAATAAACTAAATAAATAAGGGGGACATATGGAATGACCGTTAATGCAGAACTAGTACAGTTAGGAGAATGGAATTTTTAACAGTTATTCTGCTCTTTCATTTGGTACCCTCTATGACTCGCAATAGTATTTTATGAAAGTAAATAATTAGAACATCTTTTTTCAAAGCATAGGTAATTTAAAGTCCTGTAAAAAGGTCATATGATCACTAAATAAAAAAACTGAGTATACCGTTCTGGTGACCTATAGTTTCATTTATATATAATCTCGATGTTTGAAGGAAAGAAAAGTTGTCATTTGTTGCACGATTTAATACACTGTGAGTTCTAGTGAGGTAAAAATGCCACACCATCTAATCTATCGATCATACTGTGGAATTCATCCCGTCCGAAATTAGTGCCCTTTTAAATGGTTTGTCATTAAAAGTAATTTCTTAAATATTTTGCGAAATAGAAATATTTTCCTTAGTTCTCTCCTGTACAGTAGATATACAAAAATCTATTGTAGCAACCTTTTATTTTGCTACATAATCTTTTATAAGATCGATCGATCAATGCCTCTGTAATGAGATATTATGAAGATCTCGAAATTTCCATTTTTTCTAAATCACTCATCAAACGAAGTCGATTGTCAAGAATCATTCTGGAAAATTTCGTTGAAAGTTAGTATGTCAATGAAGAAAGCCATACTAAAACCATGGAGTTTCCAAGCTCACTTTTCCATTACTTGCAAAATTCTTCTCGTCTCATGTACTAGTAGATATTTATTGACACAAACTGAGTGAATTATTTATGACGTTTTCTTCCTTTTAGAATAATTATGGCAATTCTAGCCTCTGCTTATCGAAAAACCCTAATGTACAAACATAATTTCATCTATTGATATATGCTCGCCCAACAAATATCATTTAACTTTTCATTTCAATAACAATCAATTAACAAACATGCAGGAGTTGCCAAACATACTCAGTGCTCTGTAACAAATAAATATCTTATCACTCATTCTCTATTTATTTCGGGGGCATTAAAAGGTTGTCTGAACAAATACATTAACATTTCCTACCACCCCACCCCACAACAAATAAACATATAAAATATTGCTATACATAATCTACCTTTAAATCCACACATATTGAAGTAATGTATTAAAATCGAAATTATTTGAGAAATGCTTCAATGGAAACCATAAGAATTTTATACACTCACATAAACAAACTCCTTAAACATTAATGAATTTTAATAACTGGCATAAACGAACATACACATATATTTCTTTTACTATCTATAGGTTTATGTTCGTACCGATGTACATAAATACTGTTGGCCATTACTTCTCTGGGATTTATAACCTTTTTGCATTTAATTAATAATTACGAATTTAATGATAATTTGTTATCTATCTAAATGCGTACATTAAAACATTCTCGATATCTTTCGGTGTATAAATATATTTAAGGATGACTATGGAATCTACCAATGCCAACGCCATCAACATCAATTGTAATATCAGCAACATTGTTGCTGCTGCTGTTGCTGCTGCTGTTGCTGCTTGGTGTTTGTGTTTAAGACACTTCAAATTTCTATACAACAAAATCATAAATATTTCCCTTTTAATATTTAGACAAAAGATTTTCCTCTAAATAATTCAGTGCAGAAATTACTTTAGACACATATACGCAACAAACAAAGTGCTCAGTTCAGACACTTTAGGCACAGTGGTACAAAGTTTGAATCTCTTACTCTAAAAATAAGCCTTCTTTAGGAGACTTACAAAAAGCCAATGAGGTTTGTTTTAAATATTAATAAAATTTAATTTAATATTTAATTAAATAAAAATTCTTAAAATACATATCCTTGATACAAAGAAGGCTTTTAAAATAATGTTTGTATCGTCAGCTTGTCCCACTGTTAAACGACTAGAGAGAGAGAGCGGGGAGACAACAGGTAAGTCAGGGAGGCAAAGACTGCTGACTGGACTAACTAATCTTTAAATTACTTTAAATATCCATTCGAATTCTCCCTGGTTATCTGTGCATATCCCTGCCTGGCATACCTGTGGTGCTCCTTTGAATATTTCGTATAATTGTTAAGGCGTTCGGGTGGTCCTCGCTCTGTATTTTTTGTTCTGTATTCTAATGAAAATTTAATTACAAATGTTATTTTGCGGTTGATTAATTGAAATGAGGTTTATTTGCTTTGCCTGCATGTGCTGGTGTTTCCTGGTGTTGTTGCTGTTATTTTATTCGATTGCCGTCTGTCCCTGCCTCCCCTATTACACAGCAAATGCGTACATGTCGTCCAGTGTAAGCTGATTTGATTGCCTTTGTCTTTTGGTATATCGCAAAGACCAAAAGGACTGTGTTGAAATGATAGATATTTTATAGAAATTGCGTGTTCGAATTTGAAGACAGTAATATATTGGCATTGGTGGGTGGTTGAGCGTGTCCCTAATATACCCCCAGCCACCAGGACCTTGTTGCTGTGCTATTGCCTTTACGTGCGAGTTCATTCACGTTCTGACATGCGTGCGTGCGTGTGTGTGTATGTTTTGAAGTTCAATTTGTTTAATTAATTAGAAAATGTATCTCAGCCCGGGCATACAGCACATACAAATCGCATGGGTTCGATATTGATCGAATAAAATAAATAATTTCCACTAATTAGTGAAATTAGTTATGATATGCGAGATATACCCAGCCAGCCCAGCCTACTGTTTGTATGTGATGCAAATATTTGCTATGCATATTAAATTAAATACTAGCATTTGAATGAAATTTCTGTGAAGTCGTATAAATTATCCTCTTGATAGAGAGCAAAAAAACTTATGATAACAATTTTGAAAAGTTTTAAATATTCCAGCAAATTTATTGTTGTATTATGCTCGACTACGGCATAAAGTGTATAACTTTTGAAGACACCTTAGGAGTAGGCCTTATATGCAAGGGTGTTGTATAAACCACTTTAATCGAATTTTAATTTGTAATTGTAATTTCAATACGAAGAGATTACTTTTGTGTTTTTCAGAATAAGATGAGACAAATAAAAACTCACAAAGATCAGCAGGTTGACAAGGGGAAATCTTCTCTCAATAAATAAGCAGTTAAAGCTGACCATTGCCAGTGAATGTTCGGAATGTAAAGCAACAGAGGACTCTGTGTCCCTCCGGCCTCTGTTGTTTTACATTTGCGACAAGTATAAATTGTCAGGGTTGTCAGTAGCCGCCATAGCCTCAGATTCCAAAGGTACAAGGAAACGATCAAACAAGGACGAACAATTATATATACGTGCTGCGGTGAACTGTGGTTTCCTCAACAAATTTAAATTTTGTGTGTACATTGTCCCTACGTTATGGAGACGTGACCCTCATGGTCGGGGTGGGAGTAAGAAACTAAAAATATGGTATGGTTATGAATCGTATATGTATGTATTAGTTACCAATATTCTACAAATATTCCTTTAAGAATCAGATCACAAAACGATGGATTCGAGAAAGATTTATAATATTAGTTTCTGAATAAACTCTTGTTATATAAACTCTTTTATTATACTATCGTAGTCTGAAGGTAAGCAATACTTTAAAGCTTCATCTTTAGGATATACCGTGATTTTAGTGTAACTTTTCAGCCAGAAAGTAGTACGCTTCAAAAAACAACATAAGCAACCAAAAGAAGGGATTCATTTAGCATAGACATGTGCTCTCATTTTATTATCTTATCTTAGCCAGCAAGTAGGCAATGCTTTTTATCTTAAGCCTTAGCATATACCTTAATTCTAAAGCTTCATTTCAGCCATAAAGTAGCCAATTTTTTTAATTTTTGAGGAGTGCTGAGATTCAATTCGTCTGAATTCCTCAGTTTTTAAATCATAAGATCGATTTACAAGACGCATACTTCATATTGAGTTATTTGCATTCAGCATAACGATTCAAAAGATGAACAGCATAATCAACTAATGGAAGGGATTGTCCAAAAATATTTACTCCATAAGTGATCATTGTTGTCAGCTTTTTTTTCAGAGCCTCAAATAGCACGGAAATGATAACCTTGCTATGAATTCTGTAAAAATAAACCATCCTCAAAAATTGGAATAGACTAATTATAGCAAAGAAGTACATGGACAAAAATCAGAATCAGAAATATGGAATTTATTTTTTTGATATCACTTTAAAGCTTATAATAAACTAAGAAAAAAACGCACAAATTTTGTCAGAGAAAGAGTTTTTTGGGCTAAAGAGAGTGAGTGATTTGTATGTAAAATAAATTGATTTTGTTATTACGTTCGTGAGTAGTTGAAGGAAAATATTGTTCAAAAATACATTTTATACGAATGTGAATATTCTTATATGATCTGAGAAGCTGACGAGTGGTACGAATTTTGGTTTCTTTCTAAAAATTTGAAAAATATTATTTGTTATTTATTTCAATATATTTAAATTTTAAATACGAGTATTTGAAAATTTTACAATTTATGATGGGCAAGAAAAAAACATTATAATAATCGGTGAAAATTATTTTCATTTTAATTTATTTGGAACTTTAATATATTCTATCTTTGAATTCTGTGCACCATAGGCTATTTAGAATTTAATTTTGTCCAATGTGGTACACGTGAAAAACACAACAGCCAAAAAAATGACGAAATTGATTTGTTTATAAGAATGTGTGGCACAACTGATCAGTGTAGCCCAAATCTCAGGGAAAATCCAAATAGGGATGCTTTACAAAAGAAACTATCCTAAAAATAGAAACAAATATTCCAAACAGTACACATATATTTACATATATATACATATATTTAAGGCTCAATTCGACAATAGTCCTATATTTTCAAAAACATTTTCCTTTGACAATATTCCCTCGTTTTCTCTGGCGAATTTAGGTGAAAATTGTGTTCATGTTCTTTGAACGTCAAGCAACGGAAATTTAAAGTATCAGATAGTACCTTCTAGGTAGCAAGGATTTTTTAAGAAAATTAATTATCCTTTTCAGTGCAAAGTAGTTTGAGGAAATGGAAAAGCTCTAAATTCTCTCCACAATGCCTCAGAAATTCTCTCTCAGAAATGCCTCAAAAATATTTCCAGGGATTATGCTAATTGTTTGTTGTGGTATATGTTTTTTATAAAGGGGTCGCTTGCGTTTTTGTCAGGTATAGTTGTTGGCGTGTGTGAATACTAAATGAAAAATAGAAACATATTTCAATAAAATAAAATAAGACAACACTTACTTCACCTGGTAACTACAGAGTTCACACTTAATTATATAAGAAGGTATTTTAATGTGACCAATAATCAAAACAAGAAACTAAATTATTATAAACATGGGTTTAGGGAAGTAATTAATCATTTAGCGCTTTACCATACGTAGCTACGGTTTATTAAAATCAATCATACGCCACAAGTGCCAAAAACTCGTTAAATAGGAATAAACTGTCTTTAGAAAATAAATTACTATAAACATTGATCTAGGGGAAATAATTAATCAGTTAAATGGAGTTTAAGATCTATCTAAGAATTTATTTAGTTTCTATTAATGACACAATTTACAGGAAATTTAATATTGATTGTTAAGAATTTATTCCGGAGGGTTTATTAATATCAATCATACTCCACAAGTAGAGTACCTAGATAAGAAAAAAATTGATTTAAGGCTTCTCGCGAAATAATTTACATAAAAGTTAAACATTGAGATTTTCTCAGAACGCATTTAATTTCAAAAAACGCAATTTTCAGGGTATATGTTTAATATTGACCATGTTTTACTATTGATTACATATGTCACAATTATTATCAACCATACGCCTCAATTAAATCAATCATACGCCACATATCCTCAAAAATTCTTTAAATAATGCCTTGGAAATAAAGCGTCTTAAAAAATAAATTATTATAAACATTGTTTTAACCTTATTCGAGGGAATTCATCAGTTAAATGAAGTTAAATATGAAGATTTGTCGAAGAACATATGCAATTTCAAGAAAGAAAAAAACTAAAGGAAGTATATTTCATATTAACACCAGAGAGTTTATTATTACCAATCATAAGGTATAATTAATATCGATCATACGCCACAAGTAGAGAACCAACAATTCTTTAAATAAAAGTGAGAAACTGATTTATGGCTCCACTCGAAAAAATCTACATATAAGTTAAACATTGAGAATTATCTCAAAATTTAAATTAAATTTAAATTCACAAAAACAAACAATTTAGTATCAATCAAACGCCACAATTAATATCAATCATACGCTACAATTAATATAAATCATGCGCCACGGTTAATATCAACCATACGCCACAAGTATATCGCCAAACATTGTTAAAGATCAATTCAGTTTTTAATCATTTTTCATTATTCAGTTAAATGAAATTATACCAGTCCAAATATCTAAGAATATATTTAATTTCAATAAAAGAAACAATTATACAATTAGTATAATTAAAATCGACTCCTGAGGGATTATTAATATCAATTATAAGCCATAAGTAGAGTACCAAGTAAGTCCGAGTACCATATGACTCTGAAAAAATGATTTGTGCTTAGCATGATTACTCACGTGCTAAGTATTTATATTATCTTTTTTGTCTCTTTCACGATATAAAATACTTCAAAGCAACAAAACAACCACATAACTATCTATAATTTTCCAAACAACTCTTTAATAATATTCATAACGTATTTCAATCATTCCACTCATCCTGCAAATATATAGCGCCCTTTTTATGTGCCTGCATTCCGCCAATTGTTTTTTTTTTTTTTTGGTCTGCTCTTCCCGGTCTCTCAATAAATTGAATTGTAATGTTCATTGTCTATTAAAATAATTTCAACTCATAAAAATTCTTTGGAAGTTTTCTGCGTTGGTTTTTTTCTTTTGCAATCTTTCAAAGATATTTCTCTTTCATTTCATTATTGCCTAACGTTTTTGTTTGTTGGTTCGTGGCATTTTGCAGGTCGGAGAAGAAAGGGCTATCATAGAATGGTTGTATGGTTTTGTCATTTCATAACCTTGAGAGTTTGACTCTTTTAGACAGTTCTGGGAAATTGTTCGTAAAACGTGAATTCACAGTTGACATTTGTAAGATGCCACTGCACAAAGAGCTGAGCAAAAGGGCACAGACGACGACACCGTCGTCGTAGTCGTCGTCATCGTCCTCGTTGTCTAGTGGCTGAAATGAAACTTAAAATTATCCTTTTTCTGACGCTGGTGTTGGTGTGTAGATATGAATGAGCTTCATTTTCTTATTATTTCCCCCAGGGAGGTGAGAGTGTGTGTGAGAGAGAGAGTCTAAGAACAATTGCGGTACTTTAAGACAATTGTCAAAAGTTCAACCGTTTTCAGGAGCAGCACCGGGAGCAAAAACCCAAAGTTTTGTGTGCCGTCCCCCTATCCTTAGACATCCTTGCAGTCGTATAAAGGACTTTTGCTTAAGTGTATATAAGTGTAGTAAATATATATGAGTTGTGATAATTCACTGACACCATAACACCACATTTTTCGTCTGTGCTGTTGGATGGTGTTGCCAGCAATTGCTGTTGCTGCTGGTGATGTTGTCATTTTGTTGAATTTGTCTATTTATATGACTGTTGTCTTTTTATTACTTCGCATTTTACAAACGTTTTAAAAGCAACGCAACTACGTTTTGTTGCCGGAGAGTCAACATACACATAATCCTTGGGGCCCTGTTGCCATGGCATGGCGGGCGGCTGGGGTATGCTGTCAGTTTGTTGCCGGCGTTCGTTTGTGCTTGTGCAATGAAAGTATTTGACATTTGTCAGCGCATTTCTCCCCATTTAAATAAGCTCAAGTGGCTGTCAGTTATATTCAGCCAGATGAGTTTAATGCTACAGCCCCAGCAGCCCCAGCATCCGTGCAGTGCCAGGATGCTAACATGCATCCTTTCCACAAGGACTTGGTAACGACACGCGAATGCCGTTCTAAAGGAGTTAAGTAAATTAGTTATTAGTCTTGTAAATAGGCATGCTTAGGCTTAAAATCTCTTTTCAAGTTCAGCCGTTTGCCTTCAACACTTGGAGCCCAAACCCAAACCCAGGCTAATTGTTAATTAGTGTCAGCCAGTCAGCCATTCGAAGCAGTATGAAATAAATTAGTGTATACTTTTAGGCTGGGGCAGAAGTATTTTGTGTAGGAGGAGGCAAAACTAAGATATTACCCCATTAACTATAAACCTAAAGCGGTTAAGGCAAAATTTAAAAGTTTTTTCTCCTCGCTCTTTGCATATGGCTGACTGCCTCCGTTATTTTATTATTTCTGGTTTTGTTACCGACATTTCGTGCGCCCTGTTCTTAATCTTTTGTGTGGCTTTTTTGCCGGAAACCAAGCGTCAAAAGTTTTATTTCTCTCGTGCTTGTATGCCTTGTGGAATTGAAGTGTTAATTAATATTGAAAAGGATAGGAAAGTTTTGACTTCTTTTGGTTGCCTGATGCAGCCGCCACCAGCAGCAGCACCATCACCACCACCAAGGATATTGCCAGGCAAATTTAAGTGAAAATTCTGTCCATGTTCTTTGAACCTCAAGTAACGGAAATTGAAAGGTGGTGGCGCCTTCACCAGCAGATAATATCTGTTGGATGGCGGCTTAGCCGACAATTTCTAAGAAAACTAATTATCCTTGCTAATGCAAAGTTGTACGAGGAATTTGAAAATCATAAGCAAGTTCTCTACAATATTTGTAAAAACATGTCCTTGTTGGTGATGTTTTCAGCTCCTCCCATAACTCCTCAATGCACAAAGGTCATTGCGTTGTATATATTTTTATTTGAGAAATGGGAGGAGAAAAAATCCTCACAAATATTTCCAATAAAGCTATAAGCAGTGACGCGTCAGGGATAATGCTAATGGCTTGCTGTTGTTTATATTTTTTTACAAAAGGTTGCTTTCGTTTTTTCAGGTACACTTGCTGGCAGGTGTGAATAGAAAATGACAAAAATGTATATTTCAAGGACCTTTTTAAAGAGCGAATTTGTCGTGTTAAGGAGTTGAAGAATATTATTAAAAATATGTGATAAAAAACTTTGAAATATTTACAATTTTTGAAGGACATTTGAATCCCAATCATCTAGTGATGATTTTGTATACATTTTAGGTATATAAATCATACAACTCATAATCACCCGACACTATTCAACATATTACAACTTATGTGGCATATTCAAGGAAGGACCTTAATAAAAATACTCAAAGTTATATGTTGCATAGAAATGTTAACAAATATTTAATAAAATATAAATTGAACTTAAATGTCTTTTAAGAAATAAGTTTTATAGATATTAATTCAAGGGCATTGATTAATCGGAAAAACGAAGATAGACATTTATACCTATCCAAGTTGTATCTTAGAAGCAATTTACAGGACGTATATTTAATATCAATCATACGCCCCAAGGTAAACTATGAATAATTCGTTAAATAGTAATGCTTTAGAAATAAAATGTCATAAAAATAGATTATTATTAACGCTGATTTAAGGCTCCGAACGAAGGAATTAATCACTTAAACGAAGTTAGACAATGAGACATATCTATGAAGGTATTTAGTTTGAATATAAGAAATAATTTATGGGACGTATAGTTAATATTGACTACTTTGGATTTATTATTGTCAATCATACGCCTCATTTAATATTCAAGCATACACCATAAATATGTATAATGCAAATTAAGTAAATTTCTTAGGTATTTAAAATGATAATTCTTTCAAGTTTAGAAATTTTATTGAAATTATAATTGAAATCTTTAAGCACGTCCGAAGAAGGCAGTATTTAGTTTGAATATAAGAAATAATTGATGGGACGTATAATTAATATTGATATTGATTTATTAATATCAATCATTTAATATCAAGCATACGCCATAAATATATATAATGCAAATTAAGTAAATTTCTTAGGTATTTAAAATGATAATTTCTTTCAAGTTTAGAAATTTTATTGAAATTATAAGTGAAATCTTTAAGCACGTCCGAAGACAGGCAGCTCATGAAATTTTCATTCAGAAAGTTATTCATAATATTTTTGGTGAAAATTAAATAGATCCCAATTAAGATAAAGTAATGACCGAAACCTAAAATACGATGTAACTACTAAAATTACCCCCTAAATATTTATATACCTTTCAACTTAGGATGGGGGTATATTCACTTTGTCATTCCGTTTGTAACACCTTGATATTCAACGTTGACTTTGTGGGGTCAACATATATTTGGTATCCTGGTAAAATTCTAAGACGATTTAGCCATGTCCGTCAGTTTGTTTGTTAAAAGCACGCTAGCTGCCGAACAAAATGAGCTAGGTGGTTCAAATTTTTCCTAAATGTGTCTTATGGTTGTAGATCGGTTGGTATTGAAAGTGGGTGAAATCGGCATAGAGTGAAAAAATTTACCTAACAAGGACCCTCTAATATTTAGATTATTAAAGCAATTTTCTTGAAAACGTATGCTTTATATGCACTTGAAATTTGTTGCGTAAATTCATCTTGTATCGAGAAAACACCAAAAAGTACAAAAATATTTAGAGGGTGAAATGGGAGAAAAAGGGGATAAAAATTGTACCAATGATACCACAACAGCTAGAATCATGAAATTCGGTATGTCCATCCCTCTAATTGAGTAGAAACGTAAAATAGATGGAATTTTCTAAATTTGTATTTTTAAGGGATATAATTGAAAAAGAGGAACCGTCCAAATCGCTGAAGATGAAATCATGAAATTCGGTGCATACATGCAGGAGTCGCACCAACAACTTCGAGACTTCGAAATCGCACAAAAAATAAAAATTTGCATCTAATAACACTATGCAACAAAAATTTTGTCGAAGGGCCATGTATAGCATTTTCTAATGTATTTTGGCTTTCTAAACTAGAAAATGATATAAAAAATATGATATTGAAGCAATCTTATTCTTCAGATTGTACTTTCGCATTTAAAAAACACTTGGTTCAATTCAAACTTTACTTTATTCCTCTAAATCAATACAGAAAGTCCACGTCCGGTACTTATAATAATCCTGGACAATGGTGCTATCTGTAAGAAGGCCGATGTCAATGTGATATAATCTAAATTCACTACAGGAAGGCCACGTGCGGTTATTTTAATAAGCCTGGACAATGATGCTATCTTTAGGAAGGCAGAAGTCAAAGTGCACAATAGTCGCTGAGCGATGCTCCTTTTATGTCCTTCTGAGCCATCGACAATACTTAGTTGTAAACAAAGGTACTCAAGTATTAAAAATATGCAGCGTTGTAAAAGAATCGTATAACGCCTAAAAATATGCAATGTTAAATGAAGAGTATTACAGTGTTGCATTTAGTGATCTGTAATGCATTTTTCTAAATTTGTACTTTTAGGCGGAAAATCGGGATAAAAATGGTAGCAACCAAAAGACAACAGCTAAAATAGTGAAATTTGTTCTGACTGCGTAGAAGCGAAAAATGGAGAGATTTTTCGATATTCGAACATTCGGGATCTAAATGCGATTGAATTTGGCTTCAATCAAGCGACTGTAGCTAGTATCATGAAATTCGTGTGACTGTGTAGACACGGAAAAAATGACTTTTTCCAAATTCGCATTTTAAGGTTAAAGTTAAAATAGGAATACAATCGGTACCAAGCAAACGGCTGTACATAGAATCATGAAATTATATGTGTCCATTCCAATGTGGACGCGAAACATAGTGGCTCTTCAAAATTAGTACTTTTCTTAACAAAATGGCACATAAACTTGGGCTGTTTCTGGAATCAACAAATTGCAGATGGCAAAATCGTCCCTGAGAGAAATTGTTTCTACCTAATATCGAATGACAATGCAACAGATGTTTTATAAAGGGACCGCCAAATAACTTTTTTTTGTGAAAATGCTATAAAAAAACTACTGAATATTTTCTCTTTTTTCTTTTTTATTTGAAAGTACAATCCTTCCGGTTAATAATGGAAAATAATTTCGTTCAAATGGCTGCCTCGGCTGGCCATGCAGTAGCCTACACGACCGGTCCAATTTTTAAGCACATTATCGATTGGGTCCGCCAAATAACTTTTTCTTTTGAAATACTATAAAAAACTACTGAATATTTTCTCAAATTTCTTTTTTTATTTGAAAGTACAATCCTTCCGGTTATTAATGGAAAATAATTTCGTTCAAATGGCTGCCTCGGCTAGCCATGCAGTAGCCTACACGATCGGTCCAATTTTTAAGCACATTATCGATTTTGTGCAGCTGTATTTCACCAATGGCTTCACGAATATTGTCCTTTAAAGCGTCAATTGTCTCTGGCTTGTCGGCGTAACACTTATCTTTGAAGGCAAATAATAGTCCTACGGTTGAATAGTTGAAAAAAAAACGTTAGATGGCGGACCCTTTATTTATATAGCAGAGAGCTAATAAAAAGCATCACTATTTATTTAAAACAGTGCGCAGAAATATGCCTTATAGAAATAGTAAACAAGTATTGTGATGTGCACAAAAAAATCACAATTTCCCTGATATGGTAGTGCACTCCTCTGTAATGGCGACAGCCTCTTATCTGCCATTAATACTGTGGAATGCACTCCGTGGTGGAGGGTACGTAAGATTTAGCCCAGCCGAACATAACACTTATTTACTTATTTTATTTCATTATGAAATAGGCCCCATTAAAAATTTTATAACTCCCGAAAAATGAAATTATCCCAAATTATTTTTTTTTATTTTCGGGGATTGTATCATTTCTTCGTTTGGGAGTTTTTTTTGTAGCGAAGATCCTTTAAAGGATTTTGAAGGAAAAAACTGTGTTGGTTCAAAGTCATAAATTTTTTCAATAGACTTCAAATCAAAAATCAACAACACCTATATTGATGACGACGAAATCCTTATATCCTTTGACGTGGTGTCCTTATTCCCCAGCATTCCAGTTAACCTAGCTATAAAGACAATTGAAAGAAAATGGGAACAAATAGAAAAAAAAAATTTTACAAAAATACCAAAGGACTTATTTCTAAAAATATTAACTTTCTGCATCAAGGACACCAGATATTTCAAATATAATGACTACATTTATGAGCAAAGAAAAGGAATGCCAATGGGCTCTCCAGCTTCCCCTGTGATTGCTGATATAATCATGGAAGAACTATTAGACGCTTCAATAGGAAAATTAACAATAAAACCTAGAATTATCACAAAATATGTAGGCGACTTGTTTGGGATTTTAAAAAGAGAAGAAGTTGACAATACCCTAAAAACATTAAACGCATTTGATCGACAAGTACAATTTACCATGGAAAAAGAACAGGACAATAGACTCCCCTATGTGGACTCGATTGTTCATAGACAAGGCAACCTGCTGAAATTGGATTGGTATCAGAAGCCAACGTCATCTGGAAGGCTGATCAACTTCTATTCCAATCACCATAGACGAATAATTATCAATACAGCGACGAATTTTATAAATAGGGTATTTAATATAAGTGACCAGTCATTTCACACAGACAACGAGATGAAAATTAAGAAAATTCTAAGATCTAATGACTTCCCAAAACAAACAATCAACGACCTTATAAAATACACTAAAAGGACACCAATTAAACATAACAATGAAAAAGAGGGGAAGATATATAAATCGCTGACATATATACAAGGATTCTCAGAAAGGTTCAAAAATGCTGACGTGTATAACAAGGACAAATTTCAATTAGCACTTAAGACAAATTGCTCAATAAATAAGTTATTCAGTAGAACTAAGTCTAAGATAAAGAATGAGGACAAGTCTAATGTTGTTTATAAGATATCATGCAATGGAGACAAGTCCAACATATGCCAAAAGGTATATGTTGGCACTACCAAGACCAAACTTAAAACTAGACTTTCCTCACATAAATCTGACCAAAAAGCTACTGACAGGCCAATAGAGCAAAAAACTGCTCTTGCGGCCCACTGTACTCTGACAGGGCACACACCGAATTTTAAAGACGTAAAAATACTTGCAGAAGAGAGAAACTATAAACGAAGATTTACTCTCGAAGTATTACATATTATTGACGTTCCCACGGATAAGAGAATAAATTACAAAACGGACACAGAAAACTGTGCGAAAGCTTATCGTCATATTGTACAAAAATACAGACGAAAACAAAACATGACTTTTAGTTGACAATAACTTGTGCAGACGAACAGGACGACGCTAATTATTTTTAATGTAATTATTTGTAAAATTGTTTCGTGATTTTTATAGTTTACATTTGTTATAATTTAAATATGTTTTTGTTTAGTGTTTTTTACCCCTGATGATGGTTGACGAAGGCAACCGAAATATTGGGAAAAATAAAATAAAATAAAACAAACAACACCAGTTTTTCTATGGCCTCAAGCTGAATAAATACAAAAGAGAATTTTCAAAAATTTTATTTTACTATTCGACAAAAACTAAATTGTGACGCTTTAATAAAGCTGGAAACCTCTTTTTCCAATAAAGAAATCAACACTTCAAATGATGGATTCTAGACCACTGTGCGACACCACATTTGGACATAAATAAAACCTGTAGAAGTATTACATATTTCCATCTGAAGTTTGTAGGTGAACTAAAAATTTACTTCAGTATGATATCAATAATTTAATATTTGAAATTATTTAACAACCATATTGAACACGTTTTATTACAGACAATACCTATTGTGGCTTATCGTGAATTTCTAAGACGATCTGTTAATTTACATCTGGCAGGGACTGAATTTTGTATGTTTTATATAAAAATAGTGTAAATTCCATTCAGATAAAATATTTTTTTTAGGAAAATTTAATTTTTCAGAAGTTTTCTGTTGATTTGTAAAATTTGTTTGAAGTACTGTAGAAATTCTAGAAAAATGATATATGTGCATAACTGTGATCATTTGACTTGCAATTCTAAACTTTCATAAGCTTAAGAACTAGACAATTCTATGAGTTGTAGACGAGATAAAAATGTATTTAATTTTGATATTTCATCAATAATTAACTTTTTTTGATTTTTGTTTTAACATGTAAATAAATATATTGATTCCTATGGTTCCAGGGTGGAACCATAACCACCATCAATTTTTAATGTAATGAATATATTTTTATTATAATGTGATTGTCTTACTTTTATTTTTTTTAGAAACTGCTGGGTCCGTGCTCTCTTTAGCGTTTAATAGCTGCTTAAAGTTTTACGACTTATGTTGATACGTTCCTTTATATTTATATGAGTTGATATAGTATTTGTTTCTTTGTTTATTCCGTACTAAGTGTTATTAAGTAGATTAATTGTAGTTGCTTGCTTACATGTATAATTAATAATTGATATCCCTGTAGTCTTATTGTTGATGATTTAAAAATAGTGTCTTCTCAGTTGCATTAACATTAAGTGAGCTTAATTAAAAAAAAAAAGAAAATCGATTTAAACAAAGTTCGGTTTATGTTACTTTTGTTCAACGATAACAACAAATTAAAAAAGCTCCTGCTACATTAGGCACACTCTCACTTTTATGTATTTTATGTACATGTATATGTATATGTATTTTCGAGGAGGTTTGGCGGCTTGTTTTTTGTGTGTGTATTATACAAAATTAAGCCAGGACTATAATTGATCACTTTTTGATATATATACAATTTGTGTTAAATTATGTTTTAAATGGTCCATTTCGTTTGTTCGTAAAAACATTTAAATAAACTTTGGTACTTGAGTGTTACAGTTACAGTTTCTCGGTTGGCCACATTTTTTTATTTTTTTATTTTAATTTCTCTGTTTTTTTTTGGAATATTTCACGCCGTGTTTCTTTTCTTTATTATTGTTATTATAACGTTTATTGTTATTGTTGCTGATATTTTTCGGTTGTTGCTGTTTGTGCGCATCCTGTTTAAAGTTTCTTTCTGTCTGTCTTTTGCTTTCTGTATGAGTGTGAGTGAGTCTTTTTTGCGTTTGTTTGTTTGCTTATTTGCTCGGTATGCGTTACATATCATTTAATTTCATTGCATTGTCAGGACAAGGCTCGCTCTTGCTATATTGGCCATGGTCTGGAGCGTACGTGGAGTAGGCAGTGCATCCATTCAACACAGTTGACAACACAGCATCATCATCGTCGACAGGACTTGTGCTGGTAGTGTGGCTGTTACAGTTGAGGTTGCTCTTGTCACGGCGGCTGTTATTGTTGCTGTAGTTGCCTTTTTACAGTCTGATTGTGTGTGCGTTTTTTGGCGGAGTTGTTGTTGTTGGTAAAAAGGACACCATGGAGTAGGAGTAGAAGAAGAGTGGGAGAGAGAGAGAAGAAATGTTTGTTAAATATCAATCTGAATTTTGCTGCTGTGTTTGTTTTGTAATTTCGGTTCACGTGACACAACAACGAGTACAAACAATTCAGAAAAACAAACACTACTGCACACACACACACACACACAAACAAACACACTTACATATGAATGAGTAACACGCACACACATATATTTACGGGGAGGGAAAAAGGACTTTAAACTTTGTTTTTAGTTCTACACTCTGTGGGCTTTTTTTGCAGCCGGGTTAAACAACAACAAGGGGGCGACGAGAGCTTACAACATCGAGTAGGAGTTTCCAAAAACGTTTGCATTGTTTGCTTTATGACTCTATTAAAAACACATTACATTTTAAAAATTTAACATTTTCATATATGTTTGAAATTTTGTTTTAGGTTTTTTTTTAGTGTTGCCAGTACCAACAACCAATCAGAGAGAGAGAGAAAACACGCACACACATAAAGAATAAACACAACAACAACAACAACAGTATGTCAGCAATTTGTTTAAATGATTTGGGTTTTTTTGCCTCAGATTTTTTGTGTTTTTTTATTTTGTAGTCATTTTAGCCAATTCTAGTAACAATTATATTAGGGGTATATATTTTTTGTTTATTTTTATTTTTTATTTTTTATTTAAGTACGCACAACATCGAGAAACAGTAACAACAACATTTATATATAGGTATGTATGTATAAGTAAGTTCAAAATGAAATTAATTACTTTTATTATTTATGGTTTAGGTTTGTGTTTGTCTAAAATATATTATAAATATGCAATTTCAATATAACTCTAGTAGGAATACATAAATATTATTGTAAGCACCAAAGTTTATGTTAAGGAAATATGTGGTACATATAACGAAATTATTTAAAACATTTTCAATAGAAATCACAACATCGAAAAGTGGTTTATAAGGAAATATATAGAGACTAAAATAAAACACATTTCAAAATATGTTCGACTGTTTTAAACGTTCATAATTGTATACTAAGTATATACCGAGAATTGTTTATTCGATTTGTAAAACTTTGAAATACACTATGCAACAAGAAAATATTATTTTTGACAAAAAATAATTTTTTTATTGAAAAAAAAAATCGAAGACAAGTAAATGTTGTAATTTTTTTAATATTTAGCATTATAAAAAGAAAAAAATATCTAGTTATATAATATCCATGAATAAATGTAGAAGTTGTGGTCCACTTTCCTTTACATATATATTTATTTAGAGATTTTCTTCAAAGATTTTATTTTCTTTACTAAAATGCCAGTTATTAGAAACCAGAAGATATATTCTATTATCATGTTTAAAGGCGGTTTATGCGCTATTAAAAAAATAGAAATATGGTTGTTTAAAAAAATGATCTTGTGTCTCCAAAAGAACCACAACTTCTATATTTATTTACAGATCTCGTAAAACTAGACATCTATAAAAAATTTAATGTTTTCGTATTTTTTCCATATTTTAGGTTTTTTTATATCAAATCTTTTTTCTGCTCCTAAACCACTGTTTCTACATGAAATTAATTAAATTTGTAGTCTTCATATTTGCCTACATAAATCTCAAAATTGTAATACAAACACCAAAGGTTCCTAAGAAAGTTTGAATTTTAATACAAAAATAAACAAGAAAGGAAAGGCTAAAGTCGGGCGGGGCCGACTATATAATACCCTACACCACTCCCTGCGTATATACTTCGCTTTTATTACTAAAGCGATCAATTTTATGAAGTTCATATAAATTATACAGTGTACTATAAATTCATCAATTCAATTTGACTAATTTTAACGAATAAGGTAAATAATAAGATAATTAATCAAAACTTCCGGCAGATATTCCGAGTAAAGAAAATATAACATGATCTGAAAAAATGACAAATGTAGATTATTCAGCGGTAATAGGATGAATCGGACGGTCATTTTAGGGGGACTATAACAACACTTGGGGCATGTGCCAAAACATGGGCCTATACAGTTATTCACGGTAGGTATTCCTAGTGTGTGTCATGATCTGAAAAATGTGATAAAGATCCGACGTAAGATGTAGTTTCTAAAGCTGTAATAGAGTAGAATTGGGGTTATACCAAAATATGGACCCATATATTAGACTTTCACAGTATGTAATATTAGTTGAAATATAATATAATCTGCAAACTTTGAAAAACTTCTGATGCAAAATGTGGGTCCTAGAGAGCTAATAATTAAAATGGGGGCCATTTGTAAGGGCGCTACATTAAAAAGTGGGCCATTATAGATCACATTCAAAGTGGTATTCTTTATTGAAATATAAGAAGGTCTGCAAAATTTTATCAAGATCCAATGTAAGATGTGGGTTCTATAGCGATAATAGCGTAAACTGGGGGCCCATTTGTGTGGGGGCTATAACAAAACTTTGGCCTATATAGCTGGCTTTCAAATAGGTGGTTCTTGTCTAAATATAACATTGTGTGGAAAATTTGATCAAGATCCGATGTAAAATAAGCATTTTAGAGCAGTAATATTGTAAATCGGAGGTACATTTGTATGGGTACTATATCAAAACATAGCCCCATGTGATCCACTTTCCCGTGAACTGTTTTTAGTTAAAATATAATACGATCCTGAAAAATTGGTCATGATCCCATTGAAGAAAATCGGGTACTATATGTGCTTTATAGGGCGGAAAAAGTCAAATCGGGAGAGACACTTGTATGGGGGCTATATCTAAATCTGAACCGATTTTTTCCAAATTCAATACCAATCGTCCTTGGCCAAAAAAGTAACTTCTGCCAAATTTCATGACAATCGGACCACAATTGCGACCTGTAGAGTGCGAACAAGCTTAGATGGACAGCAGCGTTAAATCGATTCAGCTGCTGATTCTAAGCCGATCCGTATTCTTAAAGGTGGGTCTAGCTCAATTATTTCTTGGTGTTACAAACATTTGGCGCGAAACTAACTTATAATACCCTAGTCCACGAAGTGGAAAAAAATTTTTCTAATATTGATTTGAACTGGGATATTGTCCTGGCTCAAGACCATTTTGCATCTATATTTAATAGAATGCAAATTTATTTACAAATGGCATGGTGACATTTATTACTTGGCTGCAGACTACAACGATCATGTTCAGTCTTAACAAGTGGCTTCACAGCGACTCAACATCAAACCCGGCCTCTATAAGGAGATGATTCTCACAAACGAACGTGAAGCACAATTTGACGAATTTGAGTTTAAAAAATCGCACCAAGTAATAAAGTGCACATGCCATCTGACAAGCATCTCATTGAGTTGCATATTATTATATTTTTAAATATTATTATTATTATTATTAAATATAGATGCAAAATGGTCTTGAGCCAGGACAATGTCCCAGTTCAAATCAAATGAAGAAACATTTCAAAATATTTTTTTATTTAACCGGAATCTGCAGGATAATGATTTTAGTAAACATCATGTTACTCATGTCCTGTATAAATAAGAAACCGCAAAACTCGCCAATCCAATATAACTAATTTTCCGTATTTGTCACAGAAAAATGCTGGTTAACAGCGTTTCCTCCTATTGTAGCATTTTAGCTTTGACAAACTTTTATCCATGTCACTAAACGATCTTCCACTTCGAGGAAGATTGGAGATTTTTTAAGCTTTTCAATATACCTTGTCCTTCAAATGAACGACAACAATGGCAAATAAATATCTCTCATAGTATGAAATCCTACTAACAGAGTTAAAGTAATTGAAAGATATTCTAATTATAGCGGTAATCGAGTAAAATATCCCACTTATAGAAGTAAATCCCGAAATGTTGATCCCATTTAGAGAGACTCAAATCCCCGCTTAATGAGGTTTTTCGTGTGAAAGTCATATTTTTTTCACAAAGAGTATTTTTAATAATTATTTCAAATTGTTGTTTGTATGTATTGTTGGTCTGTTATGTTGTATGTGTTGTCATTTATTTTGGTTTAAGACCAAAGGTTGTGCTGAAGTCTTCAGCAGAACCCAAAATTAGCAAAAAGCAAAGTGAGGCCTTTATTGTTGCAGCTAAAAGTTGACTGCACAGTTTCGATGGGCGCTACCCCACCTCGTCAGAACTTTCGCAACGAATGTATGTCTTTGACTTAAATTAGGGTGCATATTAGTACCAGCGGTCACATACGACAAATGAGAAGCGCTGATAAACAAAATATTGCACCGAACTAAGTCGACACACTAAAAATCTCACTTTGCCAATTCAATGTTATGCATGTGCTCGCATCGCTCGCAACAATGCAATGTACGGAATCTCCCGTCTTCACTGTACCTCGTGTGTATTGTTGTTGGTTGTATGTATTGTTGGTCTGTTATGTTGTATGTGTTGTCATTTATTTTGGTTTAAGGCCAAAGGTTGAGCTGAAGTCTTCAGCAGAACCCAAAATTAGCAAAAAGGCAAAGTGAGACCTTTGGTCTTAAACCAAAATAAATGACAACACATTTATTTCAAATAAAATATATTTGTGACAAATAACGCCGTACAAACTTGAGTGCATAGACCCCTAAAATATATGAGAAAATGTTCCACAAAATCGAAAAAAGAAATTAATTTTTTCAATTTTCAAAATGTGAAAAAGCTGAAAATATGAAAAGCGAAGAAAATTATTCTTTGTGGATTTTGAAAAAGTATGCCATATATGAATAAAAATAGAATAAAATTATTTTAAATCGTAAAATAAGAAAAACAGAACGGGAGATTTGTATGTAGAATAAATTGATTTTATAGTTTCGTTTATGAGTATTTAAAGGAAAATATTTTTTCATTTTTAGAATTGAATATTCTTATATTTCCAATGAGTTGAAGAGTGGTATGCATTTTGTTTTTAAGCTTAAAATTTTTACTTTTTAATTTTATATTTAAAATTTAATGAAAATCCATTACAAATACAAAGATTTCCTTCGTAAGAAGAAGTATTATAAATATAAATATATAATATATAAAAATCATAGAAATTTAGAGACATTTTCTAAAAAATCACAATTTTTGAGATCAAAAGACATTAATCTATTATCTTATCAGATTTTTTCGATTCTTTTTTACTAATAATATATTCAACTATTACTTTTTCCAAGAATTTTTCCAAAGCAGCCTTAGTCTAGAACCTTTGACTTAGTAAAAAACGGTTTACAAGATTTTTGAATTCAGTGCATCATAATACATTTAGAAATATAGTGTCTTTGTACTCCGACAACTCCTTCTATGTTTTTAGAATTCTAGTATCTGAAAATAATCCTCGGTTCTTTGTATAATTTCAGTTTTATACAAAACGGAAAAATATTTACCACGTTAGAAGCTATTGAATGTTGACCAAAGAAAATTTATTTTGGACCACTGTGTGACAGTGATTTATATCATATTTATATTAATTATCGATTAGTGTGTTTGTAATTTTACTGTCAAATTCACTATAGTTAATGTATGAATTTTGCATTAAATGTTTATTTTATTGGTCTCTCATAAGTTTTAAATTATTATTAACATTAATAATTTAAAATAACCACATAATAACAATGTCATGTTAATAATACTGTGATAACATTTGGTGGTCTTTGCAAAGGGATACATGATAAATTGTCTAAGGAAAAAGTCTTATGGATGGATTCTTTATGTCTGGATGACAAACTTAACCCTGACTAAACAAAATAAGAATATATATTTGTTTGTTACTAACTTTGTCATTCCGTTTGTAACACCTTGAAATATCGACCTGAGACCCTATAAAGTATTTATATTCTTGATCGTCATAAAATTCTAAGACGATCTAGCCATGTCCGTCCGTCCGTCTGTCCGTCTGTTGAAAGCACGCTAGCATCTAAACGAAAGGAGATAGAACGTTCAAATTTTCCATAAATGCGTCCTATAGTCGTAGATCGGTGGGGCGAAATCGGCCCAAAGAGAAAAAGTGTTTCCCTCACAAGGACTAAAAATACCCATAATAATCCCTAATATTTTAGAGCATTTAAGCATTTTTTTAAGATGTCTGTTTATATTTGCTTGATATTTGGTATGCGCATTTCCCTTATAGCAAAAACGTGCACCATAAAGTGATTCTTATTTGTAGGGGGTGGAATGGGACAAAAAAGGGATAAAAATGGTACATATTAAACGACAACAGCTAGAAACACGAAATTCGTGTCTAATTGAGTAGATACATAATATAAAAGTATTTTTTCCAAATTCGTACTTTTAAGGGGTAGAATGGGAATAGAGGAATAAAAATGGTACCAACCAAACGGCTGTACCTAGAGACATGAAATTCGGAGTATACATTCCTCTGAGTGAAAATAAACTGAATTTTCGAAATTCGTATTTTTTGGGGTTATAATGAAAAAAGGGGATAAAAATAGTACCAATCAAATGACCGCAGCTAGAGTCATGAAATTCGGAGTATACATTCTTCTGACTGCGTAGACACGGACATTTTTCGAAATTAGTACTTTCAAGGGATACAATGGTACAGAGGGATAAAAGTAGTACCAACTAATCGACTACAGCTAGAATGATAAAATTCTAATTGCGTCAAGGGGGGTAAAAATTGTACCAACCTTATGGGAGCAGCTGGAAACATGGAATTCGGTGTATACATTCCTCTGACTGCATAGACACGCAAAATAAAAAGTTTTTTTCCAAATTCGTACTTTTTCTTTTACGGCAAAAATTGGTTGAATCATGAAGTTAGGTTATTTTGCACTATGTACGTCTGATAATGGATTTTCAAAATTTGTACTTTTGGAATTCAAATAGAATGAAAATACAACCAACTGTAGCACCCACTATCTACCAATATTTATGGCTTTGAAATATTTTTGAAAATATAAATATATTTATTTTTTGAATTGAAGTATTGGTAGCATTACCTTATAAGCGTGGTTTGAAATAATTAAAATATTATATTTATTTATAAAATTAATTTTTCAATATTTGTATTTGTTTTGGTTTGGCTATATTAAAAAATTATATTTTCCTGTAATATTACTGCACTTCTACGAAAACCGACAACCTCTGTGGAATGCAATCCATGGTGGAGGGTATATAAAGTTCGGCCCGGCCGAACTTAACGCCGTTTTTACTTGTTCTTATTAATTCTCTCACCTCAGATATTTAACTCCAAGAAAATGTGTGAATATTTCACTGAGTTACAGAGTAGCCTATTCAGTATTAGCTAAACTTATGCTGGTGTCTATTCTGGTAAAGTTTTGAAATGATAGCAACCATCCCATTCAAACACATAAATCAATTTCCCATTACTCTTTCTCTAATTTCTCAATCTTTTATTTCTTGAATATTTAACAAAATATTTAAGTAGTAATAAATTTCATATTTTATTGATTTAATCAGCAAACATTCCTACCTTCCTTCCTTCCCTGCCAGCAGCTACTCTCGACAAATTAATTTGCAATTTCAAACAAATATTTCAATAAAATATTTGCTTGTTCTGTTATGTAATGCAGCTTAAAGTGGAGGTCTGGCATTGGATGGATTTGCTGCTTTTGTTGCTGTGGCTTCTTTTGGGGGCCAACATGTATTTAGTGCTTATGTACAACAAAATCGCTGGCATATACATAAATACATATTTACATATACTTCTTGGTATGTAAGTTTGTTGGTTTTTGTTTCTATTTATAGTGGCAACAATGAAGAACCACCCCCCTGAGCTAAACTGTTGCTGCGTTGTTGCGCTTTGTTTGTCAGACGGGTGAATGCATAGATAGATGGATGGACTGACGGTCGCTTGGTCTGCAGATTGAGCAGACATTTAGCCCGTCTGAGATGGATGACTAGAGTTTTTGGTTTCAGCTGCTTGCTAAGCTATATATATATATATTTATATATATATATAGTTTGTCTGTGGGCCTTTGAACTTTCGCTGTGCTGCGTTGCTTCGACTGCAGTTGCCAGAGAGGACAATAAACTCGTTAAGCTTTGTTTTTGTGTGCAGTTGCTGATGGAGAAAACATAATGATGAATAGTAAAATAAAACCCAATTGCTTATATAAGCTAAGACTCTCTCTCTCTCCCTCTCTTCAGTGCCATACAGCCAAAGCTAAAACTAAATGAAATCAATATGATGTTAAACAACAATCATTCGTTGCCTTCATCCTCTCGACTTGCTGCGAGTTTGGAGTTTAAAGGAATGCCAAGAGTTGGCTGTGTGTGTGTGTGTGATGTGGCTGTTGTTCACTAGCTAGTTGCTGATGGTGGTCGTGGTGTTGGTGGCAGTTGTAGTGGTTTATTTGGTCGTGTTGTTGTGTTTGCTGCTCTTGGTATTTGGCCATAAGATATTGAATTTCATTATGAAGCGAGAAGAGCGATGAACCCCCCTTCGGATTCCCCTTTTCTGATATGACCGAGCTGCACAAACTTACACAATCGAAATTAATCAACAGCAGACGAGACGCGAATTTCCTTCGCCGTTTTCTTGCTGTCTTGCTTATATCAGGGCATCGTACTCTTCATCGTAAAAAGAGGTTATATTTGGTTTAACACCATAGATGTGAATAAGTAGTAAATACTTGGAATTAAAAAAAAAAAACATTTTCATCACAAGGACCTACATTTTTTTTGAAATGGATTTCAACTCATGATAGAGAGTTGAATTAGTATCTCATCCTTGGCTGAATAGTTTGTGCGAACAATTTTTTGTGTAGTTCACATTTGAATCGACCTAGCCAAGCTCAAAGCCTTTAAGGCCTGTTGTGAACCATGTTTACTTCAGTTTTCCCTCCTCCCACTACACATTTACTGCCAGCGATGGTGGTAAGTTCCACTGTGGTGTTATTGCTGCTTTTCTATTATATAAATTACTGAAAGGATATTTGATAGCCTGCTGGTGGATAGGGTGGAGAGGTGATGTTACTGACATTGTTTTCTAACATTTCGAAAAACAAGTTGCTGTTAAGCCAACATAATACCCACGAAGGCAACAAATACTTTAAGCAATTGATTTAGAAAAAACACTTAGACAATGGCACACATTCATACGAACGAACGAAAATACACAAAACGAAAAACACACTTCTTTGGCACCAGCAAACAAGAGCACAGTGTTACAGGACTGAAAACAAATTGCTGTAATTAAAAGGACTCTATATCATAAATAAGGTGACCATTCATCCCGCTTTTTGATGCTCATTTCCGCTTAAATTTTCCATCTCGCTTTTGTACAAAAAGTCTCACTTTTCCCGCTTTTTCGTTTAATTTGTATGATATCGATTACAAATTGTCACTTAAAATTTGTTTGGTAAGCGAAGTTCATAATTTCTAAAATATTTAATTAAATGCTATTCTAAATGATGGCTCTAGTTTTAAGGGAACATTTAAGATTATTAGTAGTAATTTAATCTATACTTTGATAAAATGTAATTCAATTGATCAGTCGCTTGTTTGACAGTTTCACAAGCATCTATAGAGCGCTACTATTAACAAAATATAGACCCATGAAATTATAACCATTTTGAAGATCGCCTCGAACGCTATGAAGAATTGATAGAGAAAGAAAAATTAAATTTAGTAACAGAGCGTTCAGTTAAATTAAGTATTTTTAAAGAACACTCCAGCAACAATCTTCAAAAAATATTGTTTATTTATTTATTTATGTCCAGTCCTTGTTAGGAAAAAAACTTGAAGCCTCTCGACCAATCCTAACAGTCCACACAATCAGGGGAGCCTGAAGTTCATGATTCCAGATAGAGCAGTTTGATTAGTACCATCTGCTTCCTTTTCCCATTGTAACCCTAAAAGTACGAATATGCAAAAATTGCACGCCCATAAAGTCAGCCAGTCGTAAATATTCTAAATTAATTTCTAATACATTACATAGCTTAGTTTTTAATATTTTTACTTTTTTGTTTAGATTTTCACAATCTCTATTTATTTTTTCTTTTAAAAATCCCGCCAAATCCCGCTTTTTGAATTCATAAATCCCGCCTTTTGCCCAATAAGAAGATGGTCACGTTAATCATAAAGTAAGGGGAAATTTTATATTTTCTTGTTTTAACTGGGGTAAGATAAAGTCTACCATATGTATGCTGTACATAAAGGATATAATCTTAACTATCAAATAGTTGGAAATAGTGTAACTGGAGTTACACTAATATTTTCTGATGTTACCTGGCGTTCAAAATTCGAAAAAAGATATTTAAAAAATATGGATAGCTTTTTTTAAATTAACAAAATTCCAATTTTCCATATGTATCCTGCACATAGAAAATATAATCTTAAATATTAAATAGTGTAACCGATGTTGTCTGGCATTCTAAACTCGAAGTATAAAAAGAATATTTCAAAATTATGGATAACTTTTTTTAATTTTTTTAACAAAATTCCAATTTTTGCCGAAGTCATCTTCAATATTTGTATATATATATAGATCTGACACTATAATTCCGATTTTGGCACTATAATTGCGACCACGAATGTAATAAAACCGACCGAAATCTAAAAAGAAAATTTAAAAAATATGGATATATTTTTTTAATTTTTTAACAAAATTCCAATTTTTGCCGAAGTCATCTTCAATATTTGTATATATATATATATTTAGCACTATAATTGCGACCATGAATGTAGGGGTAAGAGCAACAAATCTTCTAAGTATCAGTTGTTTAGGAAGATTCGCCAAAAACTTGTAAACACAACTACAGAATTCGTGTATGCAAAAATCAGAAATTTTAATTCAAAACTGACTGTCCTTGAGTTATATCCCTTATAACGAAAATATTCATATCTTACGAAATATTTGTTTTCGTAGATTAAATTTGAAAAATCATTGCAGAAAATGCAAATAATTTTTCGACTAAATAGAATGGTTGTCTGACTAACTCTACGCTGGAAAGTAGTCAATATTTTATTATTACAACTCGAGTTTATGTCTACAGAATTCGTATATGCAATCTCAAAATGTTTCCTTAAAAAATGAGTGACCTTGAGTTATATCCTTTATGCGGAAAACATTAAAATCTTACTAAATAATGTTTTTTGTCCATTTAAATGTTTCAAAGTGAGAATAAATCATAAGTGGGAATCCTTAAAGCCTTTGCAAATTTAAAATTTTTAGATTTAGATTGAGGGATTGTCTAACCCTTTTTAGCTGAAAAGTCCGTGATATTTAATTATTACAACTTGTATTAAAGCCTCTAGAATTCGTATTTGCAATCTCGGAAATTTTCTTTCATAACTGACTATCCTTGTGGTATATACTTTATAATGAAAATATTCATATCTTAGGAAATAATTATTATCGTGGACTTAAATCGGGAAGAATGATCGAAAATGAAAATATTTTTTAAGAGTTTTGTGAGAGGTTGTCTGACAAAATCTATGCCGAAATCTATTATTACAACTTGTATTTATTCATATATAAATCGTATGTGCAATCCCGTCAAATTTCCTTGAAAATTGACAGTCCATGATGTATATCCTTTATACCGGAAACATAAATATCATACGAAATAATTGTGTTAGTGGATATATATTTTTAAAATGGTTCGAAAAGGAAAATAAATTATGTTACGGGAATCTCAAGAGCGATTGTAAATTTTAATTATTTAGATTATTTTGAGAGGTTGTCTGACTAACTCTACGCTGGAATGTAGGCGATATTTTATTATTACAACTTGTGTTTAATCATATATAATTAGTATATGCAATCTCGTCAAATTTCCTTGACAATTCACAGTCCTTCATGTATATCCTTTATGCCAGAAACATAAATATCATACTAAATAATTGTTTAAATTCGATTCGAAAATGAGAAAAATAATGTTTTGGGAATAGCTAAAAAGTACATAATATTTTATTATTACAACTTGTATTCACGTCTATAGAATTCGTATGTGCAATCTCATCAAATTTCCTCGCAAAGTGGTCATCCTTCAGGTATATTCTTTCTGGCGAAAATATGATTTTTTTATTCATGTTTTGCTGTCGCAAAATAGAATATAAAAATGGGTAATAATTAAGTAGTTTTAGAGTATTTTGATATGTTGTCCGAACACGTTGGAAAGTACTTGATATTTTATTATTACAACTTGTGTTTAATTATAGAGGAATTCGTTTGTGAAATCAGGTAAGATTTCCATGACAATTGACAGTCCATCAATCTTACAACGCGTACTCACGTCTGTAGAATTCGTATGTCAATTATCGTCAATTTTCCTCTGGCAATCCTTCAGGTATATCCTTTTTAGCGAAAACATGAATTAATTGTTTCTAAGCAAGCTTATGTCTAATTGCAAATTATCTGACTGCCTTTAACTCTTAAAAAGGGTTTTAGATATATATTTGTACATATATCGGCTCTTCGGGCATTTTGTGACGTACAGGAAGGAGATTACTGCCAATTTTATTCATTTAAATAGAATTTCATGTAAAAGGATATTTGACCTTTATCTTGTTTGTATTCATTAAGCAAAAGCTCTCGTTCTTCAACATCCTTCTCATTTCATAAGATTTGTTTTCTTTTTATCAATTGAAGATTGGACTCGTTGATGGTCACATGGATGCTGAGCTTTAGGAACAGTCGCCAAATACTTGAGAAGAAAATACATTTTTTAATCCTCTTTTGTTGGCACGAAGAAGCCCATAAAAATGAGGAATAATTAGATGGCTTCCGACGATTTTTTGAGAAAATCAGTATCACAATTACTGGGCCTTCACGACCTTCATCGAAGGATTTTCGTTGATATTTTTAATTTTCCCCAAATATGGCAACTTCAGGAAATGTAGGCCTAGTGCCTGCATTTACCTCACTTTTTGCATGAGAACTGAACACTGTGCCGCGCAGCCATTAACGTCACTCACATACCAGTGCCATACATGCCAGTACCCCGGCATATTCTACGTAACGCCGCTAACTTAAATGAAATGCCAATAGTTCAGCGTAACGTTGGCATAACCGCAACTCAACTATCGACGAAGAGCTGTGAACTCAAGGCAAAAGCATGTCAACATGAACACACTCTCTCACACGTGCACAAGCATACATCGATCCATGCAACCATCCAGCCAGCCATCCATCCATCCGTACATCCTCCAAAAACCACCAGTTGTAGAGCAAACAATGTGAACCAAGTGGAAATGGTAGTTGTTTGGTTGGGAGGTGGTGGTTCGGTGGAGCGCAGCAATCAAATAAGACAAGGCAAGTGATGTGCGAGTGTGTGTGTGTGTGTTCAAGAAACATGACCGAACATCGTTGGGGAGCCGGGACGCAAGGCAGGAAGGCTTCTTCGTACATCATTCTTCCTTGCCGCGCTAACATCAATATGTATTTAGCTGCAAAAGTTCAATTAATTGCGCTGAACTAACAAAAACAAACAGGAAACAACAGAACACCGCACGTTTTCCCTCATCACACATACACTATAAACCACAAAAATTAAATTAAAATTTATACACCAGGAAACCCTTCCTTAGGTCTCCCGGCAAAGAGAGACAAACATACATACAGACATATGTGTGTTAAGGTGTACCGAATGACGATAAGCAGAAATGTTGCTATTGAGAATGGCAAGAATACAATTAAATATATTCATTAAAATCGTTTGAAGTCAGTGTGGTCTTTCAAGGACATTAAAAAGAAGATCATTTTATAGAAAAAAATAAATGATTCCATTAAAATATATTTTGACGGGAATATATTTTTAATTGAAGTGGATGGACTTAATCTCAGTTTTATCAATTTTCAAATACACTCTTGGAAAAGCGAAAAAAATCCAGGACACCCTAATGTTTATTCAAACACACACTTTCATACTTGTATCCTTACCACATAAAACACTTATACATTGATCATATATTTTCTGTTGTTGCCGATGTCGATGCCAATACCGAGGCCGCAGATATTGCTATCGCTGATGTTGCCGCTGCTGTTGCTGTCGTTGTTTGCCAACAGCGCCAACAAAGCGTTTAATGTAGTGAAGCACGTAATGTGAATGACAAGTGTTAAGACGTTAACATTTAATGGTATGTACAGTTCGAAAGCGAACAGCAAACAACAGAGAAAATACACGGACGAGAATCTCTTGTACAAATATCACAAATAAGGGTTAAGAGTCGAAAGGGGCTTTTTCATTCGGTTCGTGGTGACGAAGGGAGAATTTAATTAAATTTAAAAGCATCGATTCGATCGGTCTCTGGCTGAGGCGAGCAAAGCAAAGGAAATGCAAAATTTAATCAAGATTATGAAAGTGTAACGAATTTTCGGTATCCAAAGCGAATGAATGTGAAAACAACATATGGGATGTTGTAAATACTGCAATAATTAAATTGAAGGGTGGTTGGCCCCAGATCCAACAAAGATCCTTGGTAGAGATACATCAAATTGTTGACAATTTGTTGCAAATTACAACTTGTATTTACGTCTATAAAACTCGTATATTCAATCTTATAAAATTTCCTTGAGAAATGATTGTGCTTGAATTATATCCTTTTTAAGGAAAATATTCATACTTGTTTTCGGGAATTTAAATTTGATAAACGTTCGAAAATTAATCCCTAGAGCCATTGTAAATTTTCAATTTTTAGATTATTTGCAGGACATGTCTGACCAACTCATTGTTGAAATCTCCATGATATTTTATTATTACAAGTTGTGTGTATATCTATAGAACTCATAAATAAAATCTCCTAAAAATTCATTAAAAAATGACTGACTTTGTGGCATATCCTTTTTAGGGAAAAGATTAATATTTTACGAAATATTTGATTTCGTTGATTTAAATTTGCCAAACGTCAGAAAATGACAATAAAATTGCAAATTTAATATTTTTAGATTTTTTGAAGGATTGTCTAAACAATTTTTAGCTGAAAAGTGCTAGTTATTTTATTATTACAACTTATATTTACGTCCTTGGAATTCACAAATACAATCTCATAAAGTTCCCTTGAAAAATGGCTGTCCTTGAGGTATATCCTTTATTATGGAAATGTCATATCCTACGAAATTGCCGATTTCATCGATTTAAATGTGAATAACTTTTGAATATTTTTAATTTTTAGATTATTTTGAAAGATTGTCTAACACTTTTAAGCTGAAAAGAACATGATATTTTATTGTAACAACTCGTATTATGCCTCTAGAATTCGTATATGAAATCGCATAAAATTTCCTTCACAAATGACTAACATTGAGGTATATCATTTATACAGAAAATATTTGTATCTTTCAGAATAGTTTTGTTCATCAATTTAAATTTGATAAACCTTTGAAAATTAATCATCTTTTGGGACATTGAAAATGTTAAATTTTTATAATATTTTAAGGAGTTGTCTGACCAACTCTATGCGGAAAAGTCCATGATATTTTATTATCACAACTTGTATTCATATCTCAAGAAATCGTGCATGAAATCTCACAAAAATTCCCTCAAAAATAACTATCCTTGAGCTATATCCTTTATTAAAAAAATATTCATATCTTACGAAATAATTGTTTATTAAAATTAAATTTGATAAACGATTAGATATGATAACAAATCATGTTTTGGAATTGTTAAAGTCATTGCAAATTTAAAATTTTTACTCAATTTTTGAGGGATTGCCTAACCTTTTTGAGCTGGAAAGTACCTGACATTTTATTATTACAACTTGTGTTTACAGCTATAGAATTCATAAATAAAATCTCACAAAATTTTATTGAAAACTGACAGACCTTGAGGTATATCCTTTTTAAGGAAAACATTAATATTTTATGAAACAATCGTTTGTGTCTATTTAAATTTGAAAAACGTTTAAAAATTACAATAAATCATGTTTAGGTGTCTTAAGGAACATTAAGACTAACTGACAATTTTCTATTTATAGATTGTTTTGAGGGTTTGTGTGACCAATTCTATACGGGAAAAGTCCATGATATTTTATTATTACAACTTGTATTTAAGACTCTAAAATTCGTGTATGAAATCCTTAAAAATTTCCGTGAAAAATGACAGTCCTTGAGGTATATCCTTTATAACGAAAACATGCATATCTTACGAAGTAATTATTTTCGTCAATTTAACCATAAAGAAATTATGAAAATGATAATAAATCATGTTTTGGGAAACCCTAGAGCCATTGGAAATTTAAAATTTTTATATTAGTTTGAGTCGATGTCTGACGAACTGTATGCTGAAAAGTAATTGATATTTTATTATTACAAATCGTAGTTACGTCTTTAGAATTCATAAATGCAATCTCATAAACTTTCTTTGAAAAATGACTGACCATGAGGTATATCCTTTATACGCAAAATACTTACATCGGACGAAACAATTGTTTTTGTCCATTCAACTTTGATAAAATTTATAATATCATATTTTGAGAATCCTAAAGCCGTTGAAAATTTTAAAATTTTATATAAGTTTAAGGGTTTGTCTGGGCAACTATTAGTTGAAATTAACTTGATATTTCATTATTACAACTTGTGTGTACGTCTATAGAATTCGTGTATGCAATTTCATAAATTTCCCGTAGAAAATGACAGACCTTGAGGTATATCCTTTATATGGAAAATAATCATATCTTACAAAAAAATTTGTTGAACGTTTGAAAATGAGGATATATCATTTTTGGGGCTCCCTAGAGCCATCACAAATCTAAAAAAATAAATTATTTTGTGGGGTTTTCTGACCAACTTTGTGCTGAAAAGTCCATGATGTTTTACTACTACAACTTTGTTTAACTCTATAAAATTCATAAGTGAAATTTCAGAAAATTTCATTGAAATATGGCAATTCTTTAGGTATGTCCTTTATATTGAAAACATCAAAAATACTTGAAAAAATGGTTTCGTCTATTTAAATTAGATAAGCGTTAAAATATGAAAATAAATCCTTTTTTGTTAATTCCCGATTATTTTGAGGGTTTGTCTGGACAACTGTTGAAAATTATTTGATTTTTCTTTATTACAACTTGTGTTCAGGTTTATAGAATTCGTATATGCAATCTCTTAAAAATTCCCTGAAAAATGACTGGCTTTGGGGTATATCCTTTTTAAAGAAAAAAAAAACAATTGATTGTTTTTCAGCAAGATTGCAAATTATCTGACTTTATTTAACTCTTGAAAATGGTTTTTATATATATGTGTACATATATCTGTTTTTAGACTAGTTTGTTACATAGAAGAAGGAGGTCAAAGCCAAATCTATTCATCTTAAATTGACTTTCATGTAAAAGGATATTCCGCCTTTGCTATTCCTATTTGTATTCATTAAGCTAAAGCTCACGTTCTCACAACATCCATCTAATTTCATGAGATTTGTGTTTTTTATCAAATGAAGATTTATTCAAATTTCAGGCAATTTATATAAATTTTATGCAAAGACAACGTCCAGACAACGCGATTTTTTCTAATTTAGTATGCAAGGAATTCTGCCCTCATAAATTACTTTTTTGCTACCTCTTTCTCCAGCACACACAAAAAGGATGGCCTTGATCAATGTATGTTTAAGCCACGGCCACGAAATTTTTGCTCCTTTTCTCAGCTCTATTCTCAACTTTATTCTCTAAAATAGGTATATATTTGCAAGTTTTATTGAAGTAATAAGAATTTATGGACATTTACTTTTATCTATAACAATATTTTCATATTATTTTACACCTTTGCGCTTAATTTATCACAGTCTCTGGGTGAACCCAAAACATATATAACGAAACAGAGAAAAAATATCTTGACAGATATTGGGTAGAGGAAAGCCAACAACAGGACTGCTGGTTATGGCCTGCTCTAACATGGCCAATCATCAGCCAACACAACACAAGCAGCCAAGTAAAATATTACTTAGCAGTTTCCGGTGAAGGATAACAGCGGGTAAGTGTGTGTGTGTGTGTGGGCGAAGCGAATATGTGTCTGGGTAATAGTCACGTGTTCACATTGAGCGCGCGTGTACACTTTAACAGTTGAAAGATTATTGCATTTGCTGGCAGCAGAGCTAACCAAGTGCTGGGCTACTTTGTAAGGCGGTGTTGCTGGAAGAGTGAGAAAGGATATTTTTGAACATGTTTCAAACGTTTATCATTCATTCCCCCCCGCGCCAGCACGGTAAGTAAAAGGCCGTCTTCAGTAGGTGGGTGTGAGGCTTTCGCTACCCCCTCCCCTACCCAACAACACATGCGCTGTCTGGATGTAGGGTAAGTAATAGTAATGCAACGTGCCTGTTTACTCGTACGTTGCCGTTGTTGTTGAGCCTTTGCTTGTTTCTTTTTCCAACTTCTTTGTTTATTTGATTGCCAAACACGGAATCCTTTACGAAACAGGTACGAACGGATGTTTTCATTCTAATATTTGATTGTATAATTCTTTGTGCTGTGCTTTGGAAGGAAAATAAACGGCCATACAAAGTTTTGCTACTGTTTCGCCTTCCCTGCCACACTGAGACACACTTGTGATGCTGGCAGTACGTGTTATGTAGCCGTTGCTGAATCTAAAGGAATTTGCGAAGCTCTACGTATGTTGTTTCCCATTTTTTTGAAGTATTTTATACAACGTCACCCTTGCCTTGCTTTTGCCCGAGTCCAAAAGAAAAGCTACAAAGCACTCACTTATCATACGATTCTTCCTGCTGACGTCTGATTGAATTGAATTCCAGCTACTCCGAGAAGAGTGGTGCCTGGAGTCATCTCACTCTTAAATATGTATTTATACATAGATATTTAAATATTCTTCATATCAACATACATATATATGAAATGATTGTGGTCTGTGTGGTTAGGAAACCAATTTATTTACTCTTAGATGATATTTTTTATTTACGTTCTTCTTAAATTGTTAACTCTGTGCATATGTAGCTGTGTAGAGAGCTCTCGAATTTCTGAATATTTTTGTTGAAATATTTGTGGTAAACATTGATTTTACCAATGATGTTTACCTCATACACCACACATCAAGTATTTATACAACCTTAAACTTCGATATATAAGATGCTATTTGATTGCATTTCCAAATTATAAAGAAGAAGACACAAGAGTAAATAGACAAACTTTGCCCTTCAGAGTGCTTGAATTTATGTTGCGTATGTGGCCGGAAATTATGCTCTACTTCATATTTCATAAGAACACCAAAAAGTATACTTTAGTTTTTTTCTTCAAAAAACAATCCCAAAAGATGCTGTCTTTAACAAAACAGATCAAGTATTTACGGCCGCCTATAAGTATAACTTAGTTTTGCGCCACCTGAAAGTATGCTTTGCTTCTTCTCATAATCATAAAAGTATGCATATCTACATATATGTAGTTATATAGACTTGCGAAAGTAAGTATGTCCTGAAAGCAAATTACTTAGAAATTTGATTACTGTTAGCAAAAGTTTGATTGCCGTTCATACGTGTAATAGGTGGGTTACTTTTGATTGTGTGGCAAAGTGTATATGGCTGGCAGTATGTTTAAGAAAGTTTTTTTCTAGTCGTTTTTGCAGTAAGCCTAAAATTATGTTATGTCTTATGTATGATAGCAATCAAACTTTGCAGTTGTTTCGTCCTTCCCCCCCACACAACAGTTGAGTCTGAGGGGTTGGTAATAAACCTTAGATTAAAACTAAATGCCAGACATAGTAGGCCGTATGGGAAATTGGGGTAGAGGTATATTCTTTATAAGGAAAAAAATATTATCCAACGAAATAGTTGTTTAAAATTTGATAAACCTTCAAAAATAATTGCAAATTTTTAATTTTAATTTTTTAAATTGTTGTCTGGCCACTTTTATGCCGAAAAAATCCATGTTATTTTATTATTACAACTAGTGCTTTCATCTACAGAATTCATAAATACAATGTCATACAATTTCTTTGAAAAATGAGTGACCTTGAGTTATATCCTTTATACGGAAAACATTAATATTTTACGAAATAATTGTTTTTGTCTATTTCAATTTGATAAACCTTAAAAATAAGAATAAATCATATTTAGGGAATCCCTAGAGCCATTGCAATTTTTTTGATTTCTAGGTTATTTTAACGTGTTGTCTGGCCATCTATACGCTGAAAAGTCCATGATATTTTGTTATTACAACTTGAGTTTACATCTGCAGAATAATTATATGCAATCTCAAAAAATTTCCTTGAAAAATGACTGACCTTGAGGTATATCCTTTATACGGAAAACATTAATATCTTACGAAATGATTGTTTTTGTCCATTTAAATTTGATAAACGTTTCAATCCTTAAAGAACTCTCAAATTTTAATTTTTTAGTTTTTTTGGGATTGTCTAATACTGATCTGAAAAGAGCTTGTTATGTTATCCGAAAAGATCTTGTTATTTTATTATTACAACTTGTGTTTACGTCTACAGAATTCGAATATGCAATCTCTTAAAATTTCATTGGAAAATGACTGACCTTGACGTATATCCTTTTTAAGGAAAATATTCTTATCATACGAAATGACTGATTTCATCGATATAAATTTGAGAAACGTTTGAAAACGAGAATAAATCATGTTTTTGGAATACCTAAAACCATTGCAAATTTTTAATTTTTATATAATTTTAACTGTTTGTCTAGCCAACTTTCTGCCGTAAAGTACTTGATATTTTATTACTACAACTTGTATTTAAGTCCCTAGAATTCGTATATGAAATCTCGTAAAATTAATTTCAAAAATGACTATCCTTGCGGTATATCCTTTTTAATGAAAATATTCATATTTTACGAAATGCTTGTTTACATCAAACTAAATTTGTTAAACTTTTGAAAATTAGAATAAATCAAGTTTTTGGTATCCTTAAGGCCATAACAAATTTTAATTTTTTTTTATATATTTTTTTATTTTTTTTTGCTGAAGGGTACTTGTTATTTTATTATTACAACTTGTGTTTACGTATACAGAAGTCGTATATGCAATCTTACGAAATAACCTATATCATTGATCTAAATTTGATAAAGATTTGAAAATGAGAATAAATCATTGTTTGTGTCAATAACTTAAAATTTTTAGATTATTTTGAGGGTTTGTCTGATTTACTTTACTCTGAAAAGTCCATGATATTTTATTATCACAACTCCCATTGACGTCTCTGGAATTCATAAATGCAATCTCATATAATTCCTTGAAAAATTACTGGCCTTCAAGTGTATCCTTTATACGGAAATCATTCATATCATGCACAATAATTGTTTTTATCCATATAAATTTGATAAACATTTGAAAAGGAGAAAAAATTATTGAAAATTTTCAATTTTTAGATTAATATACCGTGTGGGATATTTTGGTACTGTGGTCTTTTAACAAAATCCTTTGGAATTAATATATATTAAAATTAACTTTAATTTACATTACAATAAGAAAAATACAATGATTTTTCATTTTATGTTACATGAGAACTAGGTGTGGTTGTGGGGGATTTAAAATATTTTCAAGACCGCCCAAAGGCCTTCTATTTAGACAATAAATTTCCTTCGTGGACGTGTTGTAAGGCACATAGAAGAGATAATGTTGCAGCTCCGCCTAAGAATATTTGATTTTTATAATATTGATTGAAAATTCTTGGCTATAGCACTATCATGAGACAAATATGAGATGAGATTTTATCTTCTTTTTTCAAAACTGCTCCTAAAAATATGATGATAATAATTCCATTATGTTTATCATTTATTTAAGATTTCGAACTGCGTACTTAGAACGATTTTCTAAAAAAACTGTAAGTAATACGGCTTCTTTCTCTTCTTTTCCACTACTGACAAACATTTTCATATATTTATAAAATCGTATATAAATCTGATAAAAAATAATTTACTCTGCGTAAGACACATAGCACAGAAGAAATTACTCTGCGTATGCGACTTATGACATAAAAAAATCTTGAAGACCATTCTAAGGTCTTCTATTAGCATTAAATATCCTTCGTAACACAGAAGAAATAATATTGAAGCTCAATCAAAGAATATTTCTTTATTATAATATATAAGTGTTTATTATAATATCGATTCTAAAATGCTAGTCTAGAGCTCTTCAGCCATAATTACAAAAATATGGGACGAGATTTTATCTTCTTTTGAAAAAAAAGCCTAAATATATGTTAATTAATCTGATATCATAATTATCCATTTGTTAACAACCACTCTGCAGACATTTATTTCCAAAATTGTTAAGAAAAATATTTTTCTATTCCTATAAAGCTATAAAGAAAATTTGTCTAATTATAATATTGATTATAAAATGCTTGTCTAGAGATCTTCATCATTACAAAAATATGAGACTAGATTTTCTCTTCTTTTGGAAAAGACGCCTAAATATATGTTAATATATCTAGTATCTCAATGGTCCATTTGTTAATAATAATAATATTTTTCCAAAATTGCTAAGAAAAATATTATTATATTCCTATGAAGCTATAAAGAAAATTTGTTTAATTATAATATTGATTTTAAATGAATGTCTAGAGCTATTCATCATTACAAAAATATGAGACGAGATTTTCTCTTCTTTTGGGAAAATATATGTTAATAAATCTGATATCTTAATTATCCATTTGTTAGCAACTACTCCGCAGACATTTTTTTTCCAAAATTGCTAAGAAAAATATTATTATATTTCTATAAAGTTTATTAGAAAACATTTACATCTTAAATAGATTATAAATGTACCGCAGAAAATTGCCTTTTGCAAAAATGTGCCTAAAAGTATGCTAATAATTCTATTAAGTTTATCATTTACTTAGGATTACTGGCAGACAACTTACACAGATTTGCTGAAAAAGATGGCAATTTCTAGTTAACTTCTCAGTTCTTTGGCATGTAGTCATATTATCCTTACAATTTACTGCACTTTTCTAACTAACAACCTTAAAGTACTCTCTACTTTTGGCTGTCCCAAAATATATACTTCAGTTTATCATTATTTTTCCCGACGCCGTGAAACACACTTTTATATCTTACGATATTGATTTTGTTGTAAAAAGTTTTCCCCTGTTGTAGGTAGGTTGCTGAAGTTCTTTCAAAATAAATATTTTGAAACTTAATTGAAAATTACTTAAGGTTGTGTCAACATAAGGCTCACGCACACGCATCGTGCGCTTGCCGGCTTCATTCCTTCGTTAACACATGTGACAGGATAAGGCATTAAAGGCACGCATAGCTGCCAAGAACGAGAAAAAAAGCAACCAACGAAACAGTTAAGAAGCACAGCCCAGCCACACACACACACTCAGCAAAAAGCACAAGTCACTCTGAATTTCAATTTACAACAAATCCAATACACAACATACTCGGCATACTTGCTCAACAAAGTTTACACTGCGTGTCGGCGATAAACAAAAACCCTTATCATTTGTGCCATACTAAAAGTACAGTAGATTTTGAAGAGACGCCGGTATATGTGTGGCAAAAAAGTAAATCATGTAAGCTCTTACACGCACCCAAAGCTCTAAATTGTCACCTCCACAGATAGACAAGCAGGCAGGCAGGCGAGCTGGCGGGTAGACAGACAGACATATATTATAGGCGAATGAAAATATGTAGGAAAAAAATTAAATCACATAAAAGCCAAGACATCCTTTAAGACAAGGGTAGATTTACTCTCTTGCTACGAAAAAATTGAAGCCTACTTTTAGGCTTTTAAGGCACATTTGCTAAAACGTAGGCGTATGTGCCACACTACCAACCCCACCACCACCTTCAACACCACTTTCAGACGAGGCCAAGGGATGTTACTTTGCTGTGAAATATATGAATGTCCTTTGCATATTAAATATTTTATAATACTTTACATGGGATTGTGCTAATATACGCTCGAGCCGATGATGGTGGTCTAGAGGGCAAAGGCTCATGCCACACACAGAAAAAACGAACTTGCCTTCCTTGTGTGTGTGTTATAAAGTTCAATATTTATGTTTATGTTTGTTGATTCTCTGTTTGCTGGAATTTATGTATGATAATATTACAGATGTTCGGTTTTCTACTCTCAATGGAGTTTATGGGTTAATGGTGCGAAAACGTGACTTAATGGTAGCCTGTCTTTAGTGTTTAGCAAAAAAAAACATATTAAGCAGACAGTGGGAGTGTTCGCTCACGCACACATATACCACTGTGTCTATAGCTCGTGCACACAAAGGCAAAGAAAAGGTCAAAGCAATTTATGCAGGATTAAATAGACATGTCAAAAATTGTTTTCATTTTTTAGAAAAAAAAAACGCAAAAGCCGAAGAATATCTAAGTTGTTGCATGTTTTATGGGCGAAGAAAGGCAGACGGGCAGATATGCAGAGCAGCCACCATTCAGCCAACCAACAGCAAATGAGACCATTTGTATGGTGTTGCTGGTTGGAGAGTGTGGAAATAATAAATGTTGAAGTTGATTTGGAGGATTTGCTGTTCTTGTCGTCGTTCATTCTTGTATATATGTCTTGTCTTTTGATGTTGATGTCTGAAAGGAAAACGTTCGTCAGAAGTTTGTAAATTGTTGCATACATTATGGGACTTAAGCTGTTTCTAAAAGCCTAAGCTTAAATGGGCAGGGAGGAGGTTGTGTCGTTTGGCGAGAGGATTTGTTTATGGAGACCCATTTAAAATGTCTGCTTAAAGTTTTTTAAAGTTTGCTGATTCTTTAGGATTTAGATTTATTAACATAAAATACAAAAGAGAACTAAGGCAAACATTTGGGAAATCTCTCACAGTGAATAGTAAAATATTTTACACTAGGCCGCAGGAAGTAATACGCAAAATATAAAATGGAACACGCATACGCGATAAAACTGAGCATTTTTTATTACTTTATTGGCCTCTGTTTGCGGTAATGGTATTGAAGTCCACTTGGCGAATTGAAAGTGGTGTCGCAACAACGGTTTTTGGTAGCGGAGTAAATGTTTACTTTACATAGCGGCTTTGGATATACCTTTCAAGAGAATAGTTCTAAGGCTGGCTACGCAGAAAACCTTTACTTTTATTGGAATATTCGGTCAAGAATCATCCGACAGATGATATTTAGTCCCAAATCATCTGACAGAGACGAAAATGCCTGAGCCCGGCCGATGCTCAGTGAATATTTTCATACCAGATGCCGCAAGAATTAGAAGGAGCTAGGAGTTTGAAAATTCACACACAACTCTCATATTGTCAAATTACCTATTTTTGGTCCAATAAAATTATATTAATACTAGCTGAACCCCGCCCGCTTCGCCAGGCAAAAAAAAACAAATGGTAAAATTAAGATCAGGTTTCATATTGATTTTTATCGTGGTCAGTAATATATACGTTCCAATTTTCAGCCTTCTTGCTCAAAAAATTACTTTTGACACCTCCCACCGCCCATGAAACGAAAATTCAAAATCCGGCATCATATTTATCTTTTTCGTGATCAGTAATATATACGTTCCAAATTTCAGGCATCTATGTAGCTCAAAAAACACTTTTGCCACGTCCCCACCGACCTCGAAACGAAAATCAAAATTTCGGTATCATATTTATCTTTCTTGTGGTCAGTAATATATATGTACCAATTTTCAGCCTTCTAGCTCTCAAAAATACTTTTGGCAAGCCCCCAACGCCCACGAAACGAAAATTAAAATTTCGGCATCAAATTGATCTTTCTCGTGGTCAGTAATATATAAGTACCAATTTTCAGTCTACTACCTCTCAAAAACACTTCTGCTACGCCCCCACCGCCTTCGAAACTAAAATTCAAAATCCGGCATCATATTTATCTTGCTCGTAGTCAGTAATATATACGTTACAATTTTCAGCCTTCTAGCTTAAAAAACACCATTGCCACGCCCACTAAACGAAAATCGAAATTTCGGCATCATATTGATCATTCTTGTTTTAGTAATATATATGTACCAATTTTCAGCCTTCTAGCTCAAAAAAACACTTTTGCCACGCCCACTCCGCCACAAAATGAAACATCCAAATTTCGGCATCATATTTATCATTCTCGTGGTCAGTAATATATATGTACCAATTTTCAGCTTTCTAGCTCAAAAAACACTTTTGCCACGCCCACTCCGCCCACAAAATTAAAATCCAAATTTCGGCATCATATTTATCATTCTCGTGGTCAGTAATATATATCCGTTCCAATTTTCAGACTTCTAGCTCAAAAAATACTATTGCCACTCCCCCTCCGCCCACAGAGCAAATTTTTAAAAATTCTATATCCTATAGTTCCTTCCAGACCTGCATCTATCCGCACTGAAAATTTCAACAACATCGGTTCAGCCGTTTACACGTGATTGCGAAACAAACAAACAGACAGACTTACACTAAGGTTTTATAATATTAATAGGGATTATTTTTTCAAATCCGCCCACAACCGCACCTACCTCCTCCCATTTCATATAAAATGAAAAATCTTCATATATTTCTTATTTTAATATTTACATTAATACAAATCATTACAAGTGATTTCATTTGAGTGCACATTTAAATGAAAATTGGCAGTGCCACGCTCAGTCACCATATTTTTTACGATTTCGAAATATCTGATAACTTAATAAAAACCTAAAGCTTAATATCAAATCTCGAGATTTAGAAAAATGTAGGTTATAATAGCTTATCGTATTTTGTTAATTAAATAATTATTCCACAATCAGTGCTATAAATTTATCGTCTCACTGGATCATTTGAAGTTTTCAATGCATACTTGTAGGGTTATAATAAATTCACTATTGAAATTCCCGGGCTGTTGGCCTTACAGCTACAAACTAATACGACAAAACACTTATATTTGAATTTCAGAAACGCCATTGAAAGTTAAGTATGTAATTATAGTATAGCTCATTAGTATAATACATTATATTCTTAAGAAATTTCTTTTGTCATAGCATCGATTTTCCGTAGTCTGTAGTTATATACATATTTTTGAAAAAAAAAACTCAATAAATAAACTTGAATGCCCCTAAAGGTATGCTTACAATATATTGTTTTAAAATTTTTGAAATTAAATCGATGTTTGCAGCTATAAGCTGAATTTTTATATTTGCAATGATTAACTAATGTCCGATCTCGTGATGGAAATGAAACATACTGAATAAAGATAAGCTTCTGGTAAACCACTCTTTGAAATGGAAAACGAAAATATAATTAAACTACTTTTAACGCAAAGAAAAGTTTGAAGAGCTCTTGTTTTCCACGAAGAAAAAAATTCAATACAATACATGGTTTCCGAGATATTATCAATAAAATAACATCTAAAATGCTGAATTTTGCAACTATTTTAACATTTATGAACTTAAATGCTTCCACGGTAAAGCAATGTATAATATACTTGATTGGAATGTTCCTTGCAGAATTAAATGAACAAAGTAGAAATTTGGGAGTTTTTTTTTCTTTGAAATTTGATAATATTTACTATTGGTTGCAGGTTTTGTTCACACACAAGTTGAAATTAAATTAGTCATACCAAATACTGATTAAACAGAAAATTGTGGACATTTCGAGACTTTTCCCAATCTCACTTAGCATAGCCGAAATGAGTCACATCTCAGATATAATTATATATTACATTTTTTTAAGGAATTACATGAATCGTAGTTCATATATTTGTAACACGAAGAACTATATGAGCAGGACAGACACTTTTTATATACCGATAGATTTCTAACCATTACTGGGTCAACTTAACTAATATGAAAAAATAATAGTTATATAACTTCACACACAAATTAAAGTCGTGCTGCTGTAGAAAACTCATTATAAAACGTTCTGGAGTTAAAAAAGCTTTAGCACACATCAACCACCAAATACATTTCCTTCATGGCTATGTCACGATTTTATTTCTTGACCTTACCAACAAAATCAAAAGAATAATATTACATATTTCTTACGCTGCTGATAAGCCAAATGTACTGCCACATATTATAATTGACGCTTTGTCGATTACAATTTGTTCGAAAAGATACAAATTTTTCACTAGATGGCAGCAAATTTGGCCTATCAGCAGCATAAGATATATTCGTGGTCTAAGCTGCATTAATATAATTTATAATAAATTATATTGCAGTTTTAGGTCGATGATAAAAGCAAACAGATTTATCGATGCTTAACTGAATTCCATAGGATAGAAGAAAATTCGACCAATAGTAAAAGCCATTTAAAACATTCAATTTGATATACCAATTACTTTGACTTTGAATGGTAGAATAACACTTATTTTCATGTTATGTTTGATATTTGCAAAATGGGACGCAATGCGCTCGAACAAAATTGGTGGCTTGGGCAATAAGCAATATTGCCCAAAATCGAGAAGCCAATGCATCCACAACGAGTCATTGTTTGATGTGGATTTTGGGCTGCACAGAAAAATTGGGTTGATCGAATGAGTACTGCCGAGCAAGTCGTGGTAGTCATATGAATGATATTGTGTTCCATTATTAAATAACACAATTCAACCTTTCCAATAAAACCAGAAATTTGAAAAAATAATCAGTACTTTCTTATAGCTGATTGTAATTTTAAATAGTATTTATTAAGTTTATCATTCCATTTATAAAACCTTGAAATATAGTTCTTAATATCATCATAAACTCCTGAGACTTCATAGCCATGTCCGACATATATTTAAAGCGGTCTAATCGAAAGGGGGTAGCTGTAGTTCAGTTGACATTGCAAACGGGCGAAATCCGGCCAAAGAAGAAAACATTTCCTAATAATGAATGAAAATGCCCCTGAAAACCACTGCTTAAACAAATTTTTGTATTTTATTCTATTATTTGATCGCCTTTTTTAATTTTTCTTCAAATAGTGTGCAAACAAATTCGATAACAGCATTTTATAGTAGCTGCATGTTTGAAGAACATTTATGAATAAATGTAGAATCCATGAGCCTTCTTGTAGAAGATGCCAGCTATTATAAAGCTAATCAAAATTAAGTTTGTCGCGCTATTTAAACAAAAATTAAAAGAATTGCGTCTACGACTTGAATTATTTTATTAATTACTATGTTAGATATTAAGACAAAATGATTTTTTCAATTTGTTTAAGGATTATATCATGGAAGCAAAATTATTTTTTTACACTTTCTTCCTAAACCAATGCTTCTATGTGAACGTAGAAATAATAATACCCTTTAATTGAACATATATCCGCATTTGATCGAAATTATATTCCCAATATAAATTACACTAGTCAACAGTCAAAATGTACTCGGGATGCGATAATTTTTTCTGTGTAGATAACCTTGACATGAGCTCGAAAAACGCAATAAAAAATTTTTTTCGTTTGGTTTTTTTTTTATTATTTTTTTTTTAAATTTTAAAAATTTTTTTTTGGTTAATTTGTTTCGTCCGGCATAACTCGGGAACCACTAGCCCGATTTAATTGAATTAAATTTTAAAAAATTTAAAATTACAATTCCCTTAATCTGTTCATATATTGTTTTCCTATACAAGCAACAGTTTCCAAGTTAAAAATGAATATATAAAGGAAAAAACTTATTTTTTGCCTAAAGATTTAAATTTTTTTTTTAAAAATCCATAAAAAATCCAAAATGAAAAAAAATGTCAAATCTTATTACTTTTACGTAAAGTCACATAACCTATGAGCAAAATGAGACAAAGATCATGAAAATCGATGCACGCGTTTCGCTTTTATTCGCAATTGAGTAAAGGTATGAATTTCAAAAATTTGCTCGACATATGCACAACTTTGTCTATGGTAAGGTTTTTTCTTTTGATTCTCAGAATTAACAAAACGGAATAAACAAAGGGTTATTTAATTTTTATGATTGCGTAAGCAAAGTAATAAACGCTAATAAATGTGCGTGAACAATTAAAAGGAAAAAAGGAAAGGGGACTTTTTTAATTATTTGGGTTTTCCGTTGGCTACCTGTATGATTTTTTTACAGAAATGCAACCCACATTTAAGGGTGGTCATTATTCGGAAAATTTAAGACTCACACATGGTGAAACAGGTATGTAGCCACCGTAAAAAAATATACACCCATTTATAAGTACCTGTCAGTAAAATACTAAACAATACACAGTATAAATAGGTCTTCATTGATCGATTTTACTCATTCAACAAGTGTCGACGAACGCGATAGTTAAAATGAGCAAACGTTCGCGAGGATTTGAATGCAATACCAATCCAAGTAATTTTTGTTACATGTGCGCCATGCTCGTCACTCACATCGCCCAGGTTGTCCGGAAAGAAGTCCAAGTGCGAGTGTAGAAAATGTATCTTAAGCGACATATTTGCTCTAATTTTTTTATAATTTTGGAGTAGTTGTTCGACGATCTCTCTGTAATTTGAGCTTTTGTTGTTTCCAAGAAATCCGGAAACAATTTGCCGAAATGAGTTCCAAGCTGCAGCTTCATTTGGTGATAAAATGTGCTCAAACTGTTGGTCTTGCAACAACTTTTTAATTTGCGGACCGTCGAAAACGCCTTCCTTAATCTTTGCCGATGAAAGGTGAGGAAAAATGGTTTTTAAATAGGCGAACGCTTCGCCATCTTTGTTGATAGCTTTCACGAAGTTTTTTATGAGTCCGAGCTTTATGTGAAGAGGTGGGAGAAAAACATTTTCCTTTTTTATGAGTGGTGTATATTTCACGTTGTCGCTGCCGGGGATGAAGTTAACTCTTTCTGTCCAACTCCTCCTGGTGTAATGATGTTGACGATCGCGGCTGTCCCAAAGGCAGAGAAAACAACAGTACTTTGTGAATCCACCTTGTAATCCACAAAGGATACCGATAACCTTAAGGTCGGCACAAACTTTCCAATCGTGCCTCTCATAGTTAAGGCACTTTAGTAGATTGTCCATGACTTCGTATGTTTCCTTGGTGTCAACGGCATGAGCAATTGGAATCGAAGGTTTCTCGTTGCCGTTGTGCAGTAAAATTGCTTTAAGGCTCTGCTTGTTGCTGTCGATGAAAAGACGCCACTCTCCTGGATCGTAAGAGTACCCGAGTTCACCAAATAATCCGGGAATGTCCTTACAAAAACAGATGTTGTCTTTTTTTGTGTAGTAACGGACGGTTGCGGGTCCACTGGTTCTTCGGAAAATGGCACTGGAAAATTCACTGTTGAAACAGCAGCGTAAGTCCATCGTATATTTTTTCCCACGCCTGTTTTTTTGCTAAGACAGAAGTAGCAATCTGTTATATGGCAAAGCGGAGCTCTCCAAAGCATTGGCATGATGATTCTCGGCTGTCGTCTGAAAGAATTTCAATAATAAGTTATATATGTTCTTGAATTTCGTAATCTACACTTACCTTGAGTCAGCTAGCTGTACGTAGCACCTTGGACATAGAGCACTTGGTGTCCACCGCTCATCTATGTTTGAGACCTTTAAATTGAAGCTCTCTTCAAATGAATCTCTCAATTTAGGTGAAAAACAACGCTTGTTTTTTTCAGAAACGTATTCTCCGCACATGTAACAAAAATTACTTGGATTGGTATTGCATTCAAATCCTCGCGAACGTTTGCTCATTTTAACTATCGCGTTCGTCGACACTTGTTGAATGAGTAAAATCGATCAATGAAGACCTATTTATACTGTGTATTGTTTAGTATTTTACTGACAGGTACTTATAAATGGGTGTATATTTTTTTACGGTGGCTACATACCTGTTTCACCATGTGTGAGTCTTAAATTTTCCGAATAATGACCACCCTTAAATGTGGGTTGCATTTCTGTAAAAAAATAATACAGGTAGCCAACGGAAAACCCAAATAATTAAAAAAGTCCCCTTTCCTTTTTTCCTTTTAATTGTTCACGCACATTTATTAGCGTTTATTACTTTGCTTACGCAATCGTAAAAATTAAATAACCCTTTGTTTATTCCGTTTTGTTAATTCTGAGAATCAAAAAAAAAGAAAAAACCTTACCATAGACAAAGTTGTGCATATGTCGAGCAAATTTTTGAAATTCATACCTTTACTCAATTGCGAATAAAAGCGAAACGCGTGCATCGATTTTCATGATCTTTGTCTCATTTTGCTCATAGGTTATGTGACTTTACGTAAAAGTAATAAGATTTGACATTTTTTTTCATTTTGGATTTTTTATGGATTAAAAAAAAAAAAAATTTAAATCTTTAGGCAAAAAATAAGTTTTTTCCTTTATATATTCATTTTTAACTTGGAAACTGTTGCTTGTATAGGAAAACAATATATGAACAGATTAAGGGAATTGTAATTTTAAATTTTTTAAAATTTAATTCAATTAAATCGGGCTAGTGGTTCCCGAGTTTTGCCGGACGAAACAAATTAACCAAAAAAAATTTTTAAATTTTTGAAATTCATACCTTTACTCAATTGCGAATAAAAGCGAAACGCGTGCATCGATTTTCATGATCTTTGTCTCATTTTGCTCATAGGTTATGTGACTTTACGTAAAAGTAATAAGATTTGACATTTTTTTTTCATTTTGGATTTTTTATGGATTTAAAAAAAAAAAATTAAATCTTTAGGCAAAAAATAAGTTTTTTCCTTTATATATTCATTTTTAACTTGGAAACTGTTGCTTGTATAGGAAAACAATATATGAACAGATTATTTTTTAAAATTTAATTCAATTAAATCGGGCTAGTGGTTCCCGAGTTATGCCGGACGAAACAAATTAACCAAAAAAAAAAATTTAAAATTTAAAAAAAAAATAATAAAAAAAACCAAACGAAAAAAAAAATTTTTATTGCGTTTTTCGAGCTCATGTCAAGGTTATCTACACAGAAAAAATTATCGCATCCGGAGTACATGAAATTTTTTTCAATTTGTTGAGTAGTGTTACCTACCTTCGACGAGAACTGAAATTTTTGTAAAAAATTTACAAAATTTGCCAATTTGATAGGCAAAATATATCAGAAAATTTTATACATTTCAGAATTTTTTATACTTTTTATTATTTTTGGTAGTAACTAAGTATTGTTTAGAAAATGTTAGATACAAATTAGTTTGGAAGTATTTTAATTTTCCTTTTAAAATTTGGGAAAAAATATTTAAATTTAAATTAATTAATTGAGTAGAAATTCATTAAAGAACAATCTTGCAATAAAAATGTTAAAAAACACATTTAAGTTGTGCATTTTTCCACTTTTCTATGTTGAAGTATTAGTTCATTTTATATGTATTTTAAACCAGTTTTGATTCAGATGTTGGCATATTTCTTACAACATTTTTAGCTTTTCTTCATATCTTAGGCAAAATTCCGTTTCGCCATTTTATTGATTTTTAATTCTTTGATTGAATTTCCTACTTCTGAAAAATTCAGTGGCTTTCCTTGCTGCTCCTTCCGAGATTCGCTTATTACGTTGAAATTCCATGTAATTTAATAACACACCTTTGCAAAAAAAACCCCTTAAGCAACACATTTAATAACATGTTAATCCTGGTTCTAACCTCTAACAGAACTCTTTGCTTTTTTCTCGTTCTCCTTCTCTCTCTCTCTCTTCTCGACATTTATTGTCGTTTCTTTTGGATATTGTCATGTTCAGCCAGGCGTTCGGTGATGTTTATTATAATGCTTGTTGCAAACTTTATTAGGGAAAAAATTTCATTAACTCAAGTATTTTACACCTATTTGCTGTAATCCACCGCCCCCCGCCACACAGATCCGCCATAAATGGTATCCTTGCTTCTCATTCTCTTTCTCGGTATTTGTATCTGTGTCTCCGGTCCTGGCACACAAGCAGTGTGAGCTAAGTGTACAATGAAACCAAATTAAGTAGAGCTACACAAGTAGCTACACAACATTTAATTATGCTTCTACGGCGACGTCTATGGTTTGTGAGGCGGTGTGTCTGTGTGTGTTGTATGTTGTATAATGACAAATCCTTATGCTAAATATGTTTAATACGCTGTAAAGTACCTTCGAATCTTAATAGGTATGTATGTGTGCGAGTGTGTGTATGTGTATGCTTGTTCCCGTGTGCCGGCAACTAAGTATACAGTGTGAGAACATACAACTAACTAAATGTCGCTGTGTATGTTTAACTATTAGTCGCTAGCAAGGACATGCAGCGAGCAGCAACATATGCTTAATGAAGCTTATAGTCTACACAACCATATAATAAAATGACACGCCCACTTTACGCCGAAGCACCTCACGATAGAGCTGCTCAAACTTTAGCCTGCATGCATATAGAAATACAGCTACAGGTGCGTTGAATTGGCACCGCTTTCAAGTGTAATGATGATTAGATTATTAGATTATTGATTTTTGGGTGGGGAACCAAAGAATAATTTTCCCTGATTTGGAATGACTTCTTTGGGAAATGTTTAATTATTATTTTTTTGCCATGGCCCTAAAATTCATTTTTGATATTTATATAATCCTTTCAAATATGGATCTAAGAACTGCCGATTATTTCTCGAGTTCTAAAAAGTTTAATTATTATTTTTTGCAATGACCCTAAAAATAAATTTTGATATTTATACATTCCTTTAAAACATGGATCTGGCGATCATTTCTAGAGTTCTAGGTTATGCTTCCTATTTCCGCGACCAGCGGCTGTAGTTGCACAACTAGCACTTTTGTCATTCATTAGCAAACATGAACAAAAGACCGGTTTTTGCCAAAAGGAAACTATTTCGTTAGGAAATTTTAAAATGTATAAGTTGCACATGTGCACAAGGACACGAACGTGGGCCTCACTATAAGTATGTGCTTGTGTCTGTGTGAGTGCATGAATCAATGGTAGCTTTAAATGTAGTGTGGTGTTGTTATAATCATAATTATTAAGAGCTCCTAGACGGAAATGTTTGCCAACTAGTCACTCGTATGGTGATGGTGCCGATGATGGTGGTTGGTGGCTCCCATAGTTGTTGTTTCACTGCTGGAACATATTGTTGCACACTTAGTTGTTGCACTCGAGAAAACTTTTTGTCGGAGTTGTTGTTGTGGCGAAAAATCTGGTATTTTGTGTTTTCCTAACGAACACGTACACCGTTCACACTATCAAACAAACTCGTACAACAACAACCAGACAAATACAAATATGTGTAGACTCAACAACCACAACGGTATGGTTTTAAGTGTTAATAACTCAACTTTTGTTTGTTTTTCAGGTATGCTCGATATGCTAGCACACGTACACACACACTCGCTCTGCCACAAAGGCATACACACACTTCAAGGATTAAATAGTTTAAATGCTATTTAACATTTTTCATGATTTAATAAAGTCTCGGTGTGAGGGGTGTTTAAGTCCAAGTTAGAATACTCGCACATAAACCTCAAACCTTTTCCCATTTCGAATTATTATCTATCTGTAAAGGTACATTGTACAATGTACATGTCTGACTAAGACTAAGTTTATGAATAATAACTTCTCCTGCTCTGTCTCCATGCATGTGTGTTTGTGTCTAAGTGCTGTTTGCTTTAAGATTTCTGATAACACAACAACATCATCATTATTATTATTATTAAACCAGTACATGTTGCTGCTCCTTGTCCAGAGAGATAATGTCCATATTGTGTCTGGTTAGTTTTCTAGAACATGCATTTGGTTAGACATTCGTTGTTTTGTTAACTTCTTGGATATTGAGTAGCAAATGGTTGGGTGTGGCTTTGCTGGTAATTTTTAGCTTTAACTGTAAACATTTCGGCTGCCATTTAGTCCGAAATTAAATAACCATTTTATGTTTATTATAATATATCTTTAATAATTTGTACTTATATGTGTGGAGAAATTGACAAGATTATTGAAGTGAATCCTAATAATTGCCAACGGCTGTGTTTAATTATTAAACAAAGATTTGTTCTGTACAGACGTCAAATCCAGATGTGAATGGTTTATTATAATAAGTCAATTTAAATAAAACATTCGTCGAAAAACACTAAAGTAAACTTGGAAAGGAGACACTCCTCGAATAAAACATTCAAATATTATTGAATATGAAACGTTAGATTTGAATCAATATTTTTGAAGTTGTACAAAATTGGTTTACGTTTTAAGGATAACTTATAATACAATGAAAAATGGCGCAAAAAATAAATAATAGGCCAAAAAAAAAATGATACCCAAAATCAAAATATGAAATTTCCAAGGCCTGAAGGGCCGGAAATCATGAAAGAGGTAGGATGCATATAAGTAATATTACCAAGCCATTTGAAAAGAACGCATTTTATTATACACAGGAAAATATCCCAGTTCAAATCAAATATTGATTATAGACGGAAATTAAACAAACGTTGTACAAATTGAAAACGACGAAGTAAAAAGGACGGCTCGGCCTGACCGAATCTTATATGTCCTCTACAAAGGAATTACCAGCAGATTAAAGTATGTCGGCTTTACGTAGAAGTACAGTAACATACTGATATTTATACCCTACACCACAGGGTATAATGTCTTTGTGCATTTCTTTGCAACACCCAAAAGGAAACGAAATAGACCCATGTCCGTCCGTCCGTCTGTCCATCTATTCTTGTAATGAAAGTCCAGGTCGCAATTGTTGTTAGAACTAAATGAAACTTTGCACAACGAAGTTTTATGGGATAAGGACGAACGCTATTTAATTTGAAGCAAATCGGTTCAGATTTAGCTGTAGCTCCCATACAAATGTTGCTTCCGATTTGATTTTGATTTTCTTCAAATTTGACAAAAATTGATTGGTGTTTCACCAATATTGACAATAGCATTATAAATACTTCAACATTTGAAACTGTATATAGTTACCACGATGCGATATGTATTAGCATATTTAATTAATTTATACCTTATAGTTTTATAGATTTCTACATTATGTGAATACTAGGAATAACTTATTATTACAAATAAATATATTTATTATTTTTTATTATCTAGTCGGACATTTATGTTACGATAACGAAACCTGAATATAATTGTGATATTATAAAAAATAACAAAATTTATATACGTTTCAACATCTGGCTGACATTTTTAAACAAAGTGTTAAAATTGATCAAGACTAAACAATGCTTTAAACTTATTGACTTGGACTCAATAACAGATAGTGGGTTCATCAATAATTAAATATATTGAACAATGAATTTTATTATAAATAAAATTTAAATTTACATTCAACATATTCAAGCCCAATATGGACAATAGCAGTATAAATGTCTTAATCTTTGAAACTGTATGCAGTTACTGCGACACGATATGTATTACCATATCTATTTAATTTACTCTTTACAGATTTAAATAATGTTAATATTAAGAATAGCGTAATAATACGTTTATGTTACCTACTTCAGACATACACATAATTGTGATATCATAAAAAAATTTTCAATATTTATATACGTTTCAATATTTGTCTGACATTTTTAAACAAAAACACTTAAAATTGATCAAGACTAACCACGACGCTTTACATTTATTGACTTGGAGTCAATAACAGATGAAGTGATCATCAATAATAAAATATGTTGAACAATGAATTTTATTATAAATAAAATTTAAAATTGCATTTAACATATTCAACTCTCTCTGGGAATAAGCCTTGACGTGGCGAGAGAGCTAAGTACTTTCTAAATGGAAGGAAACCAATTATTCCAAGTACTTAAATCGCAAAAAAAATATTAAATTGTCTATTTTATACCATTATGTTGTATCCAAAAATTATTTTTATTTCCTCAATGAGACAAACTTCACCCTGTAATAAAACATTTGTTTACCAAATCTAAATTCAAAATTCTAGTACGATTTAAGCCAAACAGCTTCCAGGAGAACTAGGTGTAGGGTATGATACCCTACCCGATGCCCGAATTCAACCTTCCTTAATTGTTTTTCTGATATTTTTAAGCAACTTGTAATATTTGTTCCCTATCGATATCTATGTACTATATATATCAAAATAATACTTCAAGTATTTTAAAAATATGTATATAAAACAACAATCTTCAAAAGGTGCGCTTAAGTATCCTCAATATTGGCATTCCTTGTATGGGAAACAATTAATTTTAATTTAGCCATCTTAATAAATGTTATCAAACTTAGTTGAAGTTCGGAACCAAGGGAGATATTTTTTTTTCTTATTTTATTGGAATTCATTTTGGGATATTTAAATATAAATTTTACCTCATTGGTAGAGCGTGTTCATAAACGACATCTCAATTTGTATACCTTCCCAAAGGAAGAGAGAATCGATGCCCCTTTAGGATGCTTTACATTTCATCTAGAAACATATGTAGATAAAGTGAACCTCGTCGGTCTATGCTTTGACTAATGTATGAACTGACGCACCCTGTTTTACTTAACCAGGGTTGTCTGTGGTGGATGTGGAATATGTCCGACCCTATTTGGATTTAAATTTTACTATTTACAAATTATTAACATTAAATTTTCACTAGTATTTTAAAGTGTCTATAGACATCTAAGTTCATACATCATAGGAAGATCAATTGTTTTAACTAGGGTTTACATTTTTTCATTTTTTTTTTCATTTCCCGTATCCCGGGAAAATCGTACGGGTATCCCGCGGGAATTCAATAGAAACTTTTACATATTTCTTCGCATATTTTTCAATAATTTGCCAAGGTGATATTTATTATTTGGATGCACACTACAACTGTCATAATTTCCACCCCGTGAAAGGATCCGACCAGTAGCTTCACAGCGACTTTTCAACAACATACCCGACCTCTTTTTAAGTAAATGGTTTTCACAAATGAATGAGAAGCATATCCGAATATCACACATAAGCACACATACCACCTTAATAAAATGTGAATGTTTCATTGGAAAAAATAAGCTTAACTCAATGTCAACGATATGTTGATTTCACGTGCTGTCCCGGGATCCCGGGAAATTAAAAAAGTAATTCCCGTTTCCCGGGAAATAAAAAGTACGGGAAAATGCAAACACAAGTTTTAACATGCAGTTCATTTTAGTGTTTACTTTTGTCTGAATTTAGTATTGGCGGAGGCAGTAGTTGGATGATATAATATAGTCGGAGGATAGAATATGTATCTTTCTAACCTATAAAAAATCATGTTTTTCATATTCAGAGTTGGATACTCATATAAATTAGGCATTTTTCTTGTCTAATCCAATGAAAATGGTGGGGGTTCTATTGATTGTCTTGATCCTTGATCCAAAATCCTCGAAATATGTTGTTGATATCCATAATTATTCATATTCCTTTTAGATGCGGAAACCGCAACATTTTTTTTCGACCCGGTTTATTGTTCAGTAATGTCTGGGTGATGATAATGATGAATATTCAGAGTTGGATATATATATTAAGCATTTTTTCTGGTCTAATCCAATTAAAATGGTAGGGTTCTATCGATTGTCTTGATCCTTGATCCAAAATCCTTGGCAAAGTTAACACAGCATGCGAACTAAGATATAAAGAGTGATTTTTTTGAGGTTAGGATTTTCATGCATTAGTATTTGACAGATCACGTGGGATTTCAGACATGGTGTCAAAGAGAAAGATGCTCAGTATGCTTTGACATTTCATCATGAATCGTCTTACAAACGAATAACGCTTGCAAATTATTGAATTTTATTATCAAAATGCGTGCTCTGTTAAGAAAGTTCATTGCGCGCTTCCATTTTATGGTCAGTTTAATCGACCCACTGAAGCGGCTATTCGGGCTATTGTGACTAAATTTCGCACCAAATTTACATTGTTGGACATTAAACCACCAACACGCTTACGTAGAGTGCGAACTGAAGAAAATATCGCAGCTGTATCGGCCAGTGTTAATGATGACCACCAATTTTCGATTCGTCGCCGTTCGCACCAATTGGGTCTCTGTTACTCAAAAACGTGGAAATGCCAAAATTGGACTAAGCGGATGGACCACCTAAGACGCAGCCGCGGTCAACATTTAAATGAAATTATCTTCAAAAAGTAAATGTCATGGACCAATCTAACGTTTCAAATAAAGAACCGATGAGATTTTGCAAATTTTATGCGTTTTTTTTTAAAAAAAAGTTATCAAGCTCTTAAAAAATCGCCCTTTATATTCTTGATCGTCATAAAAATCTAAGACGATCTAGCCATGTCCGTCCGTCTGTCCGTCTGTTGAAAGCCACGCTAGCATCTAAACGAAAGGAGATAGAACGTTCAAATTTTCCATAAATGCCTCTTATAGTCGTAGATGGTAGCGAAAAATTTCTCCCTCACAAGGACTAAAAATACCCATAATAATCCATAATATTTTAGAGTATTTAAGCATGTTTTTTGAATATGTCTATTTAAATTTGCTTGATATTTGGTATGCGCATTCGCCTTATAGCAAAAACGTGCACCATAAAGTGATTCTTATTTGTAGGGGATGAAAATGGGGCAAAAAAGGGATGAAGATGGTACATATCCAACGACAACAGCTAGAAACACGAAATTCGGTGTGTACATTCCTCTAATTGAGTAGATACATAATATAAAATTATTTTTCCCAAATTCGTACTTTTAAGGGAATAGAGGGATAAAAATGGTACCAACCAAACGGTTGTACCTAGAATAATGAAATTCGGTGTATACATTCCTCCGATTGCATAGACAAGTAAAATACATGGATTTTTCAAAATTCGTACTTTTTGGGGTTAAAATGAAAAAAGGGGATACAAATTGTACCAATAAAATGACCACAGCTAGAGTCATGAAATTCGGAGCATATATTCCTCTGACTATGTAGACACGGAAAATAAACTGATTTTTCGAAATTCGTACTTTTTGGGGTCAAAATAAAAAAAGGGGATGAAAATAGTACCAACCAAATGACCGCGTAGACGCGGAAAATAAACGGATTTTTCATGGGATACAATGGTACAGAGGGATAAAAATGGTACCAACTAAACGACTACAGTATACATTCCTCTGACTGCATATACACGCAAAAAAAAGTTGTTTTTTTTTCCAAATTCGTAATTTTTCTTTTACGACAAAAAATGATTGAATCATGAAGTTATTTAGGCCATGCACGTCTGAAAATGGATTTTCAAAATTTGTACTTTTGGAACTAAAATAGAATGGAAATACAATCAACTGTAGCAACCACTGTCTACCAATATTTATGGTATTTAAGCTTTTTGAAAATATAAATATAAGAATATTTATTTTTTGATTTGAAATAAATAATGGTTTGAAATAATTAAAATATTATATTTATTTATAAAATTATTTTTTCTATATTTTTATTTGTTTTGGTTTGGCTATATTAAAAAATTTATATTTTCCTGCAATATTACTGCACTTCTACGAAAACCGACAACCTCTGTGGAATGCAATCCATAGTGGAGGGTATATAAAGTTCGGCACGGCCGAACTTAACCCCGTTTTTACTTGTGCTCTTTAATTTGAATGAGGGTATGAAAATAAATTACTATAATTAAAATATCCATATTCTTTGGAAATCAAAAGTCCTATAAAACGGTCAGTGTTATGTGTAATATTCAGAATTCGATAGGACCCACATTTCAAAGTATGTAAATTGAGTAATTATCTTTTTTGTCGAAAAACCCTAGGAAAAGTTAGCATCCGAAGTACTGAACACATCCCTTACGTTTGACTGCATTTAAAAGAATTATTATTATTATTATATTATTTTTCATTCTTCTTGATTTTATTCGATGCAAAGAGTACCAGAAATGTTGCAATATTCATTACAAAATTTACATTGCTGACACAACAGGCATGTTGCTATCGTCTTAACGAAGTTGTCATAATTGTACATATTATTAACAATATATTAACATTTACCTTACCACAACATGCAGTTTACCCCAAAGAACAAAAGACCTTAAATTCCATTGAATTTCAACCAAGGACTAACAAAGTCCTCCTATATCCTTTTTTTCTCTCTCATTACTTTCGTCATTTGTTCGGCAAATGTTGTATTGTATTAACGACACAGATACTAAATAACAAATGCCAGGGGATTTCGTCGACCATTTACACTGATCACCCTATATCCTTTTCGGTTTTGATTAGAGGAAATGTCATATTTTTCTCCATAATTATCATTGTTATATTTGCGGACTTCATAAAAAAATATAAACCAAACCAAACAAGATAATATAATACGATATAATATAATTGACATTTTATTGCTTTTGACATGCGTTATATGTATAAGTGTGTGTGTGTATCTGTGGTGGTGGTGGTGATATCAGCAAAACGGGAAAACAATTCATAAATATAAGCAGTAAACACTTGAAGGTTGTTTGACAGCGGTGAGTGGGTGGCTGGCCGGCTGACTGACTGATAAAGGACTCTGTTGCGTTGTTGGCTGTCCAATTTGTTTAAGAGTCCCTGGCAATGCCACAAAATAATTGTGTGTCCGTGTGTGTATGTCGTCCATGTGTACGAATAAATAGACATTAATTTATTTTACCTTGGTAACGACGTTACGTTTAATAGAAATAAATGTAAACTTTTATAGTTTTTGGCATGTTTGCGATTGACAGCTCTTAGTGGAGAAATGGACACACCACATACACAAGCATACAATGGATGTCTTGTGTGTATTTGTAGTCGTAAGTTTGCTGCTGATGTGAATTGTTTGCTTTGTTAGTTTTTATTGCGTTTGATTAAGAGTTTACTTGCACTATGCCGCTGGACGTGGCTGGCTGGCTGGCTTGCCATGGCATTTTGGATTTGTTTGCGTTCGCTTTTCGCTTCCATTCCATCCATCCTGTACAGTACTGTCCTGTCCCGTGTTGTATGTAAGTGTAAGTGTGCGTATGTGCGTTTGTATATTTTTTCTCGAAACAGATAAATTAATGACAGAAAAATACACATACAATGGGCAAATGTTTGTATAAGTAAAAGTTCAATTTGAACAAAAGGACTTTGGCCATGTAGGTATGTGTGTATGTGTAGATGGTGGGAGGTGGTGGGTCTATGTTGGACATTGAAGCGAGTATGAGTGCCTTATCTTGCGTTCACATTAAATACTTGATCATCATCAATTCGGAACAATAGAAAAGCGTTCGTTTTTTTCTTTCCTGTCTCTGTCTCTATACTCTTCATTTCATTTATATTTAGGTCAATATGTTTTTGTTACTCTGCGTTGCTGCGGTCTACATACGTATATGAATGTCCTTTCCTGTGTGTCTCTGTGTGGTGGGGGGAGGGGGTTGGATATGCCTGTGTCTGTTTATTTACCTTTTATATATCCACTTCAGTTAGTTGTTGCTTAAAAACATTTCTCCTTGTTTTTTCCACGAATATCCTTTTTGAGTGAAAGCGTGTGTGTGCGGGTTTTGAAATGTTTATTTGTACACAAAAGTGGTTGTCATTCATTCGGTTTTGCAAGTGAACACCGTGCTCTCGTGAAATGTCTAAATGTTTGAGTAGCACAGTGGACAATTTGTCAGAGGAAACCAGCAAACAATTCACAACATTAGAAAAGAGTCGAATACTACCTTTAACTTGAGCTTTTGATCTTAAAAATCGATTATTTATTAAAGAAGAAATAAAGGTTTCAGAGAAGCCGACTAATTATCGATTACATTTGTAGATGATCGAATACGGCCTTGAACTTGAGCTATTGATCATAAAAATCTAATGTTCGATTTTTTGAACCTGATACACATGAAACTAGAGATCGTGTGTAGAAAAACTGTGTACTCGGTTTTTCATTTCATATTTTCTCAGTTTTGCAGGACTTTTAATTTGCAAAGGATATAGATGTTTAAACAATTTATTTTCATACTTCTGTAAGTTTACGTATGGTAGAAGGGGCCAATATTTCCCTCTTTTCACATTTTGATGATTCGGCATAGGAAACCTTGTGATCCTTACATTTTGTGTATAGGATGTGTGAGCCAATATTACTTAAAAGACTTCGAGGAACATTTTAAGCCTCTAGCTTCTCAACATAGCGGTCTGTTTTGGCCTTCTTGTGTAAAAGGGCAAAATCACCATGAAAACAAGGCTTTAATGGGTCAAAATGTTCTACAAAAATATTTAACATAAAATTCCAGTATAAGTCCCTGAATACAACATAATTCCAAACTCAACTTAAATGCCAGAAATAAGTCAAAACTATAAATTCTTTTTTTTGGGTTAATTTCGTACTTTTCCCGAATTTGTAAAAAAGGAGTAAAAACGCCCCTAAAACAAGGTTTTAACGGATCAAAATATTCTACAAAAATATATGCCATAAAATTCTACTATCAGTCTCGAAATACACTAAGACCCGAAACTCAACTTAAGTGCCAGAAATAAGTCGAAACTTAAAATTCATTTTAGGGGTAAATTCGATTTTTTTCCAAATTGGTGCTAAACTGGCCCATAAAACTGAATTTTAGGGGCTGGTGTGAAGGGAACAAATATTCTTCATCACAATTCACTGTAACAGGTACAACAATAAAAAAATCAACAAGCAACCGATATAATTTTTAAATCGAACCTGAGCAATTTATTTAATAAACAATAAAAATTAAATAAATAATTCTAAATTGTTAGTGATATTTTGGTTATAAATATTATGTCTACAGCTTTCTTTTGTTCTGTGACTTATAGTCAAATTTGACGTATAATATTTTTTTCATTCACACTAACCCTCTAAAATTAAGTGTTGTGTCTTAGATTAGCACCAATTCAGAAAATGTGCGAATTTAATTCATTTCTCTTAATTTAGTTTCGCAGTGTTTCATTTTTTTTACAGTGTAATCAATCGATTCTCAGCGGATTTAAAAAGAAGAAGCCTACAGCTTTCGAACGATATATAACTTATTTAAGAAAATGTCGGAAATCTGTGTGAATTTTCCCAGCAAACTCATTTATTAATTTTTTTCCGACATTTTTCAAATTGGTCACATTTTTTTAAACATTATTTTGTAAGATTAACGTATGAATTTATTTAAAAAATGCATTTATTAGGGAATAAACACCACTTTGGTTTTAAAAATCCCTCAGTATTTAACTGAGTTATTGAATATTTCATAAAAACCTAAATTTTTGCAAAAATACAAGTTTTCGTCATTCCAGTACACATTTCTCAAAATTTGACGAAAAAAGGACGAGTTTATTTTTCCACAATGTTTTTTGTTGTTCCACAGTGTAATCAACCGATTCTCATTGAATTTAGAAAATAACAAACCTAAAGCTTACTAATAATGATATATACTTCATTTAAAACTTAAACAGTGAATTATTTTTTTTTTTCAATTTTTTCGTCATTTTTCAATTTTGACAATGTTTTTACTCATTATTGTGTACGACAACCATACAATGTGTGATTTTATTTAAAAATTGTAGTTCATTTATTAATGAGTAAAAGACCATTTTGTTTTTAAAAATCCCGCAGCATTTGACTAAGTTAAAAGTTTTCATAAATTTTTTTTTTGTAAAAATGCAATGTCTCAAAATTTGACGAAAAAAATCTATAAAAATCACTAAAGTTCATAAAAATCTATCAAAACGGCAAATAAAAGCATTGCAACCAATTTAGTAAAAATCCCCAATTTTGGAACAAATTTTCCCCACTTTGGGAATTCGGTTATTTTTGGGAAAAATGCTAAATTTGTAAATTTAGTAATTTCTAAAACTATGCCAGGCTGGAGTCCATTTTATTAAAAATTCCATATTTTGGAATACATTTTCCCATCTTTGGGAATTTGGTTATTTTTGGAAAAATTGCAAAATTTGCAAATTTAGTAATTTCTTGAATTATACTTAAAGGCATGGTGACCATTATATCCAAAATACCAAATTTTGGAATACATTTTCCCCAATTTGGGAAATTGGGTTTTTTTTTGAAAACTGCAAAATTTGCAAATTTATTAATTTTTCGAATTATGCCTAAAGGCATAGCGGCCACTTTATTTCAAATACCAAATTTTGGAATACATTTTCCCCGTTTTGGGAATTTGTCTTTATTCTCTTTAAAAAAATGATAAAATTGTAATTTCTTGAATTATGTGTAAGGACATGTCGACCATTTTATTAAAAATCCCTAATTTTGGAACTCCCTTTTTGGGAATTCATTTTTTATGCAAAATTTTTAATTTAGTAATTTTTTCAGTTATGCCTAAATGCATGGTTACCATTTTATTAAATATACCAAATTTTTGAACACAATTTCCCCACTTTGGGAATACGTTTTCGTTTTTCTTTTCGAAAAAATGCAAAAATTTTTATTTAGTAATTTCTTACTTTAGTATATCTAAGTGCATGGCGACCATTTTTGTTAAAATCCCCAATATTGGAACACATTTCCCCAGTTTGGGAATTCAGTTATTTTTTTGAAAATTGCAAAATATGCATATTTAGTAATTTCTAAAGTTATGCCAAAAAAAAACATGACGGTCATTTTATTAAAAATCCCCAATTTTAGAACACAATTTCCCCACTTCGGGATTTTTTTTTGTAGAAAAAATGCAAAATTTGGAAATTTTTTAATTTCTTGAATTATGCCAGAAAGCATGAGGAGAATTTTAGTAAAAAATCTACAATTTTGGAACACATTTTCCCCACTTTGGGAATTTGGTTATTTTTTAAATGTTAAATCTGTAAATTTAGTAATTTTTCGTATTATGCCTAATGCCATGAAGACCATTTTATTAAAAATACCAAATTTTGGAACACATTTTCCCCACTTTGGGAATTTGGTTATATTTTGGAAAAAATGCTAATTCTGTAAATTTGCTAATTTTTCGAATTATTCCTAAAGCCATTAAGACCTTTTTAGTTAAAATCCCCAATTTGGAACACACTTTCTCCGCTTTGGAAATTTGGTTATTTTTTGGAAAAAATGCTAAAATTTGCAAATTTAGTATTTTGTTCATCACTTTCATCAGATTTGATTAATTTATTTTTGGAACAAATTTTCCCCGTTTTGGGAATTTGGTTATTTTTTTTTTTTTTGAAAAAAATGCTAAAATTTGCAAATTTGGTTCATCAGTTTTGACGAATTCATTTTTGGAGTAAATTTTCTCCACTTTGAAAATTTAGTTATTTTTTGGCAAAAATGCTAAAATTTGCAAATTTAGTACTTTGTTCATCACTTTCATCAGATTTGATGAATTTATTTTTGGAACAAATTTCCCCCACTTTGGAAATTTGGTTATTATCTGGAAAAAAATTTGAAATTAAGTATTTTCTTCATGACTTTCATCGGTTTTGATGAATTTTTGATATTTTTATTGGACCCCAAATTCGTAAGAACAGGTATTTCAACTTCATTTTTTTGTCGCTCTTTCCCTTAAGCAAACTTCTTCATATGCTAACGATTATTGACTGATAAAAAACCTAGCCATTGAACCACTGTACCCTCAACACAGAAGGACACCGAAGTCCTGGCTCGTGCCCGTTGTTTGTTTTACTGTTTGTCTGTCATTCTGTGAGTGTTCATTGCATGAAGGCTATGCTTTAGACAGATTGACAGTATCTTGTTTTTTCTCGTTCGTTTCGTTACCAGCAAATTTACTTAATGAATTCAATTATTTATTTACTTTTAATTCTATATTTACCTTTAATATTTCACAACAGTTAGCAATCACTCGACATGGCCTGGCTTAGCGACCACTAATGGCCAGCAATGTTAAATGTATGTGTGTCTTTGGCTCTAAATGCTTGACTGCATGGTTAGCCGGATAATTTGATTTGCGTGCAACATTTCAATAGCAATCAGAGTTTAAATGCAGCTTCTTCTGTCAGCTGGCAATAATTAATTCTACCATCCAACCGTTATAAAAACCAGAAAACCTCATTATCTTTAACCTGGCGGCCCTAGGTAAGGCTAAGACTTATCGAGCAAAAATCCCGTGGTGGGCGTGGGCGTTGTGCAACTTTTAACACTGGCCACTACTGCTGGTGTTATTCAACAGTATTAAATAACAAATGGAAATTTAATTACAACAAGAGGGTGTAGAGAGTGGGTGGTTGGTTGTGTTGCTGCAGCAGCAGTAATAATCCTTGATTTTAATTAAGGATTAAATGTTGAAATGTTGTGTATAGATTTTTGCCAGACTCTTCTTAGTCTTATGCGAATGTTCATTGTATGGTGTTGTTGGGTGTTTTTTTTTCTGTTGCTCTCCCAGTTTTAATTACATTTTGCCCATCTTAGCTTCCAGCCAGCAGCCTGTTCAATAAATACATATTAATTAATAAATACCATACTAATTAAGTGAATGTATATATGCGTACACAGATGAGTTTCACATGGAAGGGATTCTTAAGAAAAGCTATATACATGATATATATTAGGGTGGGAAACAAAAAAAGCTGCAGAAATGAAAATTGAATTGTTTAATGAAGGTTTGCAAAGTATTTTGTTTTTGGTCAAGACAAGTGAACTAAATATCTCTAAAAATCAGTTTTTTCCAATTTAATTAAGTATACATTTTTATTCCTGTCTTAGAATCACTTATATTAGGCTGGGTCACAAAAAAATTCTGCAGAAATGAAAATTGAATTGTTTAATGAAGGTTTGCAAAGTATTTTGTTTTTGGACAAGACAAGTGAACTAAGTATCTCTAAATATCAGTTTTTTCCAATGTAATTAAATATAAATTGTTATTCCTGTCTTAGAATAACTTATTGGTCGAATTATAGGAGGTTTATGGTCACATTTTCTGGAGTTTCAAATTAAAACAAAATTTCGCAAAAATACAAGTTTTGGCCACTCCAGTTCAAATGTCTTTAAATTTTACGAATTTGCTATTCAACAAAAAATCTACAATTCATAAATACCGATCAAAATGGTTAGTAATGGAGTGACTAACATTTTTGTAAAAATTCTCAATTTTGGAACAAATTTTCCCCACTTTGGGAATTTGTTTTTTTTTTTGGAAATAACTTATTCGAATTATAAGAGGTTTACAGACACTTTTGTGGTTTTTCTAAGCGACTACTGAAAAAAGTTAACAAAGAAGAAGATTGCCCAGCTCTAATAAACCATAGGTGTTCAACGTAGTTGAAATATTTACAAGGCAATGAATATTACGTCTTCTTTGATAGCCCAGCCTTAATAACACTGTCTGACAGTACATAGGTGCTAGTTAGTATGATAGTGGTCTAAGTCAAAACCCCAAAATTGAGATATGCCAGTTTTTCGACGAACAACCTGTAAATATTTATATGAGTCATTCCATGTTATGCGGTACGATTTTTGACCTTTCCAGCCCTTTATGTGCTTTATTGTTACCTCGAAACCATATTGAGTACGTCCTTTTGATTTGTGGCACATTTAAAAGCATTTCATCCAAATTGCAGTTATTTAATTGAAACCCAATTAAATTGCATTTGTTTTTTCTCTTCGCACACAAAATGCAATATGTATTTAAATAAAAACTTAATCCGTTTTGCCGCCAGTAAACCTTTATTAAAAATTCAGTATTTAGGCTGTCTTTTTCCGCCCCGAAACTATACCAGAAAGAAGAGTGCCGGGTAACCAACACCATGAAGCTTTTCTATTATTTAGAGATTTTTTTCATAGTTGTTCGAGTTGGTTTTGTATTTTTTTAGTTATACTTTTTGTCTTGTTGCCAAACAGCCAAACAAAAATAATCAATCATTGGTCGATACAATCATAGAGAGATTTTGTGTTAAGCATTAAAACAAAAGCAACACAATTTTTTGCAAAAAAAGGACGCAAAAAATGTATGAATTCATCAATTTATACTTTGTCTGCTCTTCAATGGTATTGAGCTTTGTGAACACACACAAGCACATATATTTGTCTTATTTTGTAGGGGATTTTTTTGCCATACACATACATATGCAGGCAGACACATTTATAAATAAAACGCACATACACTCAAACACTCATATAGACATATCCTTTTTGGGTGTATTTCATGCTTTATCCTTATGGCAGCGACACCATTTCCAACATCCACCCCCACCCCCCTTGCCCAGCCCCACCTTTAGTATTTGAATATTTTACATACAAATCGAATTTTCCTCAATTTTAATTGGATTTTTGATTGGTTCTCTTCTGTCATTGTGTGTATTTATTATATTGTAGTGTTATTGTATTATTTTTTTGGTACATTTGTTGTTTGTTGTGGTTGTTGTTTTCTTTTTGCTATGTCATTTCATAAAAAAATAATGCAAATATTTTGTTATGCAACAAAAAACAAACAACAAACAAAACAAATGCCAGTAAACCAGCCAGCAGCAGACTGCATTTTTGGCAAAGACTATTCAAGAGTTTCAAGATTTCATGGTTTCATATTCAACATTTAATTACAATTTCATTTAATTGATGTTGCAGAAGAAGAAGGAACAAAGCTCACCAATGCCGTATGAGCAATTACCCAAGGATTTTCAGAGATTTGTTCTTGGTTATTTGAAGAACTATGCTTCAATAAATTGTGAGGTAAGGTAAAACTTAGCACATATCAAAAAAGAATTCAATTAAGAATTCCTCTGAAATCAATTTCAAAAGTATACTATGTAGATTTTAAAGCCAGAGAAGCAGTAGAAGAATCAGAATTCAGTGGTGTACAATTTATTGATATGAAAAACTTTTAATTAAAAGAACATATTGAGCGGAGGTTCAGTAGTGAGTTAAAAACATACACTTTAAAAAATTGAGAATTATTGGCAATACCTTAGGGCAATAATCAAATTTATCGCATTGTACCACGAAGACGGTACAATGCCAAACATTATCTTGGGCAAAAAACTTCACCAATTTTCTAAATCAATATAAAAAATATTTAATTTCATACAAATGTTATTAGTGTCATTTTATTTTATATACAATGGTTGTATACTTAAAAAAAAAAAAAACAATATTACAGTGTCCTTTAAATATACACCGTACGACAATTTTAAACAATTAAGGAAAGGCTAAAGTCGGGCGGGGCCGACTATATAATGTCCTACGCCAATCACTGCGTATATACCTCGCTTTTATTACTAAACCCAGGTGTTTCATGTGAGTATACTATAAATTCATCTTTAGTCATATTTAAAAAATATGGTAAATAATTGATCCAATTTTCATGCAGACAAATACAAATTATACAGTAGTAATAAGATGACTCCGGCCGACATTTGAAAGGAGGCCTATAACAACACTGGTTCAAAACATGAGCCTATATATTTCTCATTCACGGTAGGTATTCATAGTTGAAATATATCATGATCCGATGTAAGTCATAGTTTCTAGAGCTGTATTAGAGTAGAATGGGCCCCCATTTGGGTTATTCCAAAGTGTGGACACATATATTTGACTTTGTTTTCTTAGTTGAAATATAATATAATCTGCAAAATTTGAAAAAAAAAATCCGATGTGAAATTTGCATTCTTGAGGGGTACAAATTAAAATGGGGCCATTTGTAAGGGCTCTACATTAAAAAGTGGTTCCAGATCAGATCACTTTCAAAGTAGGTATTCTTAGTTGAAATATGATATGATATGCAAAATTATATCGAGATCTAATGCACGTTGTGGGTTCTAGAGATGTAATAGAGTAGAATGGGGGCCCAATATGTATGGGGGTTATACCAATATATGGACCCATATATTTGACTTTCATAATATGTCTGCTTAGTTGAAATATAATATAAAATGCAAAATTTGGTAAACTTCCGATGTAAATTGTGGATCCTAGAGGGATAGTAATAAAAATGGGGACCATTTATAAGGGCGCTACATTAAAAAGTATTCCCATATAGATCACTTGCAAAGTATGTTTTCTTAGTATGAAATATGAATATAATATAATCTGCAACATTTGAAAAACTTCCGATGTAAAATGTGGGTCCTAGAGAGGTAATAATTCAAATGGGGGCCACTTGTAAGGGCGCTACATTAAAATCTGGGCCTTTATAGATCACTTTCAAAGTAGGTATTCTTTATTGAAATATAACATGATCTGCACAATTTTATCAAGATCCAATGTAAGATGTGGGTTCTAGAGCGATAATAGTGTAAACTGGGGGCCCATTTGTATGGGGGCTATACCAAAACATTGACCTATATAGCTGGCTTTCAAAATACGTGTTTCTTGTATAAATGTAACATTGTGAGGAAAATTTGATCAAGATCCGATGTATAAAGTGTGCATTTTAGAGCAGTAATATTGTAAATCGGATGTACATTTGTATGGGGGCTATATCCAAAAATAGACTCATGTGGTCCACTTTCCAGTGAGCTGTTTTTAGTTCAAATATAACACGATCCTGAAAATTTGGTCATGATCCCATGTAAAATGTGTATTCTAGAGCAGTAATAGTGTAAATTGTAGGGATATTTGTATGGAGGCTATATCTAAATCTGAACCGATTGTCCTTGGCCAAAAAAAGCAACTTCTGCCAAATTTCATGACAATCGGACCACAATTGTGACCTGCAGATTGCGAACAAGCTTAGGTGGACAGCAGACGGACGGACGGACAGACATCGTTGAATCAGATTCATCTGGTGATTCTAAGCCGATCCGTATACTTAAAGGTGGGTCTAGCTCAATTATTTCTTGGTGTTACAAACATTTGGCGCGAAACTAACTTATAATACCCTAGTGCACGAAGTGGTGTAGGGTATAAAAAGTCGTTACACTTCAATCGGATGATATAGGTCTGGAACTATAGGCAAAACTGAGTTAATAGGCGTTTTTAGTTTTTCACAGGACTGCAATTTCCAAGGATACAAATTTGCAAAAATTATTATTCATTATTCTAACTGAATCCGTTTGTTTGGTACCATTTTTATCTCACATCGCACTTAAAAGTTTAAATTTGGAAAAAAAATTATGTTGCGCGTCTACGCAGCCAGAGCATACACCGAATTTCATGATTTTACCTTCTGCAGTTTGTTTGATACCAATCTATATGGTATCACTTAAAGGTATGATTTTCAAAATAAACCCTTTCGTTCGGTACATCACCAAATTTCATGTTTCTAATTGTCGACCTTCGATTGGTGCCATTATGTGCCTTTTTTGTACCATTTCATCCCCTATTAATCACTTTTTAAACTTTCTAACTAAATACAAATCAAAACTCTTCAAAAAAATTTTATTAGAATTGGTTATTGTCCATATCTGCTAGGGAAAACTTTTACCTCTAGGCCGTTTTCGCTCCCAGTCTATCTACAACTATTAGACGTATTTAATGGTACCGAATCTATAATTTTTTGTAATTAATTCTGTAAGTTCCCTACGGGAAATTGGTGGCAATTGCAATAAACTAACATATCCTGGGATAGGTCGACCTGGATATATCACAGAACAGGTTCCTAAGTGTGAATTAATTGTAAATTCACTTGAGGTGCGTTCCGAGTCATGTCCTTTGAAACCGATTCTAGGTCTCAAAGGAGATGCGAGACACGCAAAGACGACATGGGTATCAAACGAGAGAAAAGAATATCTGTTAAAAATACTTTAAATTTCATTCTTTTATCTGTATTTGTTTAGCATTGGCAACCATTTAAAATTTCCCTCATTTCATATATCAATGTTTTACTTTTTTAGGATAAAATTTGAAATGGTTGTTAATGATAAACTAATACAGATAGAAGCACGTAATTAAAAGTTTTTTACAGATATTCTTCAGCTTCATTTGATACCCACATCACAAAAGTACGGAAATAAATTCATAAAAGATCTATATCCTTTGGAAATTAAAATTCATGCAAAAATGATAAAATATCAGCAAATGGAAAACTGTAGACACCGATTGTTTAGATACTATATCTAGTTTCATATGTATATGGCTCCAATAAAAAATGTAAAATTGTCTCACGATGTTATAGGTAAGGTTATGATGATATACTACACAGAGTGACGGCTCAGGCCGGTAAACAGTAATAAATAGCTTTAACGCTATACTGTCTCTTCTTGACATGGTCGATTTTCGGGTTAGTAGAGCCTTATGTGCTTGTTAAGATGAAAAATTGATCCACAAGATGATAATATTTGCTCCCAAATTTGGGATAGAAGCTCCATTCAAAATGTCACAAATCATGAGACGCAGGAATCAGTTTTTACGACTTTCCTGTCGTTTAATTTCTTACTTTGTCGATTAATTCTTATTATACCCTCCACCTCTAGGGTGGGGGTATACTAACTTTGTCATTCCGTTTGTAACACCTTGAAATATCGACCTGGAACCCAATAAAGTATATACATTCTTGATCGTCATAAAATTCTAAGACGATCTAGCCATGCCGGTCCGTCCGTCTGTTGAAAGCACGCTAGCATCTAAAAAAATAAATTAAAAATTTTACATAAATGCGTATTATAGTCGTAGATCGACTGGGATTGAAACTGAGCGAAATCGAGCCACCGGGAAAAAATTTTCCCTCACAAGGACTAAAAATACTCATGATATTCCCTAATATTTTAGAGTATTTAAGCAAATTTTTTCAATATGTCTGTTTGTACTTACTTGATATTGGGTATGCGCATTCCCCCCGATAACAGAAACGTGAACCATAAAACGATTTTTATTCGTAGGGGGTGAAATAGGGCAAAAAGGGATAAAAATGGTACATTTCAAACGACAACAGCTGGAAACACCGAATTCGCTATGTACATTCCTCTAATAATATGAAATTATTTTTTCCAACTTCGTACTTTTAAGGGATATAATGGGAATAGAGGGATAAAAAAGGTACCACCTAGAATAATGAAATTTGGTGTATAAATTCGGTATGCGTAGACACGTAAAATGGAAGGATTTTTCGAAATCCGTACTTTTTGGGCTTCAAATGGAAAAAAGGGGATAAAAATAGTACCAACCAAATGACCGCAGCTATGGTCATGAAATTCGGTGTACACATTCCTCTGACTGCATAGACACGCAAAATAAAAATATTATTCCCAATTCGTACGGCAAAAATTGTTTGAATCATGAAGTTAAATTATTTTGCACTATGTAAGTGAGATAATGGTTTTTTCAAAATTTGTACTTTTGGAATTAAAATAGAATGAAAATACAACCAGCAAATACAATAGCACCCACTACCTACCAATATTTATGGTATTTAAGCTTTTTTGAAAATATAAATATAAGAATATTTATTTTTTGAATTGACTTAAAATATTATTTCGATTTATATAAATTAAATATTATTTCGATATAGTGCAAACGTATTGGTAGCCTTGTCTGAGAAGCGTTATATTTATTTATAAAATTATTTTTTCAATATTTGTATTTGTTTTGGTTTGGCTATATTAAAAAAAATATATTTTCCTGTAATATTACTGCACTTCTACGAAAATCGACAGCCTCTGTGGAATGCAATCCTTGGTGGTGGGTATATAAAGTTCGGCCCGGCCGAACTTAAGCCGTTTTTACTTGTTTTTTTGTTATTTAATTTTTATTTTTTTTTTTAATATTGATAGCAACCTTAGAGGACTCTGGGTTGAAATGTTCTTGATTTCATCTTCAACTTTGTGCGGTTTTGACCTTTTATGTGGAAGGACTTTTTATTCAGAATCCCCTAAAGCTTGTCAACCTTCTACATTGAGACTCCATCTAACAAGGCATACTATTATCCTTACTTAAATCTTAAATTCAACATAATATGGTATGAAATTTAAAACCAACTTCAATCATCTTCATAATTACACATATTAAATTTACTACAAGTTAAATCATCTTTATAATTACATTCACTCTATAAAAAAATGATATTACCACATTGCAAGTCATTCTAATTATTATTCCAAATTTTATATTGCCTTTGCTTGGCTAAGACTTTAAGACTTCCCTGTGCACCGACAGTTTTGCCAAGGCAAATATTTTCTTATGTAAGATGAATATTTTTGGAAAAATTATTCAAGTTTTATTTGTCTAACTAACATTTACATTAACTTCAAACAAATAACACACACGCATACATACATACAAACATTGGCAAATTACATTTCGTAGATCAAAGGAAAAATTCTGCCGCAAAAATTGTCTAAGGATATTCCCTGGGGCCTAAAAATATGCCTGTGTCTGTGTCTGTTTCTGTGTGTGTAAGGCAAAACCAATTAAAATATGAAAATCTAACAACAAGCGAATACAATCAGACTGTGAGCCATCACACAGGAATAGCAAATAAATCATTAAAAACAGGTAAATCAAGAGGAAAGAAGACGATGATGATGAAGGGGAACGAGAACGAAAAAACAACGAAGAAATGACATTCCAAACTTTACGACAGATCATAAAAAGAGAAGACGAAAAAACGAATCTAAAGATGATTTATTTATTTTTTGGCAATACACACTTATAGCAAGGCTATGACCGGGGTGGCAGAGACACCCCTTGTTATGTTGTGTGGTTGTCAGGATAGCCCCAGCTAAGAACAATCACGTAATAATTATCCTGTACTCGTACTACAGCTACTATTTGCTGGCTATAATTTGTAATTATAATTGTAACACTATGACAACCTTCCTCTTTTTTTCTGGTTTACTTGGTTACCAGCATTAGATAGATGTTAATGAGTTCATGTTTCTGGCAAAGCGGCAAGGAGATGGAGGGGTGGGCGACACAAGGATATTTATGACAAAACTAAGAGCAGCAGCAGCAGCAGCAGCATCAGGATCAGCCGAGGAAATTTAGCCATGCTCGGGAATATTCATATGCTGCAATACCCTTAAGGCTGGTAAGTGTGTACAATGTTATAGTACCTAGTAAAGTAATTGTAGTTGTTGTCATTGTCGCCTTTGTTTGGATGGCTGTGGTAGTTGGGGTTTTACGGGCAAACTTCAATTAAAAAACTTTTTAACAAATTGTGCTTATAATACTAAAAATGTAATATTATATTATCGCAGAACGATGGCAACATTTATTAAGTGGGAGTTGCTGTTAATGTGGTTCAGAGTGACTTATATATGTACGAGCCACGACACACACGCACACAGGTAACGGAATTAATGATACACAGCCAAATAATATCATTCAAAGCCAGGGAATTGAAGTGTCACTAGCAAATGAAACGGAGGAGATTATGCGAAGCAAAGCAGGGGGTGGTTGGAGTAGGCAGCTGGGTGATGAGAGATACATGTGCCCGTTGCCAGGACAACATCGTCGCATCGCATCACATTGCTCTCTGTGTGCATAGATTATGAGACGAAATGCTAAAGTACTGAATTACACGTGCTTAAATATTAATTGCTTCTCTTGTTCGCCAAAAGAAGAAAGAAAAAACATAAGGAACGACAGGAATCGGTTGGAGAAGGGGAGGGATACGGGCAAAAAAGACAAACAGATCAAATTACCCAGAAATGAAACACATCATTTATTGACGAAATTAATGAGGGAGAAATTAGAAATCTTTGCACGACATGTCATTAAAACATTGAAAGTTTGCCTTATCTTGTGGGGAGGGGTGGGGGAGAGGAAATCGTGAATGTATTGGAGCATTAAACTGCTGAAGGACTATCCTTTTACACAGAGGTAGTGAATGGGAAATGTTATTTTGTTTGAGAGCAAGAACTTGTGGGGCATCTCTCAAAGGATGTGGAGATATAAGAAAGATCCACCAAAAAAATAAAACAAATTCAGTTCTATTGGACTGAGTAACACTCACTTTAGGAAGTTCTTCTTATAATAGACATTACCTTTGGAGCTTCTCCAACAGCTATTTTAAAACAAGTAAGGAAGGCTAAAGTCGGGCGGGGCCGACTATATGATACACTCCACTTTATATGTGAATACAATTCAATTCGGAAATAAAGTGAAAACGGGAACGATTTTTGTATCCTGTAAATGTATGTGTTTGACAAAAAAAGGACATTTGTATAGGGGTATATTGAAACCTGGAACGAACTAGGTGAAATATAATATGCCAAAATAGATTAAACATTTGGGAGCAACATTTGTATTAGGGCTATATATAAAAATGAACCGATCTTACCCACTTTCACCATAGATGTTTTTAGTTTTAGATTATAAAATGTTGTGCCTAATTTAAAATCGGGTACAATATGTGGTTTCTAGAGCGGCAAAAGTCAAATCGGGAGCGAAATTTGTATAGGGGCTATATCTAAATCTGAACCGATCTAGCCCACTTTAGTCACAGGTATTGTATGGCGGCTATATCTAAATCTGAACCGATTTTACCCACTTTCTGCATAGGAGTTTCTAGTTGTGCCAAATTTAAAGAAAATCGTGTACAATATGTGATTTCTAGAGCGGAAAAAGTCAAATCGGAACCGACAGACTGAAAGACAGACGGATATTGCTAAATCGATTCAAAAAGTGATTCTAAGTCGATCGGTATAATTACACTTCTACCGAATACAATTCAATTCGGTAAAAAAGTGAAAACGGGACGGATTTTTGTAAGCTTCCTAATCATAGGATAATATGACCTGAACCAATTTGTCAAATCGAGAAGAATAATAAATACTAGATGAACAGACAGACGGACATTGCTAAGTCCATTCAAAAAGTGATTCTAAGTCGATCCGTATAATTAACAATGGGTCTATCTTCCTTCCTTTTGGGTGTTACAAACAAATGCACAAAGACATAATAATCTCGTGGAGTGTATAAATATACGTCAAAGATTTCTAATATTACAGGATTCTTGAACAAACGGGATAAACAGGGAAATTTACCATAAATGGCGTTAAAACATTGAAAGTTTGCCTTGATTTAGTGGGGAAATCGTGAATGTACTTTAGCATCAAAATTTTGTATATTTTATCAAGAAATATTTTGTAGGACATCTCTCGAAGGATTTGGCGATGTACGGAAGATCCATCAAGAAGAAAAAAAAAAAGACACTCGTTGGAATTAGTGAAGATCCTTCCACATAATAGACATTACATTTGGAGTTTATCTTACGACGTGGCATTGCTTTTGTTAAATTGAAAATAAAGAAAGAACGATTTTTTACATTTTACAATTTTGGTCAAAAATTTCTTTGTCCACAGCATATTATAAAGAAAAAATTGACGCTACATCAACAAATCGTCTATCCTTTGGGAATCTAATGTGTTTCTTATTCATTTTATAGCACCTCGACATATTATGGATACGATATACTTCAATGAATTTATCTAGACGAACATAAAATTCAAATAGCTCCGACCATTTAAACGAAACCGGCTAGGCGGTTAAAAGTTTCCAGATGTAATAACACTCAACAAATGTATGTTCTGAGAAATTTACAATTCAGCTTTTATCTATTCCCGCAAAGCCATTCGGCTTGTCTGCAGAATGAATGGTTTAGTATTTGGGGCTATCAGCTAATTTAGACCGGAAGAGGTCATTTGACTTTTACCCTCCTCATCGGCATCAGCGTGTGCGGCGACTCATGTAAATTTGCATATTCTAGACGCCTGTAAACAAAGCTGAACCCTGTGTCACTAAACGCCTCTTAGCCATGGCAGGGGAGACACGGCAATCCTTTATACAATTAAGCATAGAGTTTAATAAGTACGAATATCATGAAGTTAGACTTTTTCCAAAGTTATCAAATCTTATTTAGGATAATAAGGAATCTTATTATCTTATTAGTAGAAAATACACTATTGTCATAATTTATCTATAACAGTATCCAACAATAAACTTGTTATCCAATAACCAGTTTATTTTTTATTTTCTGGTAAAATTTTTGATTTTTGAAATGTGAATAAATGAAATTCTTGAATGAATCGATGCTGAACCGAATATTTTTTGCCGTTTAAGATTTTTCATATTTTTATACACTCCGCCTCCAGGATGGGGGTATACTAACTTTGTCATTCCGTTTGTAACACCTTGAAATATCGACCTGAGACCCTATAAAGTATATATATTCTTGATCGTCATAAAATTCTAAGACGATCTAGCCATGTCAGTCCGTCCGCCTGTTGAAAGCCGGCTAGCATCTAAACGAAAGGAACTAGAACGTTCAAATTTTCCATAAATGCGTCTTATAGTCGTAGATCGGTTGGAATTAAAACGTGGCGAAATCGGCCCAAAGGGAAAAATTTTTCCCTCACAAGGACTAAAAATACCAATAATAATAATCCCTAATATTTTGGCGTACTTAAGCATGTTTTTTGAATATGTCTGGTTATATTTGCTTGATATTTGGTAGGCGCATTATCCTTATAACAAAAACGTGCACCATAAAGAGATTCTTATTTGTAGGGGGTGAAATGGGGCAAAAAGGGATAAAAATGGTACATATTAAACGACAACAGCTAGAAACACGAAATTCGGTGTGTACATTCCTCTAACTGAGTAAAGACATAATATAAAGGTATTTTTCCCAAATTCGTACTTTAAGGGTGATCAAAATAGTACCAATCAAATGACCGCAGCCACCGTTATGAAATTCGGAGCATACATTCCTCTGACTTTGTAGACACGGAAAATAAATGGATTTGTTGAAATTCGTACTTTCAAGGAAGACAATGGTACAGAGGGTTAAAAAAATTACCAACTAAACGACTCCAGCTAGAATGATGAAATTATAATTGGGTAGAAACGTCAAATAAAGAGATTTTAGATAGTCGTACTCTTAAGAGGGTAAAAATGGTACCAACCAAATGGCCGCAGCTGGAATCATGGAATTCACTGTATACATAGACACGCATAGACACGCAAAATAAATTTTTTTTTTTCGAAATTCTTACTTTTTCTCTTACGGCCAAAATTGGTTGAATCATGAAGTTGGATTTTCAAAATTTTTTATTTTTCGAATTAAAATAGAACGAAAATACAACCAAATGTAGCACCCACTATCTACCAATATTTATGGTATTTAAGCTTTTTAGAAAATATAAATATGAGTATATTTGTGGTTTTTTGAATTGACGTATTGAGAGCCTTGCCTTATAACCGTATTTTGAAATAATTAAAATATTATATTTATTTATAAAATTATTTTTTCAATATTTGTATTTGTTTTGGTTTGGCTATATTAAAAAAATTATATTTTTCTGTAATATTACTGCACTTCTTCGAAAATCGACATCCCTGAGGAATTCAATCCATGGTGGAGGGTATATAAAGTTCGGCCTGGATGAACTTAACGCCGTTTTTACTTGTTTTTTTTTATTAAAATAAATATTTCTTTGCAACTACTTTTTAAATAGTTGCAAAACTATTCGCCAAAAATATGTTAATAAGACAAGGACATAATTCGATAGCAGATTTTTTGATATTTTTACGATATTATTAATATCACAACTGTTGTTTGATATATCCAATTTTTTCCTAAAATAGAAATATTAAAAATTTAAAATTATAGACGTTACGCTGCGCCCCGATGTGATATTTAATGATGGATTGCAAAATATTTCGTCCTTGCATCGAGCCATCTGTGATCTAAACGCTCTGAACGCTCAGTTTTCTTCCCGTGTAATTTTGTAAGTACACTTTTTTTTATCTGTCTTCATAGGCCCTTGAAATCATCTTAAATATAAATATGAAAAATAAATAGAAGAAATCAATACCTTTCGAATGATGTTTAAATAATGTATATTGGACGAAAAATTACGTCACTGACTCTAATTTTGTGAAAATAATTTAATACAAAAGACTGGGTTTTAGTGCCAAAATTTGTAAACACTTCTTACAAAAATGAGCGCTCTGGCTGCAACTTCCTTTCGATGTCCTTCATTTAAGATTATTTCGAAATATGTTGATTGGAGCTATTTATTTTCCAAGTACTCTAGCAAAATACGAAAAGTTTTCATAACAACCAACACAAAAAAAATAAAATAAAAACTCTAATAATTCGACCAACAAGTCATTTTAAGACAGAACAATGAAATGCATATATGGTCATATGTGAGTATGGTTTGGAGTTTGGATCTCCTCTTTTCCATTACCAAAAACAAAGATTTCTTCTCAAGAAGAAATTACTTTCAAAACTCATAGAAAAACAATGTTAAATATTTGTATTTAAAGTGCTTCCGAGGATCTATTAATTCAGAAGAAATGGACAAAAAAAAACCACGAGTATAACATGATTTTTTGTGTGTTTTCAGGATCGTTTAGCTCGCAGATGAATTGATCTGGGAACGACATATTTTGCAAATCAATCAATCAATAAACAATCCAGACTTTATTTCCTCTGATTTCATAAATGGTCGAAGGGGATAAATATGGTACCAACCAAACTGCAGTAGCTAGAATAATAAAATTCTGTGTATATGTCGCTTTTACTAGGTAGACGCGAAAAATATATAAAGATTATTTGATATTCTTACTTTTAGAGTTAACATCGGAAAAGGTATTTGATACTGACCTAAACATCACAATTCATTTAAAACACGCACCTGAAACAAACTCACATTAATGAAGTAGTTATAGTGTTTTTCCAAAAGTAGATAAAACACGAATCACGAAAAATCAAGTAAAAAATTATAAAATTTTTCAATTTATTTTGTTTTTTTTTTCGGCGTGTCCGAACGTAGTTTGATTGATTATTTAGGGCATATCTACAGCAAAGATCCACCTTTAAGGAAAACGATTGACGTATGTTTAAAGAATATCTCTAGATATAAATGTATGTTAGTTAATCATACCTCAATTATAGGTAAAAATGTTCTCAGAGTTAAGACCAAATTAACCCTTTTGTGAGCTAAGCAAAAGTATATAAAAGTTTCATATATCATAAAATATATTACTCAATATACGCATTTCTTTACAATGAACTGACTGTTCAAAAGAACGATAAGATGAGGACTTCATTGAAGTCATTAGTATTGTTAATAATAATTATTTCCATTGAATGCAACAATTCAGAACAAATTAGGGAGAGGGTTTTCAGAGGATTTTTTAAATACTAAGAAAAATTTGGTATATTTTTCATAAGTGGTGGAAATCAATAAAACCTTTAATAAAATCCCTAAATATTGTATGTAACTAAACAATACCTAATTTAGTCATACCTGAGGCCATACCATGATGTACTCCTAGATTTCAATTCATTTCATTAATAATTCAATGATTTCATTGCGAGGACCTTGAAAGAAAAACTTTCGCCACTTTTCTTGAGAATAACATTAAAGTACATATGAAATGTTATTAAACAAAAAGCAATTACAACCGACATGTATGTATGGATGTCTGTATGTATGTACATATGTATGTGTTAATATAGAAATACCGACATATAGAATGACTGCGAAAAAGGTAATAACCACAATGGAAACCCAACCAGAAACTCAACCCGAACAAATTCAATACAACTCAGCCAAATTGAACAAACGGAAGCGCAGACGAGAACTTCATGGAACATGGAACAAACATTTGGCGGCGCCGCCTTTGCGACTATAAACAATAACAATAATTTTTCCTTTTAGTGTTTATATAGAAACACATCTACCAATACTCGTATTGTGGTAGATGTAGACGAGTGTGTTTTCTTTTTTTTGCACAAAACATTCATATAAACAAAATTAAAAGGAGGTGGAAAACGAAAACCCATATAAAACTTAACACTGAAACAGTGAAACGAAATGCTGGCCATAAAAAATGGCAGGAAGAAGGTGGTGGCGGCAAAGGTAGTGTTAGACACGTAGTAGTAGTGGCTGTGGCAATGGCAGTGGTGGTGCTGGTGTCAGTGGTATATATAACAGCGATATACAACATCTATTTTATGAGGACTAATTGCGACCACAGTGTAAAATTATAAAATTACTTTTTGTGGTCGTTGCCATATATACACACAAATATTATGAATGCCTTGCAATACATATTTGAACATTGGGATGTATCGTTTTTTATTTTCTTTATATTGAGAGAAGTTTTGAAGGGAAAATAAAGGAAAATCTTTCAGTTTTATTATGAAAAGATCAAAAATGTCAAGGCAGAACATAAAAAATAATAATAAAAATAATAATATTGATTGTTTGGTGGATTTTTGGATGTATTTTGGTGGGCTAAACTCCAAAACGATACAATTTTATAATTAAAAATTTCGTCGAATGTATTTTTAATATCTCCAGGATAATTTCGATAGAATAAGACGTATCATACTCACTTATTTGTTAAAGAAAAGATAACTATGATGGCGACAAATGAGGAATGTATACAGAGAGCTTCATTAGTCTGGCTGTTAGTACCATTTTTATCCCTTTTCCCCTAAAAGTAAAAATTTCGATAAATTCTTTAATATTCAGGGTCCACCCAGTTATTTTATGATTCTATGAATTTTATGATTCTAGATGCAGCCATTTGGTTGGTACGAATTTTATCCCTTTTTCATATTTTCACTCTAAAAGTGCGAATATTTAAAGATCTCTTTTTATCAAGTCTATGTAGTCTGAGCCAAGTATATATCGAATTTCATTATTCTAGATGCATCCTTTTGATTGGTACCACCTTTTGAACCCTTTTCCCCCGAAAAGTACAAATTTTGAAAAATTCCTAAATGCTATATCTCCATAGATGAATGTCTATAATGAATCTAATGATTCCAGCTGCAGCCATTTGCTCAGTACGAATTTTATCCCTTTTCCATATTATCACCAAAAATTTATGAATATCGAAATATCTCTTATTTTTCGTGTCTACGCAGTCAGAGTGTCGTATACATAGAATTTCACGATTCTGTCTGATGTTGTTTGGTGGGTACCATTTTCATCCCATTTCGCCCCGTATTGCCTAATTTTAAAAATTTCGAAAAATTCCTTAATATTAACCGTCTTCACCGTCAGAGAAATGACAATAACGAATTTTATAATTTTAGTTTTAGCAATTGGGTTTATCCCTTTATCCATATTTTCACCCAAAAAGTAAAACTTCGAAACATATCTTAATGCTGATCGTCAGCACAGTCAGAGGAATATCTATAAAGAATCTTACGATTCTAGCTGCAGGCATTTGGTAGGTACGAATTTTATCCCCTTTTCCACCATTTTCTCCCTACAAGTTCAAATATCGACAATTGTTTTATTCTCCGCGTCGGCGAAGTCAAAGCGACCGTTGCTGTTCGTTGGTATCATTTTCATGCCCTTTTCCACCGTTTTGGTTGGTACCATTTTTATCCCCTTTCTCAATTTCCTCCCAAAGGTTTAAATTTCCAGAAGCTCCTTAATATTAAGCGTCTACATAGTCAGAAAATGCACTTAACGAATTTTATGATTTTAGCTTTTCACCCAAAAAGTAAAAAATTCGAAAAACTATTCTTAATGCTGAGCATCTGCACAGTCAGAGGAATGTCTATAATAAATCTTACGATTCTAGCTGCAGGCATTTGGTAGGTACGAATTTTATCCCCTTTTCAACATTTTCTCCCTAGAAGTGCAAATATCGAAAGATTTTTCATTCTTCGCGTCTACGGAATCAAAGCGTTTATTGGTACCATTTTTATAACCTTTCCCAACGTTTTGGATGGTACCATTTCAATCCCATTTCCCCATCTCCTCCTTAAGGTTTAAATTTCGAAAAGCTCCTTAATATTAAGCGTTTACACAGCCGGAGGAAAATACATAATTACAATTTGTTTGGTACGTATTTTATCCCTTTTTACACATTTTCACCCAAAAAGCAGACAATTTCGAAAAAATTCTTCATGCTGGAGGTGCAGGTAATGGTAGATACGAATTTTATCCCTTTTTCAACATTTTCTCCCTAAAAGTTCAAATATCGACAATTTTTTTATTCTTCTTGGCTATTCTATCTATTTTTATACCCTTTCTCTTCGTTTTTGTTTGTACCATTTTTATCCCCCTTTCCCCATTTCCTCATAAAACTATAAATTGCAAGAAATTCTTTTAAGCATTCGCTGATTCCGAGGAATGTCTATAACGAATTTTATGATTCTTGATGCTGCAATTTGGTCGGTACTAATTTTATCCCTTTTCCATATTTCCACCCTGAAAGAGTAAAAATCGAAAGATCTCATATTTTTTGCGTCTACGCTGTCGGAGCGGCGTATACATCGCATTTCATTATTCTAGTTGCAGCCGTTTGTTTGGTACTATTTTTATCCCTTTTCGCCCCGTATTCTTTCTAAAATAACAACTTTCGAAATTCCTTAATGTTGAGCGTCTACCTAGTCGGAGGAATAGGTATAATAAATTTCGGTACGAATTTTATCCCTTTTTTGTATTTTCACACCAAAAGTACGAATATCGCCCGACCTCATACTTTTCGCATTTAAACAAACTGAGCGACGTATGCAACGAAATTCATTATTCTATCTACATCCATTTGGTTGGTGCCATTTTTATCCCCCTTTTGTCCCGTTTTGCCCTAAAGTACAAAGTCGGAGATATGTCGGCAATGAAATTCATCACTTCGCATTCAGCTGCTTGGTTGGTACCATTTTTATCCCTCTGTTCCTATTTTATTCCTTAGAAGACCTAATTTAGAAAATCTAGAAGTGACTGGCGGTTATTGGGGGTATTTTCTGTCCTAAACCCATAAAATATATTTTTTCAGAAAATATCTATCATATTCCTGGTAGAAAAAAGGTTCAATATTAGAAAGGACCTATTCCCAATTATTTCTAATTATACTAAAGCCAAAAGCTGTGTAGATCACTCAAAGAGTCCTCTTGCATTTGGTAACAATTACTAGGATTAGCAATAATGAATAATAACCTTCAAAAATTTTAAGTCCTTTACAATAAGAAAATGAAGAAAAAAATACTTATGTCTTTAGACCTTAGACATTTCATTTTTCATTATGTCTCACGTGTATGAGACAAATTTCCTTTTTTCTTGTATAGTGAAGGATATATCAAATTGGATACGATCTAATAAACACACATACACATTTATAATACCATATACTTTTCTTTTTCTCTATCGTATGTAATAAAAATTGTTAATTTATGAGTTTGCCATATACAAACTAATGAATTTTGCTACCAAAACCAAATATTTGTTGCTTTCACCTCCCTCTTCTGAAAATCAGCAACATCAACCATACAACAGTGTAAGTTAAAGTTTGAACAAAAATAAACACATTTTGTCGAAACGAAAAGAAAAAATTGAATCCGCTAATAAAATTTTGTGCCAAAAAAAAAAAAACTTTTAAAAACCAATATTGCGTTTGCGGAAAGTCGTATATAAATATTTGTGTATAGGAAAATACTCTCATATATTGTTTCTCTTGCTAATGGAAGGCTAATAACCATGTCTTTGAGAGATGAGTTTAAAGTGTTAAAGTTTTATTAGGTTAATCACTGTTTCCATTTCCATTAGCTGTTATGATTATGTATACTTTGCCAAGTTTTCTATACGAAAATTTTACAAAGTTGGAACATTTTTCAAAATTAATATCAACCGGATATTATTAAGCATTTAAATCGACTTTTATTTAAGTTCAACATTTCAGTTAGTTTTTCTAATGTTTTCTTTTAGCAATATAGAAATCAATAAATTTAACTAATCACTCGAAAAGAACATTAGTAGATATTTGAAATATTTCGAGATTTTCATTTTATGAATAAAATGGGAAATTTACATAAATTTCCTATTAAAATTGTAAAAGTGGAACAAACAATGGTAACCGTTTGGGGGATGAGCAGATACATAGATTCTGATTTTAACTTCAGACTTCGTCTATAACACCATGTAACAGAACATTTGGATGCGGGAAATGTTTAACTAATTCTGAAAGTTGGCAAGAAACATAACAAATCTCTGTATTATGTTTTTCTATATTTGTTCAATTTTCCATTTATAAGGACTTGTCACGTTTTAAGGATATAGTAATACAAAATTTTGTTGTAGTTTTTTTGCTATGGCGTATGGCGATGGGGACAAATGAAAGCGGACAATTTGGACAATCTAAATATTATGTTGGATTTATGACATGTTAGAATAGAAAAATAAAGTATATTCTTTCATATTTTAATATTTCAGTATTTGAATAACGAAGACATTAGTTGTTTTTTTTATCAGGATATACAACAATATTAAAATAATGGTTTGTTAATTATGATTATTAGGGTTAAAGTTTGACCTTTTTCCAAATTAAGGTTATTAGAAGACAGAAATTCGGCGTGTTCTTTGCAATGACAATGTAGACGAGCTACAAATAGGGATTTTCCTAAATTTGTACTTTTAAGGGAGGAAAGAGACAAAAAGGCATAAAAATGGTACAAATTTAAGAATTGCAGCTAGAATCGTGAAAATCGGTATTTACATTTCTCTGACAACGTAGACTTGAAATATAAATTGATTTTTTCGAAATGTGTACTTATAAGGGGTGAGCGGGACAAAAAGGGATAAAAATGGTACCAACTAAAGTATTGCAGCTAGAATCTTCAAAGAATCTTCAAAGAATCTTCAAAGAATCTTCAAAAGTTGTGTAAGTTCTTCTGACCATTTAGAAGCGCATTAAAATTGGATTTTTCGAAATTTATAGTTATAAGAGGTTAGCGGGACAAAAAGGGATAAACATGGTACCAACTAAAGTATTGCAGCTATAGTCGTGAAATTTGGTATGTAAATTCCTCTCACCACATAGAAGCGCAATATAAATGCAGGGTTGCGGGGGACAAAAAGGGAAGAAAAAGGGTACCAACTAAAGTATTGCAGCTAGAATCTTCAAATTTTATGTGTAAGTTCTTCTGACCATTTAGAAGCGCATTAAAATTGGATTTTAGAAAATTATAGTTATATGAGGTTAGCGGGACAATAAGGGATAAAAATGGTACCAACTAAAGTATTGCAGCTATAGTCGTGAAATTTGGTATGTAAGTTAAAATTGCATCTTTCGAAATTTGTACTTATAAGAGGTGAACGGGACAAAAAGGGATAAAAACTGTACAAAATAAAGTATTGCTGCTAGAATCTTGAAGTTTGATGTGTAAGTTCTTCTGACCATGTAGGAGCGCAGGAAAATTGGATTTTTCGAAATTTGTACTTATAAGAGGATAAAAATAGTTCCAACTAAATTATTATAACAAGAATTGTGAAATTTGGTATGTAAATTACTCTGACCAAAATTTGTACTTTTAAGGGTTACGAGGGGAAAAAGGAATGATAATGGTACTAATTTAAGTATTGCAGCTATAGTCGTGAAATTTGGTGTGTAAATTCCTTTGTCAAGGTAGAAGCGCAAATCCTAATGTTTTTTTTTTTCGAAATTTATAGCTATAAGGTGTGAGCGGGACAAACAGGGATAAAAATAGTACCAACTAAAATATTGCTGCTATAGTCGTGAAACTTGGTGCGTAAATTCCTCTGACAACGTAGACTTGCAACATAAATGGATTTTTCAAAATTTGTACTTTTAAGTGCAAAAAGGATAAAAATGGTACCAACATTAGGATTACAGCTAGAATCATGAAATTTAGTATGTAAAATCCTCTGAACATGTAGAAGCGCTATCAAAATGTATTAGTTTTCGAATAAAAGGCTCTGCGGTTGTAATTTTTTGTTCAAAACTAGGTAGAAAATGATAAAAATTATATATACGAAGGGAGTTTAGCTTATACAGTGCACATCGACAAGCACATTCCTTTGACTGTATATGAGTGCTATGTTTCCAATTTACTATTTTAGAAAAGAAAATCAAATAAATACTATCCTAAAACAGAGACGGATAAAACTAATAACAAATACCTGGATTTTTTGCGTGCGAAGCAGCGGGTACTGCTAGTTATATATAAGCCATGGCAAGCAATAAAAAAATATTTGTTAGTTATTTTATATCTGTACACTTATTGATAGTTTCACTACGTGAAAAATACAGAGGAGTTATGCTGGACTTTTTAAGGAATATTGTGTTACATACATAAATGACATAGACCAAAAACTTCCAAAACTGGTACTGCCACCGGTCAAATAATACGATACTTTAATATGGTCAATTTTTTTAAGTTCAATATACTTATTTTTGCCGCTAACAATTCCGCTCATCTATGCCCCACGAATCTCATAGATCAAACTTATGTCCAAGCCATAAGAATGTATAAATTTTGTTTCAGAAAGGACCAGCCTTTTAGAAACAGCAGGATTTTCCTATTTTATTACGAAATTCCATTCATCTAAGGAATGTATGTAGATATGAAAGATGAATGGATATAGAACGAGAAAAAAAAATCAAATAATATTTTAAGCAATTACCACTTAGTTTCCGCGTCAATTTCGAAAAACAAAAATGTGTGTTCTCTCTACTAGTTTACACACAAACATCCCGCATCTAGAGATTTTCTTTTTTTGCTTTCACAACTATGCCAATTTGCCATCAATCTAAGATTTTTCATTTGCAATACATACAAGTTTACACATATATCCTTATGCTTACTGTGGTCCTGGCACGAAACGGCCATCTTTCAAAAAAAGTTACTTACTCCTAAGTCTTTTGTAAGACGAATTTTTAAGCTGGTGAATAAAAATTGCTTGCTGATCCCTGGCTTTAATATTTCCAAAGTAATGCAAAACTTCTTAAGCCAATGGAATTTCTTTCTGTGCGGCAAGCTGCCTAGCCAGCTGCCATTCAATGGGTCGTTTAAGAAAATTTTTATGATTTCATTGCTCTTTGGCATAAGGCAGACACATCAAACATTTTAATACTCATTAGTTTATATTCATAAATTTCAAAACTCCCTCCCAGTGACTGTGCCTTGGCCGACCGACGACATCAAGGATACATGTATATTAATTTGCACAATGTCTGAGACGAAACGAGAGTTTGTGCCGAACTCTCGGCTCTCATAAACTTCAACAAATTTGGGTTGTCAAAAGTTTGCTACGTATAAAAGTCTGTTTCCATTGGCTTTACAGGAAAACTTTTTGTGGGTTTTCGTTAAACCTACTGCCACAAACTATGCACGATGACGACGACTATCGGCGGCCATTAATAAATACTTGTTTGAACGTGTGTAAGTCGTCTCCTAGAGAATTTATGCCCAAGTTTTGTGGAGAGAATCAAAGTTTTAAAAATTTTCGAAAATTCAAAAAACCTATATATATATGTATATATGTATGCAAAAAGGAAGAGATGCTTAAAAGCCTATAACTTGTTTTCTACTTTTCGCTTTTGTTGTTGCTGCGGTTGTTTTTGCACATTTCCTTGACGTTTAAAGATAAAAGGCTGTACAAATTAAGTTTTTGTTCAGTCAGTCAGTCATTCGTCGGCTTGTTCGTTCGTTCCGTCGCTCGCTCATTGGTTGGTTCCTTGCGTCTTGTGCTGGCATCATGTTTGATATTTAAATTGCCTTCAAAGCTTTTAAGTTTTTATAGCACGGAAATTGCCTTTTTTCCTTTCGTTCGTATCGTTCGTTCGTTCGCTTTTTTCCATTAAGTAAGCATCCTTTTTTTGACAAGTCTCCTCTTTGTTGCTGGTGCCGTTGTTGTTATGATTCCTTCTAGTACAACTACTGGCGTGGCAGCCGCCACTGCCGTTGCTGCTATTATTGCTGGCATGTTGGCCATATCCGGAAATTTTTAGCCATGGCCATGGACGGCTAACAGCTATAACTGCAGGGAGGCAAATTGGGCCGACACACAGTAAAAATGCTTTATGCGAGCGACAGCATTCTCTTTTCGAAGCCCATTAATATTTTATTGGTTTATTTGTGTTGTTAAGGGCCGAGGTGGCCGCGGGAGGCCAGACCAGACCAGCCGAGGAGGAAACTATTTCCAAAAGGACACTTTTGCACTAAGCATTTAGTGTAATTTAGGGGCTTCACAGCCACAAAAACGTACCCGGCCATTTAAAAGTGAGGCGTGCCACGCGTATTGCGGATGTTCGTTCGTTCGTTCGCCATGTGCGCCATTTTTCACTTATTGTGTCACAAAAAGCTTTGGCACGTTATACTCTGGGGACTCATATTAGCTAAAACGTACAATCATATTAATAACCAGCCATTCAACTAACCAAACCGAGACATTTAACCAAACAACAATACATCAGCTAAAACCGAATGCTAGAGCCAATACCAACCACCCCCCAACATCGTCCAACTCCTCATCATCATCGTCGTCGTCCTCATCTGTGAAAGCCTAGATAAAGTGAAAACAATGAAGAAACTCTGCGGTATATTTATGGCGAGCGATATAGTTGTCGTCCTTATGGCATTATTAAAAACTTAATGGTTTAGCCCACCATAGCCCATGTAGTTGTTGTACGCCACAATATTTTTATGATGGGGCTGCAGATGCAAAGGCGCTCACAACAATGTCTGCAGGAGACGATGATGATGGTGTCACGGCACGGCACGGAGTGGAGTGGAGTGATGGTTGTATTAAGTAATTGATTACGTCTCCGGGGACTTTTAAGAACATTGAAGGAAAAACCTCCACGCCCTTACGCAGAACAATCATTCATAATATTTTGAAATAAATGGTTACCAATAGAAATGACAAGGCAAAGGGAAAACTACATTAAAAGACAGAGAGAGAGACAGAACCGCAATAATTGCCAACATTTAAAAGATAGGACTGCAGGGTTAAGTATTTATGTGTTCTTTGCAAAGAAAGTTGCTAGTTTAACCACGTTTTTATATATAACTGAATTTAAAAACGTAAAGGAGGAAATTTATAATGTTGGATAAGGGATTTTAAATTTTTAAAGCAGAAAACTTCTCATAATTTCCTTGAAAATGGTGCCTGTCAAAAAATGGCTCTTTAAATGTAGTTGATCTTTTAGAAAAAATTCTTGAGGTGCTATGTTTTCTGAAAAACAAAAAGTTCACGTTTACATGCTGGGAAAATTATGCGATGTCACAGATCTAAAACTTCAGCCACTACTCTGTTGATATTTAAAAGACTTGCCAATCCGAAATGCATTAGTTGATTTCACTAGAGCTTTTAAAAAACCTTCTCTCTTTAAATTCCATTTTCAAGACAGATTCTTATAAAGTAAATTGTAAAAGCTCATTTAGATTTAAGATTATAAAGAAAAGGTTTGGTATATACATTACAGACATGCCATAGCTTTTGTTGTATCACAAAGTTTTAAAATTTCTTTCTGGTATCAAAATGTGAAGATGAACTATTTTTTTTTAATTTTTTACCAGCTTCAGGCCCACCTTAATTTTAAAATAACATAATTTTCTTTAGTTAGTAGGCTACCTTATGGCAGTCTAAGGCATTGTTGTCATTTCATTGTTTTAATTTAGAAATATTTGAGAAAAAACAAATCTGAAATTCATTTCTGGAATAGATTTAGAAAACTGCAGAAGATTAGTCAAAATATATGTGAAGGTAGCTAGATTCTGGCATATTGCAGAATAAATATAACATTATTCACAGCGGAGACTTCATGCAGGTTTGAAGATATATATTTTGCGATTGTTAACAACGCCGGATCCACGATGTGTTTTAAATAATATGATATTCTGGATTTAAAACAAGATAAAGCTTTAAATTTAATATTTATTTTTTTTAATAATATAAATACATTATGGCCTTTGAGATTTCGACAGAATTTAAAAGCTTAAAAGCTCTTTAAATTTACCAAAGCTTTTCAAGGGCTTTCAAAATATAAACGAAATTTAAAACTTTTAAAAATTCCACGCAAACATTTCAAAACTTTCATAAGTATATACACATGATGGTCTTCAGGATTTCAAAAGAAATTGAAAGCTTTTAAAAATTGCCCACGAAAGCTTTTCGAAGTATTTAAAAACTGACAGATATCTAAAAAATCAAAGGATCTATAGCTCTTTTAGAATTTCCTTTAAAGCTTTTCATAGCTATTAAATATGCAAAACATTAAAAGCATTATGGTATTATAAATTTCAAAAGAGAACAAAAGCTATTAGCTCTTTATTATTTTATACGAAAGCTTTTCCAAGCTTTTTACAAATATTATTATTTATTATTATTCTGTTACTAGAAAAGCTTTAAAGCTCTTCAAATATGTTCACGAATGTTTATCAAAGCTTTTAGTAATATAAATACATTATGGTCTTCGGGATTTTGTAAGGATTTAAAAGATTCAAAGCTCTTTAAATTCACCAAAGCTTTTCGAGGCTTTTCAAAATATAAAACAAATCACTACGGCCTTTGAGACTTCAAAAGAAATTTAAAACTTTAAAGCTTTTTTTAAGAGCTCTCAGATTTGTCACAAAAGCTTTTAAAAGTTCACAAGAAAGCTTTAAGTAATATAAACATATTATGCTCTTCGTCATGAAAGAGATATAAAGCTGCTTAAAAATATCCACGACAACTTTCCAAAAGTTGTCTAAAGAAATTGGTAGATATAAAGCTCTTTTAAAATTATCATTAAAGCTTATGAACATACAAATGCATTATGGTCTTCTGAAATTCAAAATAAAAGCTTTAAAGCTCTTTAAAGTTTTCCACGAATGCTTTATGCAAATGTAACTTTGTTACGTGAAACCGTTTTTGTTCTTTATACAACAATCGTGAATATAGACAAAAGTTATTTAAATCTGATTTGAGTGGGTCTACTCATGAGTATTAATTATTAAACACTTGATGGCTGGGATTGCAAAAGAAATGAAAAGCCTTAAAGTTCTCAGGAAATAACCACGATAATACTTTTAAAACTATAACAATCTTCAGTGAAACTATAAGGCCTTCAACTTTTGATAATATCTAATCTTTCTTTAAACTTTGAAGATCAATTTCTGTTGCGTGGTTTGAAACGGCCCATAGTGTTCTTTTTTCGAGCTAACAAAAGTTAATTAAATTTGTTGTTTTGTGTAAAGACGTGGGCGGAGGCTTTGCTGGCATTTCTTTGTTTTAATTAATAACCATTTGATGTTCTCCGGTCTTCGTTTATTTTTTCTTTTTTCATTTCAATTGTGTTGTTCTTCTAGCATGTACAAGATTTCTACATCAACACGTCTGTCTGATGGCAAACCCAAAGTGTAGGAAAATGACTGGCTGAGTGAATACAGTTTGTACACAGGATCTGTTGTTCGTTTTTTTGCTGCTGCAGCTATATTTTAAATAGAAAATTTTAACATTTTAATTTGCCTCGCAGTGGTAATGAATGAACGGACGAACGAACGAAACGACACACGTAGTGCAGGGAGCCAGGACGCTGGAGGAAACAAAAGTTCATGTATGCATATAATGCATTAAGCTTAACAAACACACATACACACGCACAGAGATAAAAATGCTGAAAGTGCATAGAGAGGGAAACAAATGTTAACCCTCCCACACACACACACACAGACTATATCCCATTTACTATGATGTTCGAGGACGAAGGATTCTAAGGCACTCAGGCAGAAGTGTATACATCAGTAATAGTGTTTTGGATTTAGTTTACTTTTGAGTTGCTTTGTTTTGTTTTTTTTTTCTGATGGTTTTTCCTCTTTTGTGTTGAATTTTTTTTGCTGCTGCAACACGTTTCAGCTTTTTTGGCGTTGCTGGTGATTTGCCGGTCGGTGTATGGTGGATGGAGTTTAAACATAAAACCTCTTTGGTAAACATAGTCTTGTAAATTAAAACATTTCAGCAGAAAAAAGTGCACAAAGCAACAGTGTTTTTTGCAGCTTTGTTTCGGTTGGTCATACAGACATACATATTTTAAAAGCATGCAAGAATTAACAGAAAATGTAATCCGCTTGTGAGTTTTAATATTATGGCGAGGAGAGAAAAAAAAACGAGCCAAGCGAAAGGATTGCATGCGTTTGTGTGTGTCCCTTTTGCCCCAACGACGAGCGGGTTATTTAAACACACCTCCCCCCTTCACGGTGAATACACTACTTTTTGTGCTGTAGCTGCTGGTGTTGCGGCTGCCGCCTGCTTGCTTCGCAGGATGCATAAAACACAAAGTCACACAAATGTTTAGTTTTGTGAACGCCAGTATTTTGTGTGTGTGTGCGGGTGTGTTCAGTTTACGTAGACTTTGTGACTTTCATTTGTGTCTTTGTCCTGGCGACTGGCAACAGCTCGCTCGCAAGGTAAATGAGTAGAGGGTGCCCGTTGAGGTTGAGGTTCTTTTGGTCAGTATTTCATTAAGTTAGAGAAAATGTTTAACTTTGCCGCTCACACCGCTCAGGCCACCCTGTGCAACAACATTTACCATTCAACCGCATACGTTTTATTTACATTTGCTTTAGGTCAAATTACAGACACTTTTGAAGGTGGTATTTGTGTTAATATTAGTGATCTCAGTATTAAAATAAAACCCCACGACGACACCAAGACTCTGACTCCGGCCAAGAGTGTTGGTCCTTGCCAAAAAGCAAGCAACAGTGTTGTGTCCTTCGTTAGACGAGTGAAAATTTTATAAAATTTATTTCTCAGCCCAACCACCATGACTGTCGCCTGTGTCATCGTCGTCGTCACGAGCAAGTTATTTACTTTGCTTTTGTGTGGTCGTACGTTTGCTTAGGGCTTGGTTGCCGCACACCAGTGTGCCAGTGGATATGTTTGCCTATTTTGACGTCACTGCGATACTCAGACAAATTTAACTACTACCACTATGCACAATTACGTGAGAGTATGTCTATAGTGTTGCATAGAAAAACACAAACGGAGGTATCATTGTTATTGGCCTTTTCCTTTTGCTTTTGCCTAAGCTTTACTCTAAACATAATGATTCATGTTATATGAATCATGGCCAGGTTTTTTTTGCCTTCTTGTGGGTTTGGTGATATTTCTCCACCCTTTTCTTTTAATTTTATTATGGCAATCGTCTGCCAGGATATACTACGTAGACAGACACAAGTTAAATATTAACACTGCGTCGTTTTTCTACGTCGTTTCCGGTCAGGAAAATGAATATTTTAATTAAAAGTGTTTCAATTTAAGGAAACCCATAAAGGTGGAAACAAGGTAAAGGTGGCGGTAATCAAGGACTTTGAGAGTTGTAAAAGAAGGTAAAGGAAAAAAGTTAGCTGGCTTTGAGGGCAAAAACTATAAAAGTTAATTTAATATTCTCTTCAAGGACGTAATGGAAAAGGGTTAAATATTAGACTGAGGTATATACGAATGACTACAAAGTAGATGGTACAATTAATTTAAAAGAATTATAATTAGAAGTGATAGTGCTAGCACCTTGAAATTTCGCACTCCTCCCTAATATTGCCAAATTAAACACAATTTTTTGTATAAATAAGCTCATAACCATGTCCACCTCCCATGTAACATAAATGGGGAAAATGGTCATATATTTCTTATATTAATATACACGTTAATAAAATTAATTACCAGTCATTTAATTTGAGTCCACAATTAAATGAAAATTACCAGAGCCACGTTCAACGCATTTATGCATTTTATTTTTACGTTTTTAAAATCTCACATAAAACTCCTTGTATCTTTTAATCGAAGGTAACCAGCTCTTAGAAATTAATATATAACAGACGCCTAATAAAATAGCTCACCATTTCCAAAACAATCCGGGAAAAATGGCTTACAGGTTTCTGTTAATTAATAAATTATTCCAAATATCCTGTCAAATCATTCCCATAAAATTATCGACTGATAGGAACATTTGTATTTTATAATGCATACTTTTAGGATTATAATAAGTTTACTATTGCTGTATACTAGGGCGTATAGATATTTTTAAATCGCTTGGGAATAGAGAAAAAAAATTTGGAGGTAAATGTTGGTATTACTGTCCAAAAAGGAAAAAATCTTAAAAATCTCCTTCAATGTGCGCAAGGACGATATGTAAAAAATCACTGAAAATTTTACTTTTTTTCAATGTTTCCACTTATCGTCATATGAAACTTTTGTAAAATTCAAAATGAATATGTTTACGAAATTTTAATTTTTAGTAGATCATTTTTATCCTTTAATGTCCTTTTGGAAAGAATTTTTCTGATTTTCTCCAAGAAATGGTCAAATTGACCCATAAATAGAGGAGCTAGAGGGTTAAGATCTTCCACAGAAATGATCCACATAAAATTCCACAATATAGTTCTGACAATAACAATTCTCTCAGACATTAACCACTTTTTTCGCTTACTGTAATGCTCCCATCGACTAAAAAATGAAAACTTTGAACCGCTATAAAAAGAAACTTAGACCAGCTGGACTATAAATTTATTCTACAAAAATTATCTACTCAACATGTCTTTCAGGTCGGTACTCTGTTCCAAAAATACTGTTGGACTGTGTTATTGTTATTATTCGTATTTTATATTTTAATTTAAATCAGCCTTTTTTGCGTTTGGGTAGGTTGTTAAAAGTCAAATAACAAATTTGTTGCGGCAACGTAGTATTACGATATTAATATCAAATGAAAGATCTCAATCTCTACTTTCGAATCGTTTTCAAAATATTTTTTATGATTAGGAAAAGTGTCTTATAAAAAATATATTTTTTAAACTTTCCACTTTATCATCAATTAAAGACCAGATAATACGATTTTATTTAGCCGCCGATGTTACCTATCTTTTGGTATTAATTACAAAAGGTTGATATGACGATAGGTACATGTTTTAGGGGAAGCATTGAAAGACGTCAGATTTTCGGTGTTTTTTTATATATCGTCCTTGATCACATTGAAGGAGCTTTTTAAGATTTTTTTCCTTATCGGACAGTAATACTAACACATGCCTCCAACTTTTTTTGCTATTCCAAAGCAATCTGAAACTTATTTTTCAAAATCGATGCGTCCTACTGTAAAAAATTGTTCAAGTGTTGTTGTTGCTGTAGGAAACATGAATAATTTCCGGATGGCTTATACATTTTGCTTCATTTTTTGTAATTAAATATCTCTATGTTTTCTATTGAATTCTTTTCAGAATGATATAAAGTTTTTTTTTAATCGCAGATTTTCCTCAAAAAGGATAACATCTGGACAATATTATCCCTGCCACAACTTGTGGCCTTCTGTAGGCTATTATGGTGCCAAATTTTGTAGCAGTACTGCAAACAGCTATAGCTTCTGCTCTATATCCTTTTCGGGCACTAAATTTTCAAATAAAATTTTGTCTATATTTGGTTTGCAAAATCGAGATATTTGAATAATTATTGGTTTGTGCGCATGGTAGCTGTAATGCAAACAGACGATGTTTCTGTCCTATATCCTTTTTGGACATGAAATATAAAAACAGTTATTTTCTATATTACATGAAAAATTTAATTGAAAATTTCAAAAGAATATTCACGAAATTTCCTCAAAAAGGAAATTGATATCCCTGCCACAACTTCTATACACTATTATGGTGCCAAATTTTGTAACTGTACAGCAAACAGCAGCAATTTCTGCCCTATAAGAAACTTCTTTTGAAATAAAATTGTGACTATATTTGATGTAAAATTGAATTATTAGGCATTTCTTTTGCAAAAAAATAAAAAAACAAAAAAATAAAAACTTATAGCAGCAGGACACTAAAATCCTCGCCAAAACTTGTGTCCATCTATACACTATTATTGTGCCAAATTTTGTGACTGTGCAACAAACGGACTCAATTTCTGTCATATATCCTTTTTGAGTACTAAAAAATATAAAAAATAAAATGTCTATTTTTGATGAATAATTGAAGTATTTTGCCTTTTCTTTTGCAAAATAATATAAAAAGGTTAACAAATTTTCATTCTCAATTTTCTTCAAAAAGGATAACAGCAGGACATTAAAATCTCCGCCACAACTTGTGTCCTTCTGTACACTATTATTGTGGCAAATTTTGTAACTGTACAGCAAGCAGTCTCAGTTCCTGCCCTATATCCTTTTTGAGCACTAAAAATATAAAAATAAAATGTTGTCTTTCTTTGATGTAAAATTGAAGTAATTGGCATTTCTTTTATAAAACAATATAAAAAGTTGATGTTTTTCATTCGCAATTTTATTCAAAATGAATAAAACCAGCGCATTAACAACCCAGACACAACTTGTGTCCTTCTGTAGGCTATTATAATGTTAAATTGTGTATACGTAGTTTTAGTTTGTGCTCCATATCCTTTTTCGACACTAAATATAAAAATAAAATGTTATCAATATTTAATGTAAAATTGAAGTAATTGGCATTTTTAGAATAAATATAAAAATTAAAAAAATTATTCACCAATTTTTTGTCAAAAAGCATAACAATAGGACATTAATATCCCCGCCACAAGTTGTGTCCTTATGTAGCCTATAATGATGCCAAATTTGGAAGCTGTACACCGAACGATTTCAGTTACCGCCCTATATCCTTTTTGGGCGCTAAATATAATAATAAAGTTTTGCCTATATTTGACTTGTGAAATCTAGGTATTTGAATATTTCTTTAATAACTATTTATTTAAACAACTCACTTTATTATATCGTATATTTGCAAAATAAATAACTATAAAATTTAAACGCGTTCCCTTCTGAAGTACACTGTCAATAAGATATGGTAAACTCGACAACACATAGTACACATTCCCTGGGCTCACATACCCCAACGAACTCTGGCGAGAGTCTTCAAGCAGGAAAACTGTCAGTCTTTAGTGTATTTTATCATTGCTGTTGGTGACAACAAGCAGCTTAGACATAAACAAACAACTACATTAAAAGAAGTTGTAAGTGTTTTGACAAATATATAGTAAAATAGAAAGCAAAAAGGTTTTCTGCTCCATTCTCCGAACACACAATGCGAGTAAGTTTGAAATGTTTTTGTAGCTGCTAACAACATTTGCTTACAAGTGCCTACACAACTATTTCCACTACCACTTCCCCTGCCATGGCACTACACTTTACAGATGCTACAAATTCTTGGTTCGTTGTTCGAATGTGGCCTTTTGTTCGATGTTTGTTATTTTAGGCAAACGTAAGAAAAAATGTTAACAAACGGCAAAGACAAGGGCGACAGGCCACCCATGAGGAGCGTGGAGTGGGACGGGGAATGAGAAACAAATGTTTCCCCATTGTGTACGCTGGCAACTAAGAGTGTTGCTTCCTTCATTTGCTCAAATGTTTATTATTTCTTGTGCTTAATTTTGTGTTCATGTTTTCTAAATTCCAGTTTCGTTCTTGTTTACTTTTGTTATAGACTTTCAAGAAGCCGGTTTTTCATTTCAGGTCGTAGTGTGAAGAACAAACACTGTCACATACACGAACACACACATACACAAGCAGCATACAACACAAAAGAAAACAATCAGTAAATTTGCAAATTTTAACACTTACGTTTATTTCCTTTTTTGTGTTGTTTGTTTGTTTTATTTGGAATTCTCGTTTTTTCTTCTCTCTCTGTCTCTTTTATAAGTAAGTGGTAATTACATAAGAAATTTAGACTATGTTTCTTTTTGGCATCAAACTATTTTTTTTTGTTTTGGCCATAAGCCAAAATATTTTTAAACAGTTTTTGTGGATCTTTGGGCATTAGTAAAATTAAGTTTTCAATTGTCAAAGACAAATGAAAATTTATTGCGGTGCCATTTTCTGTTTTGGCCACTTCCTAGTGGCCTAAGGGTGCAAAAGGATATGTGGTTGACCAGGGGAATGTAAAGATTTCAAGATTTACTTGAACGGTATATATTAGCTAACCTTAAGGCACGACATGTAATTAAGATAATCAAGTGATATAAAGAGTCCTGAAAGAGGAAATTTAGAAAGAAATATGTAAATTTTGTATAATTTTTTGGTGATATAAACTACCTTGAAAAGTTAAAGGGTACTGGTATTAAGTGTGCTGCCAAAAATCATTTGATTTGTTAGGTTAACTTGTGGTGACTGGCTTTTATGCCCATCGACGGTATCAACCTGTGCCACTAGATAGCGTCAAAAATAGTTGCGTTCATCACCCACCAGATTTGAAGATTAGCCAAAGAAAATTTTAGAACAACTTTTATTACCTGCATCATAAGACGAAGTTGTCAGGAGTATTTTAATCCTATTGAATAGTCTATAACCATTCTGGTTACGCTTTACAAACATTAAATTATTATATCCTCCACCATAGGATGAAGTATACTAAGACAGTCATTCCGTTTGTACCACTTTGAAATATCGAGCTGAAACCATATAAAGTCTATCTTCTTGTTCGCCATAGAATTCTAAGATTATCCATGTACGTCTGCCCTAATAAAAAGGAGCCAGGATGTCCAAATATTCCCACAATACGTCTAATTTTTGTAGATCGGTTGGGATTGGAAATGGGCGAAATCGGCCAAAGGGGAAAATATTTTCCCCTAACAAGGACAGGAAATAACCGCAACAATCCCCAATATTTCGAGTATTTAAGTAGATTTTTTGGAGATTTCTGTGTTTACTCCATATCTGCTGTGTTTATTCCTTTTATAGTGCGAACGTTATCCCTAATATAGAGGGCTGAATTTGGACATAAAGGGATAAAAATGGTACCAAAAGTACTATATTAGCGTGATATTTAGTGTGTACATCACTCTAATGCATGTGCACGTGAAATAAAAGACTTTTCCGAAATTCGTACTTTTAATGGTGAAATTTGGAAAAGGGGAAAAAATTGGTACCGACCAAGTGGATGCATCTGTAATAATTATAATCGAGTTATACTTCGCTCTAGTTGCGTAGACTCGTAAAATAAAGGTATCATTCGATATTAGTACTTTGAAAGGGGGAAATAAGGAAAAAGGGATAAAAATGGTGCCCACCAAATGGGCTATAATTGTAAAATCCTCTTTGTATATTCCTTTGACAGTATAGAGGTGTAAAATAAAGGAAATTTGTACTTTTGGGAAATACGGCGAGAAAGGGGATACAAATGGCAACAATCTAAAGGCTGCAACTAGAATAATCAAAATCGGTGTATACTTCTTTGCAGTAGCGTAGACTCGAAAAATAATGAGATTTTTCGATATTAGTACTTTTAAGGGGGAAATGTGAAAAAGGGAAAAAAAATTTACCCACCAAATGGGCTATAATTATAAAATTCAATGTGTACATTCCCCTGAATGTATGACGTGAAAAATAAAGAAAATTTTCAAATTTGTTACTTTTAGGGGAACACGGGGAGAAAGGGGACAAAGATTGTACCAATCAAAGGGCTGTACATAGAATGATGAAAATCAGTGTATACTTCGCTCTCGTTGGGTAGACCCAAAAAATAAAGCGATCATTCGATATACGTACTTTTAAAGGTGAAATGTGGAAAAGGGATAAAAATGGTACCGACCAAGTGGCTGCAACTAGTATTATAAAATTCGGTGTGTATACTCCTCTGACAGTATAGAGGTGGCAAAATAAAGAAAATTTTCTAATTTGTTACTTGTAGGGAGAAATGGAGGATGAAATAGATGAAAATGAAATGATGATGTAAATTTCGTTCTGGTTGCGTAGACTCGAAAAATGAAGCGATCATTCGATATTAGTACTTTTAATGGTGAAATGTGGAAAAGGGATAAAAATGGTACCAAGAAAACGGCTGCAGCTGGAATAATAAAATTCGGTGTGTATATTCTTCTGACAGTATAGAGGTGCAAAATAAATAAAATTTTCAAATTTGTTACTTGATGGGAAATACAGGGAGGAAGGAGATAAAAATTGTACCAAATTGTACCAAATTGGCTGTAGTAAGAGTAATGAAAATCAGTGTATACTTCGCTCTGGTTGCGTATACTCGAAAAATAAAGAGATTTTTCGATATTCGTACTTTAGGGGTCAAAATGGACCAAAAGGTATCAAATTGGTACTGACCAAATGTATGCAGCTGAAATCATAAAATTCAAAATTGCACTGACTGCACTAATTGTAGATGTGCAAAAAGAAGGAAATTTTGAAAAAAAAGGATAAAGATGGTACCAATCAAACGACTGCAGTTAGAATCATGAAGTTCGATTCATACTAATACGAAGTACATAGCAGTAGCTAGAATCGTAAATTCAAGTGCACATTCCACTGTGAACACGAAAGGTAATCGATTTTCAAATTCGAATACGTACTCGTATATTTTGGGATAAACATGGAATAGAAATGGCTGGAACGAAATATGATGTTTATACTGCTCTGCCTGTATGGAAGGTTGGAATTGAAAAGTGGGCGAAACTGGTCCAATGCGAAATTTCTTCCCTAACAACGAATGAAAATACCGCCGATATTTTCTAATTTTTAGGGCATATACAGTGGCCGACAAAAGTCAACATACGACCCACATTTTTGCGATTTAGCGAGTTCCAAAACATATTTGAAAAAATTAATGATGCGGTTTTGTTGTAAATCGTGTTTTAGTCATATAACAATAACAAAATGCATTACTTCAATATAAACACAAAAGATATTAACAGAATACGCAGAAAAAACCTTGACAAAAGTCTACATACGGTTTGAGATGAGACATAAAAAATGCAATTTAACGTGACAAAATGATACGTTTATATAATTTAATATTTTGTTGGTCCACCATGAGCATCTACAACAGCCAGCAATCGTCTGGGCATTGATGCAACTAAGTTTTCCAATTCCGCAGGTGATATTTGTCGTCATTCCTCTTCCAACTTGTTTTTTAGCGCTTGGGCGCTAGTTATGTGATGTTTTCGGATCCTGCGTTTCAGAATCTCCCACACATATTCAATAATATTCAGGTCGGGGCTTTGTGGCGGCGAATAAAGTTGTCTTGGAGCATGGTAAATCAGCCAATCTTTAACAAATTGGGCTGTGTGCTTCGGATCGTTATCTTGTTGGAAAATCCAGCGCTCTCCGAGGTTTAAATTATCGACCGATGCCTTTTGTTCCAATATGGATTTATATTGATAGCGATCCATGTTACCCTCAATAAACGCAAGATTTCCAACTCCAGACGCCGCGACGGCACCCCAAACCATTACGTTACCACCACCATGCTTTAACGTAGCAAGTAAATTCTTCGGATTCATTGCCGTATTCGCTTTTCTCCATACTTTGGCTCTCCCGTCACTTCCAAATATATTATACTTCAACTCGTCCGTAAATAAAACCCGCTTCCAGAAGTCTAATCCCTTGTCCAAGTGTTGCTGGGCGAATTCAAGGCGAAGCTTACGATTCTTTTCACTTATAAGAGGTTTTTTGCGTGGCGTTCTGCTTCGGAAACCATTATTATTCAGAATTATTTGAATTGTTCTTGGATGTACAATTGTATCCGACCTTTCTGCGAGTTGTTTGATCTTATTTTCAACAGTACCCGTATTTTAAGTTTTTGCATATATTGTTGATTTACTTAAATTAACCATTTTAACTATTTCGCCTAAAGATTTCCTTTCGTTTCTGCATTTTATTACTAAATTTCGAATATCAGTTGCAATTTCTTTACGAGAAGCCATTTTCGCGGACTAATGTTTCTTGAATTATATTTATTTAAAGAAGATCATGCACAAGACAAATGACAATACAAATTTCGTCAATTCTCCTATAAAGTACATTATAAAAAATGACGTAAAGCATGGAATTCTATGTCGTATATAGACTTTTGTCAAGGTGTTTTTTTGTTTATTTTGCCAATATCTTTTAAGTTTATATTGAAGTAAAGCATTTTGTTATTGTTATATGAATAGAAAACGATTTCAAACAAAACCGCATCATTACTTTTTTCAAATATTTTTTTGGAACTCGCTAAAACGCAAAAATGTGGGTCGTATGTTGACTTTTGTCGGCCACTGTACTTAAAGTATTATATATATATTAGGGCGGGATCAAATTTTGAAATCGAGATTCTTGTGCTATGGATCATTCCAAGAAACTTTGTAGAAGAAACCATATCTCAAAAATATATTTCGAGCACCCAGATCTTTTAATATTTCTTTTTTTTTTTTCAAAATATTATTAATAAAATATAAAAAAAAAATATTTTTAAAATATAAAAATCTTGTTTGTTTTATATGTTTATGCTATGAACAACAAAAAATATTTTAAACTTCATTTAAGTAGAATCCGTTCATAAATGCCGAACTTGCATTTCTTTTTGTAAATTAGCCCAAAATTGGGCTAACGCAACGCAATAAGTTGTGTTCAAATTAATTGATTATATTTAATATATGTATGTGACAGATTGATACAAGTAGTGTCGAATTTGGCCTCTGTGTATATTTTGAAGGTCTCGGGTAGTCTACGAAACAGATTAGCATCCCATTCTTTGCTTGTAGCTCTAGATTGGAGCCGTCCGCATAAAATATGAATAACGAATAACCCAGTCATCACTCGCTGCGACTTGTATTCTCTAGTTCTTGTCATCACCACAGAGTCATCTGCATGGTGTAGTCCACCTCAAGCGAAGGCGATGACCACTGATGACAAATCAACATATCTTTCTTCCAACTTCCTTTATGGAATCACCAAAGAACTATGTCTTGAGAAGACCTAAAAGGTTTGTTGTAATTCGTGAGGAAATACTTTAAAAATCCCTCGATTTTCCCAAACTCCTTCACTTGCTTTCCTGGTCATTTCAATTTTAGCTAACTATGCTCCTTGAGAATTACTACTGCAAGGACATTCTAAGGTCTTTTTTTATTGCTAAAGTTTCCGGCATCAGTGGTTTTCTATAGACAACTAGTGAAAAGTACTGCAAAATATTTGAGATTTTTTCCGCCATTTCAAAGAAATGTCCTTGCACACATCTACTTGAAAAATAAGTCTAATTAAATCTCATTTAAAAACTGCTTACGCCTTCATATTCATTTATTTCGTTTCGTTCATTTTTTTATTCCCGCCACTCGCATTTGTCGTTCCGGCTTTATATGAAGATGTCTGTACACATACATACATACATACAAATATAGGTGTACGGTGCTCTCGTATATGCAAATCAAAAACTCATTTTACTTTACTGTTTAATAGGGATTTTAAATTGATTACCTCTGCCACGTTAAGTACTCAATCACTTTTGAAAAATCAATGAGAGGATGAGGTAGCTTGAGTGCAAGTGGATATGGGTGTGGGTGTGTGTGTATGTGAGTTATATGGCAAAGTCCTTTAAAATGTCACAGACCTATAAAAATACTTGAAAGTTAAACAGCTTCACACAATCATCATCACCAACACCACCAGCAGCAGCAAACGACAGGACGAGCAGCACAACCGCCATCAAGCTCACCAGAACCATCAGCATCTCCACTAGTACCAGCACCAATGCCGCAATTTCGATGCCGACCACTACTCCCACAAATGTTCCAATGGAACTGCCGAGCAGAGAAAAACTCGAACGAATGTTGGTTCTTTTTTTTAAATACCCACGAAATGAATGTGCATTCAAATCAAGTCAAACGTTAAAACGATGACTTTTGCATACAAGATGTATTGGTAGTAATATTACACACCACCCAGGATTCAGGATCCAGTGGAGCACAATGCCAGCCACCATCACATCCTCATCCTCACCCTCATCCACACCCACATCGTCACACAGTCACAGTGTCAATATGAAAAAGAAAAATGTGCTAGTGGTAAATGTAGTAGTCGCTGGCACAACGACATGAAGGACGACGGCTGTGGCACTGGTAAAATGAAAATAAATAGTCCTTGCTACAATGCCAGCCATTAACATGAACATACTCTCCACAAAAAAAAGAAGCACAGAAAAAACCCTATAAGAACCCACACAGAAAATCTCATACTTAAACACATAAAAGAGCAGAGGACGAAAAAAGTATATATCTACATACAGGGCAGCACTTAAAAGCGGAACGTAATATGAAAAAAACTCGAACTCGAAGAATAACTTAAAAGTATATTAAAAAAGCACAGACTATGCACACTTAACCAACAACAAAAAAAGCCAGAAGAAGCAGAAGAAAAATTGGAGAGTAGTTGAAAGAGGAGGCACAGTATGAGTACAGGCAGAAGGACTTAAATAAATTCATGTTAGTCTTTTACACAAACATTTCGGGAGAAATTCACTACCACACTATTCACTTTACAACCTACATAACAAGAACAAGCACAAGAGGTGTTCATCCTTTAATACCCCCTGCGCACACACACTCACACTGGCATATAGCCCACAAAACCAAAGTAAATGTTATCCTTGTGCTCTGTAAAATAGGCAAAAACATTTACATCCTTTTTTTCGGTGTTGGTGTGCGCTGAGAAATGTATGAATCTATGGGTGACAAATATGCATAGAATCTGTTCTTCTGCAGCGCCTGGTTTTTCGTGTTGCCTCGGTTGGTTCATGCTGCTCGTCCTTCTTGCCATTATGTTGATTTTTTTATGGTTTTTTAGCTTGATTTCATTCATACGGCGAGATACTAAGTGAAGTGAAGTATGGTGTGGTGTGGTGTGGCAAGCAGTGCAGTGCGATGTGTGGCATGGTGTAGTTGAAAACCATTAAACGAATTAATGTTTACTTTACACTTAAAATAACAGTGCATTTCGCAATTCAATTTCTGTTTTGTGGGGGAGGGGAGGCACCAACTAAAGTGAATAGACCCGCCATGGTTGGCATAGGAGGTGGTCTGGATCATACCCCGTCAGGCAGGTTAGAATAAATGGTAGGTATAGGAAACTGTTAGCATATTGATAATTGAATGAAATAATACAAAATTAAAGGTGACTTTGGTAAAGAAACAAAAAATCAATCAAATGTGAAACCTACAAAAAGGATATATGTGAACAAAATTCATTCACGGTCATAGTGATTTTTCGAAGTGAGATGGGAGATGAGACGATACATATTGCTACAGTTTAGACAAACAAATTGATTGAATGCGATATGAATAAGGCCAATGCAAGTCAGAGATTTATTAGACATGCCAGAAAATAGGACACACAAGGACAATACCAAATGAATTCGAAAGAAAATTCGAGGATTTTTTAATATTATGATTTAGTTTTCGAAAAGTCGATCCTTAAAAGCCAAGGACAACAATATTGAATAAATGAAACTTAAACATTAAATGATGAGTAGAAATGCCATGATTGTTCAGCGATTAAACTCACACCACTCATACTAGCGTGGTTGTCCGATCAGAGAAAATTGTTTTCCAATGAAAAAAGTAATATAATACGGGTCAAGCACATAGTGTTTCAAAAAGTATAATTATACCTCCACCTAACGATGGGGGTAGTATATTTACATTGTCATTCCGTTTGTAACACCTTCGAATATTCAATGGAGACGCCATAAAGTATATATATTTTGGGTCGTGGTAAAATTCTAAGACGATCTAGCCCTGTCAGTCTATCTGTTGAAAGTACGCTAGCTTCCGAACGAAATGAGCTAGGAGGTTCAAATTTTCCCTAAATGTGTCCTATGGTTGCAGATCCGCGCGGATTGGAGATTTACGAAATCGACCCAGAGGGAAAAATCTTTGCCTAACAAGCACTGAAAGTACTCCCTAATATTTTGAATATATAATATTTCTTTTATACCCTCCACCTCATCGGAGACCCCATAAAGTATATATATTATGGGTCGTGGTAAAATTCTAAGACGATATAGCTATGTCCGTCTGTCCGTCTGTCTTATGAAAGCACGCTAGCTTCCGAACGAAATGGGCTAGGAGGTTCAAATTTTCCCTAAATGTGTCTTATGGTTGCAGATCGGCTGGGAAATCGGCCCAGAGTGAAACATTTTTCTCTCACAAGGACTGAAAATACCCTTAATATTTACAGCATTTCAACCTGTTTTTTGTATATGTGTGCTTGTATTTACTTGATATTTGGAATGAACATTCCCCTTATAGCATAAAAACGCACCATAAAGTGATTCTTATTTGTAGGGGACGAAATGGGACAAAAAAAGGGATAAAAATTGTACATATTAAACCATAACAGCTAGAAACACGAAATTTGGTGTGTACATTCATCTAATTGAGTAGATACATAATGTAAAAGTATTATTTCCAAATTCGTACTTTTAAGGGGTAAAATGGGAATAGAGGGATAAAAATGGTACCAACCAAACAGCTGCATCTAGAATAATGAAATTCGATGTCTGATTCGTCTGATTGAGTAGATATGTAAAATAGACGTCTTTTTGGAATTTCGTACTTTTTGGCGTTAAAACGAAAAAGGGATAAAAATAGTACCAACCAAATGACAACAGCTAGAGTCGTGAAATTCGGTGTATACATTTCTCTGACACGAAAAATAAAAGTTTTTTTTCAAATTCGTACTTTCAAGAGATATAATGGGTACAAAGGGATACAAATAGTACCAACTAAACGGCTACAGCTAGAATGGTGAAATTAGGTGTGTACATTTCTTCAATTGCGTAGACACGTAAAATAAAGAGATTTTAGAAACCCTTACTTATAAGGGGGTAAAATTGGAAAAAATGTGATAAAAACTGTAACAAACAAATGACTGCAGCTAGAATCATGGAATTTGGTGTATACATTGCTCTGACTGCATAGACACGCGTAACAAAAAAAATTTTTCCAAATTCGTCCTTTTTATTTTTACGGCAAAAATGGTTAAATCATGAAGTTAGGTTATTTTGCACTATGTACGTGAGATAATGGATTTTCAAAATTTGTACTTTTGTAATTAAAATAGAATGGAAATACAACCAACTGTAGCACCCACTATCTACCAATATTTGTGGTATTTAAGCTTTTTGTAGAATATTTACTTTTTGAATTGACTTGAAGTATTACTTCGAAGCGTGGTTTGCAGTAATAAAAATATTATATTTATTTATAAAATTATTTTGTCAATATTTGTATTTGTTTTGGTTTGCCTATATTAAAAAAAACATTTTCCTATAATATTACTTCACTTCTACGAAACTCGAAAGCCTCTGTGGAATGCAATCCATGGTGGAGGGTAAAAGGGAGGGAAAATGTGGCTGCAGCTATAATAATGAAATTCGGTGCATACACTTCTCTGACGCGAAAAAGAGATTTTCCGATGTTCGTAGCATCATGATCCAAATGGAACTATCATACGGTTGTAGAATCATGATATTCAGTATTTGCCCTCGTCTGTCTACGTAGACGCGGAAAATAAGAACGAATTTTTCTAAATTCGTACTTTTAGGGTCAAAATGGAAAATGAATGGAATGAGACTGGTACCACGCAAACGGCTGTAGTTAAAATCATAAAATTAGGTGCGTATATTCCACTCAGAAACATATAAACATATTGAAGATCCAATATTAGAACTTTTCCTATCAAAATGGTACAGACATTTATGCTGTAGCTGGAATCTAGAAATTGCAAATGGAGGAAATTGGCCCTGAGGGAATGAATGAATATGGAAGCATTAAAATGTATATTAAAGAATGCGCATAAGAATGCTTTATTGTTGGAAATAGTATTGTGCATAAAAAAATATCACGGTTCCCCTCTCTAAGCCCTTTGGAATACACTTCATGGTGGAGGGTATATAAACTTCAGACCGGCCGAACTTAATGCGTTTATACTTGTTTTTCATTCAATTTTACACTGTCATTTAGGAAAAGTGCGATATATTAGTAGGATATTGTAAGAAAAAAATTTTGTGCTTCGGTGAAAAAATATTTTTCAATTGACTCAAACATAAACCCTTGCATATCTCAAAACGTATAAATTGTGACTTAGAACGTTATCACAGTTACTGCCACATTTGTGGAACACTCGCAATTTCTTTCAACAAAGGCTTCAATTAGGATTTAATATTCCTTTAACAAAATGTCCACAACTTATAGAATTTTTCCAATAAAAATAAATCACTCACCAAACCACAGAACTTCAAAATATCCCCAGAATATGGTTTGTTTTTTTGCATTTTTTTCCTGGTACAACTCAAATGAAAGCATTTCTATGGTCTAACACCTCTATTCAATTTCTGGTCACAGTGCCAACAAACACACAGACACACACACCCATTCTCAAATGCCTGAATGAAGGGAGCGAAACTCCCATAAAACATAACAAATGACTGTTTCTAAAAACTAAGCAAACTAACTTTTCGACTGAAACATTAAATATTATGAGAACCCCTTTTTACCTCTTGCCTCAGCAGCAGACGTCAAGCACAACGCCACGGTGCTGGCTGGCTGGCCATAGAAATTGAACAGGACGTTTGGCACACCGTGAGGCAGGCAGGAGCAAGGAACTCAAAAAAAACTCGTATGACAAATGTTAGTCAATCATGCTAATCTGTTCTGGCGGTTGGCATACCTGCTGTAATCGTCATAAAATTAAGCCAATAACAAACGGACAATTTCGTAATGAATGTTCGGGAAGAGATAAAATAATCCTTTTTTTTTTGGAGAGAGCAACCAGCGCACAAAATGTGAAGGACAAATGATTCATGAACATAAATCATAATCACAGAGATGGATGTTAGGGCATTTCCTTTTTGCCAAATCAAATGAGCTCTAGACAAAATTACTTTAAACACGGGGGTTGTCCGTTCAGCTCTTCTTGCTGGAAAAATATAAACATTTTTCTTAATCTAATTTAGCTTAAGACAAAGTAAACACCACCTTTTTTTCGTGGCGACTCAAGAAAATATGGCAAATCTGGAAAAGTTTAAACATAAAAATGCTTTTTCCCCATGTTGCTATCATGACTTTTATATATTTTTTTGTTTCCATTTGCAGCAGCTATGATGTTACTCGGAAATTGATAAGCTTGTAAGGAATGCCAGAGAAGTGGAACTTCTTCGGCAATACCGAGAGATGTTGATTATTTTGTATAGAAACAGCAAAGTTTCCACAAACAAATGGTCATAAAATAATTCACAAAGCTCGAGAAATGTTCGTACTGCTTTTTTCATTTCTATTTCTTATTAAAAATGAAGCTTGCTTTTTGTTTTCAAGAAACGGAGATGAGAAAAAAACACACACAAACAAAATAAATGTTATTGAAAAGTTGCGAAACAAATAGTATTAAAAAACTTTTACAACAAAGTGAAGAGGCGGTGTTGGAGTAGTGGAGGAAGATAGAGTGCAGATAGAGCTATGGAACAAAACACCTTCTTTTTCTAATAAAAGTCATAGATAACAAGGATATTTAGTAGGAAACTTGTCATACATTTGAGAAGCTTTGTGTTAGCAAAAAAGGAAAAAGCATATTTTTTCTCTCTAAACTGCTGCAAAGTTCTGAGTGTGTGTTATGGATTTTTTAGAGGCTACATGTCGTTCTAAGCTGTAGCCTATCACTCTGGCTGGCAGTGATGTTCGCCTTTCAATTAATTAAAAAGTTTCTCAAATATCCTTTTTCACTAATGCTCATAAAGACGAGAAGAATTTTGTAAATAGTTTAGAAGATAATAAGTTTTTTGTAACGAATTAATTTCAAAACTAATGATACAGAAGTAGAACAACGAACTTATTTCTAGTTCGATATTTAAAAGTCTTTAAGTAAAACTTTATCTGGCCAAAATTTTCACGGAAAATAAAAAGCTGCACGTACAGTCGAAATTGTAGACAGCGTAGCAGATTGAATCCGCGTTTGGGGGTCGTTTATCGTAAACATAGTCTATTTCTCTCAAACAATCTACTGTTACCATAACAGTTTAAGGGAAACGAAAAACGCCATTTAAAAGCGCATATTGTATTTAAATATAATTGAAAATTTTAGATAGAGTTGAGAGTACAAAGAGCGTAACAACAATTGTTGTCATTTTGTACGCATATATGTTACTATGCAGTCTGTGGGATCCATTGGATAGATCACGAGAAATTATACATACAAATCATTTTAGCCATATTTCCGGCGGAAATGCAAATTTTGCATAATTATCCAATTTGTAATTTTTGTTTACCGTACTCTTCAGAAATAGACACATTTTTTGTGTAATTTTGCCACTTAAGCGAGTAGAGCATTACTTACAACTTTGGTGTCTTTGGTGACAACCACAAAAAAAAAGGCCATATTTGAAACGGTTCAAATTGACACATTAAGAGAGGAATTAGAGGGTTAAGATCATCCACAAAAATGATCCTCATAAAATTCCATAACATAGATCTGAAAATAAGAATTCTCTCAGACATTAACTTATAGCATTTTTGGCACTCAATAAAAGAAACACTGTAAAAAGATACTCAGACCAGCAGGACTATAAGTTTTCCAGCAAAAACTTGGTAATGTCATCTCATTAGTGTTGACATTATCTAGCAATGAGAGCTCATTACGCGCCGCATTACTTTGAAGTATGTGTGTTCAAACCACCAACCACAACACACAAAAACGTCAACCAACATACTTACCAACCAGTAGTTATATATTAACTTTTTGTAAGCGTGTGTGGAATTACTTATTTTTCCACTATTTGTAAGCGAGAGTGGAAGTACTTATTTATTTACAATCCCTTTATAAAAATAATTAGAAATGGATCCAAAAATAAGCAGTGAAGACGTTTGGTTTTGCAGTATGACCAACATTACTTGGTAATGAGAGTTTTGCTGAGTTATTCTGCCCTTTCAGAATTATAAGTTTGCTATGCTATACTGTTCCAACCAAGAAGACTTAATTTGTTGGACAATGTTATTAGGATGGAGAATATACTAAACCAGCAAAAACTTGGTAATGACACCTCATTATTTTTAGCACTACCTAGTAATGACAGCTCGTTACGCCCTGCATTATTTTGAAGTATGAAATAATTACTTCCTTATAATGGTTTAAATAAGTAGTTATTGGTAAGTTAAATTTCATAGAACTTCACATATTAAAAATTAATTTTGTACATTTTTGTTGTGAGTCGGAGAATAGCAGTGCTGTTGTTATCGCAGCTTAGTTATTCAGGCTTAAAGAAAAACAGCCCCCTAAATTCTGTATTCAGATTGTCGATACAAAATATATAATTTAATAAAAATGTTTTTTCATCACTTATTAAGCCCATTATTGATAATACATTATTTGGCTAGTTATCAATAATGACTTATTTTCTATCTTCCTGAGGCCACTTATTTTACAACATGTTTGGAAGTACTTATTTATTAACTTTTCGTAAGCGTGTGTGGAAGTACTTATATTTCATATTTTTGTAAGTGTGCGTGGAAGTAATTATTTTTTTACAATTCCTTTATAAAAATAATTAGAAAAGTATCCGAAAATAAGTAGTGAAGGTTTTTGGTTTTGCCTTATTCCCCAGATTACTTGGTAATGAGAGCTTTTTCTGGGAAGTTTGTCATTCCGTTTGTAACACCTTGAAATATCGACCTGAGAACCTATAAAGTGTCATCATAAAGTTCTAAAACGATCTAGTCATTCCTGTCCGTTTGCCAGTTGAAAGCGCCATCTAGCACCTAAACGAAAGGAGCCATGATGTCCAAATTTTTCAACAATACCTCTAAAAGCTGGAGTTCTGTCGGGATTGAGAATGAACGAAATCGCTACAAAGTTAAACATTTTTCCCTAACAAGGACAAGAAATACCCCCAATAACCTGTAACATCTTGAATATTAATTCCTTCTATTTACTTGCTATTTGGCAAGTTCGAAAACTTTTAGTAGGTGAAAGGGGGACAAAAATGGTACCAGTCAAACAGCAAAAGCTAGTAGAGTGAAAATCCCACTAACCGCATGTACTCGTAAAAAAATAATTTTCCGAAATTCGTACTTTTAAATGGAGGGCGGGGAGGAAATGGTACCAATCAAACCGCTGCAGCTAGAATAATGAAAATCGAGTAAAAAGATCTTTTGATATGCGTGCTTTTAAGGAGGGAATGTGGAAAAAGGGGATAAAATTGGTGCTGGCCAAATGACAGCATCTAGATTCATAAAATTCGGTACGTACATTCCTGACTGTAATACAATTTTCGAAATTTGTACTTTATGAGGAATACGGCAATTAAGGGAATATAAATGCTGCATAACAAACCGTTATAGCTAGAATAACGATAATCGATCTATACTTCACTCTGGATGCATAAAGAGAGTGTTTGTCAGTCCGTCGTCCGATGCACATGTGTTTCTCTGTCGTCCGTGTTGTGTGCCGTTCAGTCCTGTGTTAAAATAAAAGAAAACAAAAAAAAAACAAAATAGAACAAAATTCCTCAAATCATAAATAACAAAATCATAATAACAAAAAATGAAAAACAACCAACAACAAAATATCGCGCCGCGCCGACCAAAACGACAATCCAACTACCAAACAACAACAACTACTCCATCAGCGGAACAACAACAAAATAACAACAGCAGCCACACACAACTGACCACACATTCTCTGTTCGCTCCATAGTGTGTGCGTTGTCCCCTTCCCTTCCCTCCCCCATCCCATTCGTGCAGTGCAGTTGGCACTCTTTTCTTCTTGTCGTTGTTCGCCCAATGCTTAAGGCATAACACTGAGCATTGGGTGATTACAGCAACGGCAGGGAGAGGAGTTTGGCAACTGTTGCTGCATATTGACTTTGTTTTTTTCTTTCTGTCCGTTCTAATGGTTGGTAAGTTTAAAATACAATTTGCCAACATACGAGGGCTGAGAGCGAATTTTTTTGCCGTGTACGCTCATGTACATTTTCATCGGCCTGATGTTTTTGCTCTTTGTGAGACCCAGGTGTGTGAGGGTTCTGATCCACAGGATTTTCACGTACCTGGGTATCACACCCTGTCCCTCTTTATTCCCAACAGAGGCCTTGTAGTTTATGTACGCAACGACATAGTGTTCCAGAGCCAGCAAGACTTAAACTCAGAAAATCCAGAATTTAACTCCCTTTGGGTTAAATTCAAGATTGGAACACACGTACTTCATTTCGGATTCGTGTATAGAAGTCCAAACGCGGAAAGGGAGGTATCCCTAAATGGCTTTGACGCCCTTTCCGATTCAATTACAAAAATTTTAGAGGATTGTCCTGACAGTGAAATTGTGGTTGCTGGCGATTTCAATGTCCATAATTCCTCTTGGCTTGCCCATTCGAGTCACTCAACACCGGAGGGTCAATACGCCGAGCTTTTTGCCGCGCATAATGATTTGACGCAACTAGTGAATGAACCGACTCACATTCCGTGTGTCCAAGGGCAACACTCTAACATTCTTGATCTTTTCTTAACATCACACCCTGAAAAGTATGAAGTTAACGTTCTAGCACCTCTTGGTAATTCGGATCACTGTATTGTTTCAGCATCCTTTTCGTATTCCGCTCTTCGTGTCGCTTCGACCCCAGCCCCAAAGCGGACAATATATATATATACGAAAAGGCACGTTGGGCCGAGCTCAACAACTTTTTCCAGCATTTCAATTGGAAACTTTGTTTTCTAAATAGCGATATAGATGCTGCGGCTGAAATGATTGAAAATATTATCTTGATTGGAATGAAATCATTTATTCCAATTAAAGTTATTTCGGATAAACCATCTAATAAAAGTTGGTTTAACCAGACATGCAAGACTGCTGTCAGATCCAAAGAGGAAGCGTTCAGGAAATGGCGTTTAAATAAAAATGCCACAACTGATCTGCTACGCAAGCAGACAAGAACCATGTGTGCCAGGGTACTTAGACGTGAAAAGTTTCTGTACGAACAACGTCTTCGTGCCAAAGTTCTTGCTTCTCCCAGGGGAAGTAAGAGCTTTTGGTCATTTGTGAGAAGAGTAAAGGATAACTCCTCCTCTATCCCAACTCTTGTTAAAGATGACCAGATATTCACTGACCCGGTTGACAAAGCTAACCTATTGGCTGAAATGTTTGCAAGGAATTCTTCCTTGCCGGAAAGCAATCAACCACTCCCCGTGATCGAAAATGTATCTAGTTCCATGCCTCAGATATTTTTTCGAACACGTGGAGTTAAAAGGGTTCTCGCAAATCTCGACGTAAATAAATCTCCAGGCCCGGATGGCATTTCAGCACTTGTCCTATGTAAGTGCTCTTCGACGCTTGCCCGTCCCCTTCGCAATCTTTTCAACCTTGCATACCGTGCAGGAATTTTCCCAGCGTGTTGGAAGATTGCGAACATCCAGCCCATCCCTAAAAAAGGTGAGGCTAATAACCCTGCTAACTATCGACCGATCGCGATTTGCTCAGCGCTCTCGAAGGTTATGGAGAGTATGGTTAACCACCATCTTGTGAGGTATCTAGAAACTAATGACTTACTTAATGATCGACAGTATGGCTTCCGTAGGAATCGATCTACGGGAGACCTGATGACACTGCTATCCGAAAAGTGGAATCGATCTATTCACAAGCTTGGTGAGAGTAAGGTCGTTGCTCTAGATATCTCCAAGGCCTTTGATAGAGTTTGGCACGGCGCACTCATATCGAAGCTTATCGCTTTTGGTGTTGGTAGTGACTTCTCTCGATTTATATCGAGCTTCCTCAGAGATCGCACTATACGTGTTGTTGTAGATGGGTTCTCATCCGACGTGCATAGGTTAACCGCAGGAGTACCACAGGGCTCTGTCCTTTCCCCCTCCCTTTTTCTTATTTTCATCGACGACCTCTTGGATCGGACTTCGAATCCAATATACTCATTCGCGGATGACAGCAACCTCTGTCACTCATACTCATTCGATCATAGACCAAGTCGTCAAGAAATTGAGGATAAAAGGCGATTGATGGATGAGTCACTTAGCCAGGATTTGTTGGCCATTTCTGAATGGGGTCGAGTGAATAGAGTAGATTTTAATGCACGTAAGACCCAGTGCTCCTTGTTGTCTCACAAGCGATTCACTGATCCAATGGTGTCGTCGATTTTAATGAACGGTGTAGATATTGAGCAATCAGATGCTCTCGATGTTCTCGGCATGAAAATACAACGTGATGTTCGTTGGACAAAACATGTATTTGATGTGTCGAAAGATGCCTTCAAATGTTTAGGCTTTCTAAAAAGATGTAAGAAATATTTCACACCCTCTGATCTTCTCAATATCTACACTACCTACATCAGACCAAAGATGGAATACAACTCCCATATATGGTCGGGTGCTCCAGCTTCATCACTGGAGCTACTTGACCGTGTACAAAGGAGGGCGATGGTGTTGATAGGTGATGGTAGGATATCCAATTCTATCGTCTCCCTTGAACACCGTCGTAATGTTGGTTGTGTGTCATTGTTCTATCGATACTTTCATGGTTTTTGTTCTTCGGAAATTCGTGATCTCATACCGCCCGTGAGAACGTTCGGTAGAGATACGCGACTCTCCAGAAACGCTCACCCATTTGTTGTCGATTGGACAACCGGCCGCACCACACATTACAGAATAAATTCGTTCTTCGCCCGTACTATCCGTATGTGGAATCGACTTCCGGCAAATATCTTTCCCTCCAATTACGACATTCAGAGATTCAAAACAGATGTCAACAGACACTACTCCCTCTTTCCTCCTTCCCATACCTGATCTTCCTTCCACCAACGCAATGTACTGCATTTATAGGGGACATCCCCTGAGTGTTGGTTCAGAAAAAAAAAAAAAAAAAAAAAAAAAAAAAAGTTCGAAAACTTTTAGTAGGTGAAAGGGGGACAAAAATGGTACCAGTCAAACAGCAAAAGCTAGTAGAGTGAAAATCCCACTAACCGCATGTACTCGTAAAAAAATAATTTTCCGAAATTCGTACTTTTAAATGGAGGGCGGGGAGGAAATGGTACCAATCAAACCGCTGCAGCTAGAATAATGAAAATCGAGTAAAAAGATCTTTTGATATGCGTGCTTTTAAGGAGGGAATGTGGAAAAAGGGGATAAAATTGGTGCTGGCCAAATGACAGCATCTAGATTCATAAAATTCGGTACGTACATTCCTGACTGTAATACAATTTTCGAAATTTGTACTTTATGAGGAATACGGCAATTAAGGGAATATAAATGCTGCATAACAAACCGTTATAGCTAGAATAACGATAATCGATCTATACTTCACTCTGGATGCATAAAGAGAGTGTTTGTCAGTCCGTCGTCCGATGCACATGTGTTTCTCTGTCGTCCGTGTTGTGTGCCGTTCAGTCCTGTGTTAAAATAAAAGAAAACAAAAAAAAAACAAAATAGAACAAAATTCCTCAAATCATAAATAACAAAATCATAATAACAAAAAATGAAAAACAACCAACAACAAAATATCGCGCCGCGCCGACCAAAACGACAATCCAACTACCAAACAACAACAACTACTCCATCAGCGGAACAACAACAAAATAACAACAGCAGCCACACACAACTGACCACACATTCTCTGTTCGCTCCATAGTGTGTGCGTTGTCCCCTTCCCTTCCCTCCCCCATCCCATTCGTGCAGTGCAGTTGGCACTCTTTTCTTCTTGTCGTTGTTCGCCCAATGCTTAAGGCATAACACTGAGCATTGGGTGATTACAGCAACGGCAGGGAGAGGAGTTTGGCAACTGTTGCTGCATATTGACTTTGTTTTTTTCTTTCTGTCCGTTCTAATGGTTGGTAAGTTTAAAATACAATTTGCCAACATACGAGGGCTGAGAGCGAATTTTTTTGCCGTGTACGCTCATGTACATTTTCATCGGCCTGATGTTTTTGCTCTTTGTGAGACCCAGGTGTGTGAGGGTTCTGATCCACAGGATTTTCACGTACCTGGGTATCACACCCTGTCCCTCTTTATTCCCAACAGAGGCCTTGTAGTTTATGTACGCAACGACATAGTGTTCCAGAGCCAGCAAGACTTAAACTCAGAAAATCCAGAATTTAACTCCCTTTGGGTTAAATTCAAGATTGGAACACACGTACTTCATTTCGGATTCGTGTATAGAAGTCCAAACGCGGAAAGGGAGGTATCCCTAAATGGCTTTGACGCCCTTTCCGATTCAATTACAAAAATTTTAGAGGATTGTCCTGACAGTGAAATTGTGGTTGCTGGCGATTTCAATGTCCATAATTCCTCTTGGCTTGCCCATTCGAGTCACTCAACACCGGAGGGTCAATACGCCGAGCTTTTTGCCGCGCATAATGATTTGACGCAACTAGTGAATGAACCGACTCACATTCCGTGTGTCCAAGGGCAACACTCTAACATTCTTGATCTTTTCTTAACATCACACCCTGAAAAGTATGAAGTTAACGTTCTAGCACCTCTTGGTAATTCGGATCACTGTATTGTTTCAGCATCCTTTTCGTATTCCGCTCTTCGTGTCGCTTCGACCCCAGCCCCAAAGCGGACAATATATATATATACGAAAAGGCACGTTGGGCCGAGCTCAACAACTTTTTCCAGCATTTCAATTGGAAACTTTGTTTTCTAAATAGCGATATAGATGCTGCGGCTGAAATGATTGAAAATATTATCTTGATTGGAATGAAATCATTTATTCCAATTAAAGTTATTTCGGATAAACCATCTAATAAAAGTTGGTTTAACCAGACATGCAAGACTGCTGTCAGATCCAAAGAGGAAGCGTTCAGGAAATGGCGTTTAAATAAAAATGCCACAACTGATCTGCTACGCAAGCAGACAAGAACCATGTGTGCCAGGGTACTTAGACGTGAAAAGTTTCTGTACGAACAACGTCTTCGTGCCAAAGTTCTTGCTTCTCCCAGGGGAAGTAAGAGCTTTTGGTCATTTGTGAGAAGAGTAAAGGATAACTCCTCCTCTATCCCAACTCTTGTTAAAGATGACCAGATATTCACTGACCCGGTTGACAAAGCTAACCTATTGGCTGAAATGTTTGCAAGGAATTCTTCCTTGCCGGAAAGCAATCAACCACTCCCCGTGATCGAAAATGTATCTAGTTCCATGCCTCAGATATTTTTTCGAACACGTGGAGTTAAAAGGGTTCTCGCAAATCTCGACGTAAATAAATCTCCAGGCCCGGATGGCATTTCAGCACTTGTCCTATGTAAGTGCTCTTCGACGCTTGCCCGTCCCCTTCGCAATCTTTTCAACCTTGCATACCGTGCAGGAATTTTCCCAGCGTGTTGGAAGATTGCGAACATCCAGCCCATCCCTAAAAAAGGTGAGGCTAATAACCCTGCTAACTATCGACCGATCGCGATTTGCTCAGCGCTCTCGAAGGTTATGGAGAGTATGGTTAACCACCATCTTGTGAGGTATCTAGAAACTAATGACTTACTTAATGATCGACAGTATGGCTTCCGTAGGAATCGATCTACGGGAGACCTGATGACACTGCTATCCGAAAAGTGGAATCGATCTATTCACAAGCTTGGTGAGAGTAAGGTCGTTGCTCTAGATATCTCCAAGGCCTTTGATAGAGTTTGGCACGGCGCACTCATATCGAAGCTTATCGCTTTTGGTGTTGGTAGTGACTTCTCTCGATTTATATCGAGCTTCCTCAGAGATCGCACTATACGTGTTGTTGTAGATGGGTTCTCATCCGACGTGCATAGGTTAACCGCAGGAGTACCACAGGGCTCTGTCCTTTCCCCCTCCCTTTTTCTTATTTTCATCGACGACCTCTTGGATCGGACTTCGAATCCAATATACTCATTCGCGGATGACAGCAACCTCTGTCACTCATACTCATTCGATCATAGACCAAGTCGTCAAGAAATTGAGGATAAAAGGCGATTGATGGATGAGTCACTTAGCCAGGATTTGTTGGCCATTTCTGAATGGGGTCGAGTGAATAGAGTAGATTTTAATGCACGTAAGACCCAGTGCTCCTTGTTGTCTCACAAGCGATTCACTGATCCAATGGTGTCGTCGATTTTAATGAACGGTGTAGATATTGAGCAATCAGATGCTCTCGATGTTCTCGGCATGAAAATACAACGTGATGTTCGTTGGACAAAACATGTATTTGATGTGTCGAAAGATGCCTTCAAATGTTTAGGCTTTCTAAAAAGATGTAAGAAATATTTCACACCCTCTGATCTTCTCAATATCTACACTACCTACATCAGACCAAAGATGGAATACAACTCCCATATATGGTCGGGTGCTCCAGCTTCATCACTGGAGCTACTTGACCGTGTACAAAGGAGGGCGATGGTGTTGATAGGTGATGGTAGGATATCCAATTCTATCGTCTCCCTTGAACACCGTCGTAATGTTGGTTGTGTGTCATTGTTCTATCGATACTTTCATGGTTTTTGTTCTTCGGAAATTCGTGATCTCATACCGCCCGTGAGAACGTTCGGTAGAGATACGCGACTCTCCAGAAACGCTCACCCATTTGTTGTCGATTGGACAACCGGCCGCACCACACATTACAGAATAAATTCGTTCTTCGCCCGTACTATCCGTATGTGGAATCGACTTCCGGCAAATATCTTTCCCTCCAATTACGACATTCAGAGATTCAAAACAGATGTCAACAGACACTACTCCCTCTTTCCTCCTTCCCATACCTGATCTTCCTTCCACCAACGCAATGTACTGCATTTATAGGGGACATCCCCTGAGTGTTGGTTCAGAAAAAAAAAAAAAAAAAAAAAAAAAAAAAGTTCGAAAACTTTTAGTAGGTGAAAGGGGGACAAAAATGGTACCAGTCAAACAGCAAAAGCTAGTAGAGTGAAAATCCCACTAACCGCATGTACTCGTAAAAAAATAATTTTCCGAAATTCGTACTTTTAAATGGAGGGCGGGGAGGAAATGGTACCAATCAAACCGCTGCAGCTAGAATAATGAAAATCGAGTAAAAAGATCTTTTGATATGCGTGCTTTTAAGGAGGGAATGTGGAAAAAGGGGATAAAATTGGTGCTGGCCAAATGACAGCATCTAGATTCATAAAATTCGGTACGTACATTCCTGACTGTAATACAATTTTCGAAATTTGTACTTTATGAGGAATACGGCAATTAAGGGAATATAAATGCTGCATAACAAACCGTTATAGCTAGAATAACGATAATCGATCTATACTTCACTCTGGATGCATAAAGAGATATTTCAATATTTGTTCCTCTGGAGCAAAAAGGGATTAATTTTAGTACCGACAAAATGACAGCTAAAATAATAAAATTCTGTGCATACCTTCCTCTGACTATATAGACGTGCAATATAAAGAGAATTTTCGAAATATGTACTTTATGTGGTAAACAGGGTGAAAGGGGATAAAAATGGTACCCGTCAAACCGCTGCAGCTCTATAATAATATATCGATTTTCATTATTATAGAGCTGCAGCGGTATTTCGTTCTATCTGCTTAAACTCGAAAAATAAAGACATCTTCGCATTTTTAAGGTCAAAATGAGAAAAAGGGAAAAAATTAGTACCAGACAAAGAGCTGCAGCTCGAATTATGAAAAATTGGTGTTTGCTTCGCTCTGGTTGTGTAGATTTGAAAAATAAAGAGGTCTTTCTATGTCCTTCCTCTTAGGGTCAGAATGGGCAAAAAGGGATATAATTGGTACCAACCATGTGGTTGCAGCTAGGATAATAAAATTCGGTGTGTACATTCCTCTAACTCTATAATTGGGCAAAATTAAGGAAAATTTCAGAATCGGAAAATTTAATTTATAGATTTCTTAGACACGCAAAATACAATGCTTTCTCCAAATTTTTCGATGTCCTTCCTCTTAGGGTCAGAAGAGCAAAAAGGGATAGAATTGGTACCAATCATGTGGTTGCAGCTAGAATAATAAAATTCGGTGTGTACATTCCTCTAATTAAGGAAATTTTCAAAAATTTTACTTCTTTGGAAAAAGGCGTCAAAGAGATAAAAATATTAACACTCATACGGCTGCAGGTAGAATCGGAAAATTTAATTTATAGATTTCTCAGATTTCTTAGATGCGCAAAATACAATGCTTTCTCCAAATCCATATTTTCAGGGACAACATGCAGTAGAAGGGATAAAATTAGTACCAAACAGTCGTATAATTAGGTGTGTTCATTCCACTGTGAACGCGGATAAAGGATTTTCGAAATTGAATAAATTTTCGAATAGAATACAAATTGAACAAACCAATTGCCTGTAGCTGCAATGAAAGTTGATATACATGATCAAGGATTTTCGAAATTGAATAAAAATTGAACAAACCAATTGCCTGTAGCTGGAATGAAATTTGGTATACATGATCTTCGTGCTGTGTGGAAGGTTGAAATTGAAAATGGACGAATACAATCCTAAGGTACAACCAATCCCTAACAAGAAATGAACATAAATGATGTTTGAGGTATTTACGCATATTTTTTTGAGGGATACTGCATTTTTAATAAACTTGCAGTATATTTAGCCAAGGACTCTAATATTTAGGATATTTAAGCATATTTTTATATTCATAAGACATATTTATTATTTAGATGTAGTCAAGGACTATCATGCTTTGTTTTAAAATTAATTAATTAAATTTAATTCAAAATTATAATAATGAAATATCACAATTTATTTAACAAATATAACAATTAACAACAATAAATCATAAGTTTCCTAATATAATACTGCACATCTCAACTCGACAGCCTCTAATCTGCCGGTAATGCTGTGGAATATACGCCATGAGGGAGGCTATAAGAAATTCGTCCCAGCCGAACTTAACGCATTTCTACTTGTTGTTATTTCGAAAAGCTGACCTGGATCCTACCACCTAAAGTAATACACCTCAACTTTTTTTCTTTTCTGTTGTGGCCCTTTCTGTTCTATAACCTAAACTAACTATGCTGGGTGTAAAATTCCTAGTTCCAATTAGACATTCCCTACAATGTTTTAAGGTATGAGCAATGTGTGTGTGCGTGTGTCGGTATGTGAAACTTTATACTTTGAAGCTAATTTTGTTTTAAAACTTTTAGAAGAACCAGCAAAAAAAGGAACGAAGAAGCCCCCGAAAACTTTCTCTGCTTTGGCAACATTCGTGTACCTAATAACATTTCATCATATGTCTTCATTCCGTTGGCTCGTGCTCGTGCTCGCACCCACACCCATGCCACACATCCACAAGCAACTATCAACTGATCCTGGGAGATGAACGTATGCATAGAGCATTTATACGCAGATGTTGTTAAGCAAGAAAATGTTTTGGCAACACAAAGATTTTGAATTTTGTTGTTGTTGTTGTTGCTGTAGTTGGCGTTGTTGTGAAAACTTTGTTTGTTAAAGCAATCCATCAAAATTGCACCTACTTGCTCAGATACGCTAACACTCACACATTCGTCATTACAGCTGTATAGTTGTGAGGGGAGGATGTAATGGGTGGGTGCGAGGGCACAATACAACATCTTAGAATATTTAACAGAATATTTATGTGCCTTGTTGTAAAGCCCATCAACAGGACTAACAGCGTTCGCTCACTCCGTCAAATTCAATTCCAGCTAAATTGAATTTAATTCATGTGTATACATACACATATACAAGATATATACATACATATCTGTACATATGGAAGTATGTATTGAATTTAAATACTCCCTAGGCTCATTTATATAATATGCCATAGCATCAGACATACACACACTCAGACACATACGCTGAAAAGCATTCAGTCTTGTGTTTGCGTGTGTATGAATTGTGCTGATGATGTTGATGGTGTTGTGTGAATGTATTGTGATGACGCGCCTAAAAGTCGACTTTACACGAAAACAATGCATTTTGAAATGCTTTACAAAATTGCAGAGCATGGTAGAAAATGTGTGTGCGAGTGTGTGTGTGTGCTTGAACGTGTGTGAAATGCTTTTGTTAATTATTTTGATAAATTTTTAATTGATTTTTCAATATATTTTATATAGACATACATATATGTATGTTACGTACATAAAATCGTTTTGTTATTTATGACCAGAAAAGCAACAGCAACAAAGTAAAATAACACTTGCTGGGGCAAATGATTTGATCGAAAATCGCAAAACATTTCAGCAAAGGATACTTTTAGGAGTGATGTAAAAGTTGTTGTGTTCATAAATTGAGATTGATGGTTTTTGATTTTTTTTTTTTTGAAAAAACGAAAGGGATGGTTAGAATGTGGCAGAGAGTTTGAAACATATTTCTATTTTAGTTTTCCAGACTGTTTAGGTGTGCTACATACATAGTGTGTTAAAATTTGTGTTAATGAACTTTTGTTTTATAGAATTATTTTAAAATATTTATAGTTCATAAGAAATAATAATTGTTGTAACAAAAGGTGTCACACAATGGGTTTTCAACGTCAAAAACTCACAAATTTGATGCATTCCATTCTCTACTTTTTCGATTGTATTCTGAAAATGAAAATCCAATCAAACGTCTTCTAAAAGATGTCGTGGAAATGTTGCTCACTTTTATTATTTTATAATTTTTATTCATTAATTCATTATTTTAAGGGTTATCTTTGATGGCCCTAACTCAGAAGCTATGTATCACATTGGAATTTGATTTATTTCAAGGAAAACAAGTTTTATTTTGCGTTAAAAATATATATTCCATTTCAAGCAGTGGTTTCTTTGAGGTTTTCCTTATTCATTTTCTCCAGTATAACACTAGAATTGCGAGGCCGACCGATGCCTTGGAATTTATAAATATTGATACAATCTCAATTAATCATTGCTAATAGCTGCAGACATATATTTAATTGCAAAAAGGTAAAATAAAATACAAAAACCAACCGGGAAATTAATCACGTTTGCTACAGTTAAACAATATTCTGCAAAGCATAATTTCAGGGGCAATATTACACCGTACTACAATTTTAAATTTTTTCATTGGAGCTAAAGAAGATCGTATACACTGAAACTAGAGATCGTATGTAGAAAAGATGTGTACACAGTTTTCCTTTTAGTGTTATTTTCTCCTCTTTGCATGCCTTTTAATTTCTAAAGGATATAGAAGTTTTATTAATTTATATTTGTTAGCTATTCAAAGGCGACATTGGTATCCAATGAAAGAAATAAAGTTCTCTAAAAACACTGTAAATTTCATGCATTTCTGTATTAGTTTAGCTTTAACAATTATTTCAAGTGGTTGCCCTTATAAAGCCAAAGTTTATTTATCTTTATTCTTAAGGGGGAAATTTAAAACTCTAAACTTATACATGTGCAAGCTTGTAATTTTAAGTGTTTTTAACAGATATTCATATCCTTAATTTTAAATGCCATATGCTGCTCGGAAAAGTACGAAAATAAATTATTAAAACATCTATATCCTTTGGAAACTAAAGTCCTATAGAAAGGTCAGTTCTCCTATGTACAATATCTAGTTTCACGTGGTCTTAGTCAACTGCAAAAACTATTGTAGCACAACGTTATATATACAGGTTAGTTTATACCTGTAAGACCAGTAACAAAAGTTTTAAATATTGAATTTATTATAACCCTAAAAGTATGCACTGTAAAATATCTATGCTCCGATTAGTCTACTAATTTATAGAAATGATTTGGCAGAATATTTGAAATGATTTATCATCTGACTTTTTGCAAATGTTGAGCTGATATATTAAGCCTCAGCTATTTATTAAATTAGAAGAGCTGGTTACCACCAATTAGAAGATACAAGGTTTTAAATTTCTTATGAGCATTGGGATATGCACTGGCAATTTCATTTAATTGTGGTGTCAAATGAAATCACTGGTAATGATGTTTATTAATGTATATATTAAAATTAGGAATTATGAAGATTTTTAACTTTATGTTACATAGGAGGAATTTAAACAAAAACTTAATTTTGACCTAATTTGACTATAAAAGAAATGTGTGACCAAATTCCAAGGTCCTAGCATTATTCTTTCTAATTTCTGTCGAAGTTTGTTGAAAATATTCCACTGTGCATCGTCTGATGAAATATAGGATCAATTTTATTAGGGCTTTGATACCACAATATACCCAAGCTCAAACAAATAAATTTGAATAAAAACCGCCTACTTTAAATCCGGAAAGTGTGGACTCAATAGAAAACTTCAGTGATATGAATCCGAATTTTAAGGATTGTCCTGTGTTCTTGTCATATATAAAAAAAATTATTTTAGAAAATGATTCGAGTCATTTGAAGTAGGAAATCATTACCTTAAACATGTATTTTAAGGAGGATTTTACAACTTCTAAAAACAATATTTTTGAATTTCCTATTGCTGCATACTTCTAGGTTTGAAAAGCAGACCATTCTTTTAGGCGGTCAAAATTAATATGTAATCCTGAAGACTTAAAAACCTAAAATTGAGCTGTTTTATTTGAGGACATCCTTCCAGTAATGAACAGTCCCTTAAAACTACCAAAATATTCAGAAAAATAATTATAATAAATAACTTTATTTATAACTTCCACTTTCAAGGGTAGAGCCTTTACTGTGGGATAAACACGAACACAATATAAAATCAAAAAATATTTTTTTACTAAAATTCCAATTTTCGCGAATGGAAATATAAGTTATGTTGAATTAAAGGTACTTATAATGACTACAAAAGTTCCGGATTTCGCTTTCAAACCGAAACAGTGGATATTACAGATATTACAGATATTACAAGTGTCTCCTCTTTTTTGTCGAAAACAATAAATTTTTTGGATACTGTTCCTCTGTTTCTATGTGAAATCCCCAACATGTGTAGCCATCATAAATTAAATTCCTAAATTTCCTAAGTGAAAGAACAATTATTAAAGGCACCTTTAAATTTTGTTACAAAAATATCAATAAACAATTTGAATACCCTAAACCACAGGGTATAATGTCTTTGTGCATTTGTTTGTAACATCCAAAAGGATACGAGATAGACCCATCGTTTATTATGCCGATAGACATAGAAGCACTTTTTGAATCGATTTAACCATGTCCGTGTCCATCTATTCTTGTCCGATTCTAAACAAACTTGACAAAAACGACTTTTGCACGTCGAGGACGGACGCTTTTTAATTTGAAGCAAATCTGTTCAGATTTAGATATAGCGCCCATACAAATGTTGCACCCGATTTGAGTTTTGCTTCTCTAGAAGCCACATATTTTAAGAGATTTTGATCAAATTGTGCACAACACCTTATATCTAAGTTAGAAACATCTGTGTTAAAAATGTGTCAAATCAGTTCAGATTTAGATATAGCCACCATACGAATTTCGCCCCCGATTTGAGGTTAACCGCTGTAGAAACCACATCCTTAACCGATTTTCTTCAAATTCGGCAGGACAACTTATATTTACAATAGAAATAGCTATGGATAATGTGGATAAGATCGGTTCAGATTTATATATACCTCCCATACAAATGGCGTTCACAATTTTCACCGAATTGAATTGAATTGTAGTGGAGTAGAAAGTGTAGGGTATCACCGACTTTAGCCTTTCCTTACATGCTAGTGTTGATTTTATGAATCAGTATGACCACAAGAAATACATTTTTAGGTCGCACACACAACATTTTTATTTTTTGTTGCATGGTGTAATCAGCTAGAAAATCTATATTTGATAGAAATTTCCTGGTTATTAAAATGTTTAAAATGTTTTCAGGTTATTTAAACGGGCGTATGAATTGTAATCAAATAGCTATACAAGAATTTGTGTGGCATAATTGCAATATAAACTTTGTGGCATACCTTTAGGGGAACAATCCGAAAATCGTAGTTTCCTTAAATTGTGAGACAGAGTAGCGATTGTTTGCCTTTGCCTAGAATGTTGCCTATATTGCCCCGTAAATCACACATATGACCTTTTTCTTAATGTGACTTCAGAATATTTTTTCTTCTTCAGTTTTTAAGGAAACCTATAGCCAACAAGAATGGATATATTCGGTAGAAATGTCCAGGTTACGAAATTGAAATATGAAAATGTTATTTTTAAGACAGGTGAATGTTTTCTATCCAAATAGCGATACAAGAATTAATCAATATACAATTTGTGCCATACTTTTAGGGAACTGATCCGAAAATCGCATTTTCCTTGAACTGACTGAACGAGCATCGATTTTTAGTTGTTGCCCAGATGTATGCCAGTAATGTTCTCTAAATCAAACACTTTTGTTATTTTTTCTTCTTTAGGATTTGACGTAAACCTGACGCATTTGAATGTAATACTGTCGGCTTATCGAAGAGAAATTACGTGCTTTCTATAAATATCCTTGTTATTAAAATTTTACAAATAACTTAAAAGACCATATATTTTCCCACCAAGTACCACAAGATAAAAGAATTTGTGTTGCATAATCGCAAAAACACAAATTTGTAGCATACTTTTAGGAACCCTATACCAAGACAATTAAAGTAAAATTAATTGCAACTTTTTGGGGGAATGTACTGTGTTACTTGGTCGCTTTGCCAGGACATTAAGAACGCAACATTTAGTTATCTCCAATACTGTGAATGATGAAACACCAACCATTTAGCTCAACTTTTGTACAAAACTATTTTCTGGCACGGCGGCTGGTTTTGCTGTTATTTAAAGTGTGTTGATTCATAATAAATGAAACAATATCTCTATATTCATAATGCATGCAGCGTTGCTGTATTGTGATATCAAAACGAGTGAGAGTGTGCGGGGAGTGTAGACGCGTGTTTTTGAGAGATGTGTGGTAACATTGTTTGCAACATTTAAATTAAGATAAATCAACGCAAAATTTATGGTTTTAATACATGAGTAAGTGTATATGTTTGTTTGCTCACAAACACATAAAGGCTCATATATGAATACATGTTTGTTTGTCATACAAGTGTTGGTGACATTGTCTCTGCACACACACTTGCACAACTACATGCCTGTGATTGTATAGAACAACATAAATATATAGCATACTTGCAGGCATGTGTTGGCGGAGAGATTTTTAAATGTATGTATAATATATAGGTTTATGTATATATGTGTACATATATATATATATATATATAAATGCTATTATGCTGAGGAAGGAGTAGGTTATTGTATTTAATGTTTAACATCACAGCCAGCGCCGCTGTCGGCATGCCGAGAGAAAAGTCAAACACACTCTTTGCCAGGGCACAGCAGAAACAATTTAGTAAATTGCAATTAAGTGACATTTTTGCTTGACTGCCCGCTTGGGCGCCATGGTAATAAATTTTAAATTGTGGTTTTTTGTGTATAGGGTGTGTGTGTTTCTGTGTGTGTGTGCGAGAGAAAGAGATGTTTTAAAATTTAATTAGTTGAAAAATTACTGAAATTGAATTGGATGTGGACATAAATTGAAGCGATAAAGGCCATGGACATGGACGAGGACATGGCTGTGGACATGGATGCAGCCAGAGAGCAACAGCTTAAAGTAGGCCTCACATGCAGAGTAAAGTGTCTATGTGTTGTCGAACATAAAACCGAAAACATTTATATTTTGTGGTCTTTTAACAAATTTAAAGAATTTGCAAATGTTTTAACTAAATATATATAAATTCTGATTCAATACTTTTGGATAAATCATCTTGTAATGATAGAGAACTAATGCCAAAATGATTTAAAAAACATGAATAATAATAGAATAATAGCATAATAACATTTCAGTAATTACAATAGTTTACAAAGATTTTGTGGAAGGGCTATTTATAAGACTTTCTGATTTGTAAACTCGAAAAAGATATTATTATTCATTTAAAGAAATATATATATTTTTTAATTTTATTTTGTGTCCGAAACATAAGAGATATTTTGTTATGCCTTGAGGCATATTTGGTCATTCAATCAACATAAAATAATATAAATAAATTTTTTAAAATATTTTTTACTATAATTCCAATTTTTGTCTATTTAATATTTGTACTCTAAAGAATTTTCACTTGTGAATCTAAATATAGGATTGTTGTCAGTTAAATATTATAAATATTTTCTGATTCAACATGGTTGGATAAATCATCTTGCAATGAAAGAGAGCAGATGCCAAAATGATTTAAAAAATCATGAATGACAACAGAATAATATCATAATAACATTTCATTAATTACACTAGTTTACAAAGATTTTGTGGAAGGGCTATGTATAAAATTTTCTGATTTGTAAACTCGAAAACGATACCGAAAATTTTTTTGTGGCTATTTTTTTAATTTTAATTTTAATTCGGACTATGTATAAGATCTTCTGATTTGTAAACTCGAAAACGATACCGAAAATTTTTTTGTGGCTATTTTTTTAATTTTAATTTCGTGTCTGAAACCTAAAAAATAGTTTTTGTACGCATTGAGACATACAATCAACACAAAACATTTTATGGACAATTTTTTTTAAATGGTACCTTTAATATTTGTAATCTCATGAATTTTCACTTGTGTCAGTTAAATATTATACATAATTTCTGATTCGCCATGGTTGGAAAAATCATCTTGTAATTATATGCCAAATGCAGATGCCAAAATGATTTAAAAAATCATGAATAACAACAGAAAACTATCATAATAACATTTCATTAATTACACTAGTTTACAAAGATTTTGTCCAAGGGCTATTTATAAGACCTTCTGATTTGCAAACTCGAAAAGGATATTATTATTCATTTAAAGAAATACTTTTTTTATATTTATTTTCGTGTCCGAAACATAAGAGATATTTTGTTATGCCTTGAGGCATACTTGCTCATACAATCAACACAAAAAAATATGAATAAATTTTTTAAAATATTTTTTACTAAAATTCCAATTTTCGTCTATTTAATATTTGTACTCTAAAGAATTTTCACTTGTGAATCTAAACATAGGATTGTTGTCAGTTAAATTTTATAAATAATTTCTGATTCAACATGGTTGGATAAATCATCTTAAAATGATAGAAAGCTGATGCCAAAATGATTTAAAAATCATGAATGACAATAGAATAATATCATAATAAAATTTCATTAATTACACTAGTTTACAAAATTTTCGTCTATGGTACGTTTAATACATGTACTCTCATTTAGAAAATATAAAACCGATCACACCCATCTATATGTAAAATTGAAGGTACTATTGATGCCTACAGATGTTGCGACAGTTACTTTTGCAGAAAGTTAATTGTTTGGGAACGACTCCAAAAATATTGAAAAAAAAATGATTATTTTTCGAAAAGAATTTTTTTTATCTGGTACGAAAAAAGGCATAAAAATGGAAGAAAATAGTAAAAAAATAATTGATTTAATTTTTTAAAAGCTAACATGCTAATGAAGAAAGCAATTTTTATATCTAGAATATCTATGTAAAGAGTGATTTTTTTGAGGTTAGGATTGTCATGCATTAGTATTTGACAGATCACGTGGGATTTCAGACATGGTGTCAAAGAGAAAGATGCTCAGTATGCTTTGACATTTCATCATGAATCGTCTTACAAACGAACAACGCTTGCAAATTATTGAATTTTATTATCAAAATGCGTGCTCTGTTAAGAAAGTTCATTGCGCGCTTCCATTTTATGGTCAGTTTAATCGACCCACTGAAGCGGCTATTCGGGCTATTGTGACTAAATTTCGCACCAAATTTACATTGTTGGACATTAAACCACCAACACGCTTACGTAGAGTGCGAACTGAAGAAAATATCGCAGCTGTATCGGCCAGTGTTAATGATGACCACCAATTTTCGATTCGTCGCCGTTCGCACCAATTGGGTCTCTGTTACTCAAAAACGTGGAAATGCCAAAATTGGACTAAGCGGATGGACCACCTAAGACGCAGCCGCGGTCAACATTTAAATGAAATTATCTTCAAAAAGTAAATGTCATGGACCAATCTAACGTTTCAAATAAAGAACCGATGAGATTTTGCAAATTTTATGCGTTTTTTTTTTTAAAAAAAAGTTATCAAGCTCTTAAAAAATCACCCTGTATAAATGTGGAAGTTATAACCTTTTTGTAGACAATAAATATTTTTTATAAAATTAATATTTTTTAATTTTGTTTAAATAGCTCGAAATCTCTGTTACAAATCTGATGATAGAATACTTTGTGATATTTAATAATGGTAATTTTAACCTTAACGAATAAAACAAGGCCCATTTGAAGTAAATCTATTGATAATTGTAGTTAGTTAGTCTAGTTATAATGGCTACAGATATGGGGAATATCGCTTTCACATTGAGATAGTGGAACAGTTTCCAAAAAAATTGAGAACAAGTTTGCGTCGAGCCTAATTATAGGCAACAGTTTATATCTTCCCAATGTAAAATTTTAATTTTCAAAAAACAATCTATACAGCTCTAGTCTGATAAATCTGGACTTCATATGATCTAATTTTGTATAGCTCATATTATAACATAGGAAACAATATCTATATGTGAAATATCCATGATTGGATGCAGAAGTTATAACCGTTTTTTTAGACGCAAAAGATTTTTTTATAAAATTCATATTTTTGTAAGTTTTGCTTAAATAGCTCGAAAGAATTTTCACAAGCTAAAGAATAGAATACTTTGCCATATCTAAAAAAACTGGTATCTTAACGAATAGATCAAGGCCCATTTGAAGTAAATCTATTGATAATTGTAGAAGTTATAACCCTTCTAGTTATAATGGCTAGATAACATTCTGAAGAAGAAAATAATGTGTACATGTAAAATATCTATGAATAAATTTGGAAGTTATAACCTTTTTATTGACACAAAATAAATTTTTATAAAATTAATATTTTTATTTTGTTTAAATAGCTCGAAACCTCTTTCCAAATCGGATAATAGAATACTTTGTCATATTTAATAACAACTAGTATCTAAATGAATAAAACAAGGCCTATTTGAAGTAAATCTATGGATAAATGTAGAAGTTATGGCCCTTCTTGTAGAATCTTCAGAGATAATTCAAGTATGTTCTTCACTCAAATCCATATTCCTGAACAAGGTCACAAACAAATGGAACTGGCGATCGTAGTTAGAAAAACTTTGTACTCATGCTGAAAGCCTAAATATAGGCAACAAGTTTAATTGCAAGATAGTACTATTTTTATTGCGTCTAGCCTAATTGTAGGCAACAGTTTATAACATCCCAATGCTATATTTTAATTTTCAAACAAAATCTATACATCTCTAGTCTGATAAATCTGGACTATGACTATGACTCTTTTGATATGTTTAACTTCCTGCTAGCCATCATAAATGGCAGTCGACCTGTGATAGCGGCGAAAAAAGTTTAAACCGTTCATAAAAATGAGAAGAAAATAGCAAAAAATTAATTGATTTCATTTTTTATAGTTCATATTGTAACACAGGCAACAATATCTATATATAGAATATCTAGACGCAAACAAATTTTTTATGAAATTTATATTTTTAAATTTTTGCTTAAATAGCTCGAAAGAACTTTTGCGAGCTAAATAATAGAATACTTTGCCATATCTTAAAAAAGCTGGTATCTTAACGAATAATTCCAGGCCCCTTTGAAGTAAATCTGTTGAGAATTGTATAAGTTATGACCCTTCTTGCAGAATCTTCACAGACTATTTAAGTATGTCGTGTACACTTAAATCCTCATTCCTGACGTCACAAAGTTTATTATCATAGGCAAAGACTCCCAAATTTCCTGCGCCCAAACATCGACTTTACCGTTTAAATTTTGCAAAGACCATTCATATTAAGCATATTCTAAACGATTTTGCCAAAATCACTGCTAAAGTTCATAAATGCTAAAATAGTTAAAAATTTCATCACACGAAAAGTTATTTTATTGGGATGTATCTCGGATACCATGTATCGTATTGAAATTTTGTTTAGTTCGTAGAAAATAGGAGCTCTTGAGGTGTTCTTTTCATTTAAAAAAAGTGTAATTACGTTTTTGCTTTCCTTTACAGACAGTGGTTTACTTGAAAGTTTTATTTATTTAATGTTAATATTAATATTCTACAGTGTAAACTATATTCGCGAGGCTTTTACAAATATTGTTAAACTATTGTTTTATTTATTTATTCATTTTAAAATGAATATTCTGCTTATAGCTGCAAACATCGGTTTAATTACTGAAATGGTAAAACCGTCTAAGCCAAAAATGAAGCAATACTTTCTTCGTTGTTCTCTGTTAATGGGAAATTGGAAAATTTATTTAAAGCATACTTTAGGGATGTAAGGTTTAATGGCATGCGAGCACATGTAAATATTGGGACGATATTAATCTTAAGTTATTTATAAAGTTATTATGGCCGTTTGTCATCGATTGAAAAATAAAATAATTTTTATCGAAAATTTCGAAAATCGTAAAAAAACTAAAAAAAAATATTTGGGCGTGGCACTGATAATTTTCATTTAATTGTGGACTAACATGATATCACTGCTAATGATTTGTATTAACTTATATATTAAAATAGGAAATTAATGACGTTTTTTCATTTTAACTTACATGGGAGGTAGGCGTGGTTGTGGGCGGATTTTAACAAAAAATAGTTTTTCAACTAATTTGACGATATAATGGATGTAGGCGAAATCGCAAAGTCCTAGCTCTGTATGTAAATATTTGTACAGTCGTACAGTGTGTTAAACCGTCAGACAGTACAATGCCATATACTCAAGAAACAAGAGATCTTATGTAGAAAAACTTTATAATTTAGTTTGATTTCAAGATAGTGCTATTGTGCCTAGCCTAATTATCTTATATCTAATTACCTTATAGCTGCAAACATCGGTTTAATTACTGAAATGGTAAAACCGTCTAAGCCAAAAATGAAGCAATACTTTCTTCGTTGTTCTCTGTTAATGGAAATTTGGAAAATTTATTTAAAGCATACTTTAGGGATGTAAGGTTTTATGACATGCGAGCACATGTAAATATTGGGACGATATTAATCTTAAGTTATTTGTAAAGTTATAATAGCTGTTTGCCATCGATTAAAAAATAAAATAATTTTTATCGAAAATCGTAAAAAATTAAATATTTAATTTGGGCTTTGCGCTTGGCACAGATTATTTTCATTTAGTTGGGAGTAAAATGATATCACTACTAATGATGTGTATTAACTTACATATATATTAAAATAAGAAATGTATGACGTTTATGAGGTAGGCTTAATTGTGGGCGGATTTTAACAAAAAAATTGTTTTTGATCTAATTTGACGATATAAGGGATGTAGGCGAAATTTCAAAGTCCTAGCTCTGTATGAAAATATTGCACCGTGCGTCATACAGTGTATTAGAACGACCGGCAGTACTCTTTGTACCTGAAAAGGTCATATACTCAAGAAACAATAGATCTTATGTAGAAAAGCTTTATAATTTAGTTTGATTTCGAGATAGTGCTATACCTATTGTGCCTAGCCAAATTATAGGCAGCAGTAAATATCAACCCCATGTTATATTTTAATTTTCAACAAAACTGATAAACCTCAACTAGACTTGACTCTCTTGATATGTTGAACTTGCTGCTAGTCATCATTAATTGCAGTTGTCCTATGATCGCGACGAAAAAAGCTTACTCCACTCTTTTCCCACATTTTTTTGTTTCTTATGGGAAGCTGGAAACTTTTCGAGTTAAGCAAAAACAACGAAACGAATTTAAGCTCCCTTGTGTATAATTTCCTCATTGTGTCCTGCCAATGTAGCGGAAAAAAAACAACGCAATTATTATATGATACTATTGTTACTGGAGCATACAGTTTTTCCTTGGCACTTCTTTTTTCCGGTGCTTTCTGACTCTGCTGCGTAAGTAGGAAACTTTCTTTTTTATTACAAACATTTCGTATTATATTTGTGCGTTTTCCGTTGTTGTTTCCATTCCCCTTCCCCTCTCCCTGTTCATTGTGACTTTCGTCGCTCTCAGCAGTGCCGGTTAAATTTATGATTATCGCTTTTGCAGCGTGTGGACCTCGAATTATACGATTACTGGCAATGAATAAGAAAAGAAGAATATGGACACGAGTGTGATTGCGAGTGTTTGTCATCGGTGCGCTGGAGTGTTGTAATTTTATTATACAACTCCTTAGAGCCTTTGACTTACGGTCAACTCTTAAAAGGACAAAGTTTTTCAATGAAAAAAACCCCCAGCAATTTATGGCATGGAGGGTGTGGGCGGGTGTAGCCAGTAATGCATGCTTAATTTTCATTATAATAAAAAAACAGCATTCGCACTCAAACACACAGCCAACAATGGCCTCATTGTATTATTATTATTATATATGCTGCTTATATTTTAAGTA